>OZ012735.1:936762194-937169694 GCA_963859935.3 Lathyrus sativus
TATTGTTGCCTGGGCTGTGGTGCCCTCTGCTGCTGATTTTGTTGAAAGGGCGGAGCATTGGGCGCTCGTTGATGCCCTTGCTGGTTTTGCTGATACATGGGCGCTGGTCGCCCTGACTGATAGTTTGAAGTGGAATGGTTGAATGCTGGGGTCACAGCTGCCACATATTGCTGAGGGGCATACTGTACCGGGTACACGGGTCTTTGTTGATGAAACTGTTGAACATAGTTAGGCTGGATTGGCTGGAAGAAACTTTGTTGAGGCGGCTGATATTGCTGATATGGAGGTCTCAAGGTACGATTTCTTCTTCCCATTACGGCATTTGTTTCACCTTCTTTCTTGTGAAACCCACTGCTGACTTTCTTAATACTGTTGTTGTTAGAACTGCTGGAGCTGCTGGCTACTTTTCCACTTTTCATTCCCAATTCTACCCTCACTCCCACGGCCACAATGTCTGAAAAATTTGCAGACACACTGCTGATCATTTTCTCATAGAATTTTGGTCTTACTGTGTCAACAAACCAGTTTGTCAGTTCCTTCTCACTTAGAGGTGGTTCTACCTGGGACGCTGTTTCTCTCCACCGCTGAGCGTATTCTTTGAATGACTCTGTGCTTTTCTGGGACATGTTCAACAACTGCCTTCGGTCAGGTACCATATCCATATTATATTTGTAATGTTTCATGAATGCATCAGCCAAATCTTGAAAACTGTGGATTCTGGACTGATCTAGACTTAGATACCATTTTGCTGGAGCTCCTTTCAGACTGTCTTAGAAGCAATGGATCATTAACTTGTCGTCTTCGACGTGTGCTGCCATTCTTCTATAGTACATGATTAAGTGAGTTCGTGGACAAGTAGCTCCTGAGTACTGATCGAAATTTGGGATTTTGAACTTTGGTGGTATTACTAGTCCAGATACCAAGCACATTTCTCTGGCGTCAGTGCCAAAGGTATCGTTTCCTTCCATCGCTCGGATCTTCCTCCCTATAGTTTCAACGCTTTCCCTTAACTTCTCATGTGATTCATTCTCCTCTTCATACCCTTCGGGTCCCTCGTATACTGGTGGTGGATTATGAAAGATGGGGCGCGCTTGAACCTGAACTGTAGCTGGAGTGTAGGTGGGAATAACTTGTGGAATCTCACCTCTCAAGGGAATTGTCTGTTGAGTGACTCTCGGCGGTGGCACAAAGCCTGGAGGTAACCCATAGGTTGGCACATTTGCAATAGTAACAGCCGTCGGGATTGGATCTGCAGTGATTTCAGAGACAACGGTGGCTTGAGTGTCCAACATCGCACGGATGACTTGTAAGGCTTCTTTGATCTGTCCCATGCCTCCTCGGAGCTCTCCGAGTTCATTGTCGATTCTGTTTACATCCAAATTCTGCTCTTCCATCCTTAAGCGAGCTTGGGCTCGTGTGTTGTACTGATGGCGAGGTTTCAGTGTGATTCTGTAGACAAGACAGAGGGATGAGACTCGACCCAGGAACATGTATATGCAATGTTTATGGAATGCAGACATGCAAAATGCAGATTTTAAACATTCAAGGGAATAAAAGCGTTATTTGCGAATATTATAACAATAAATAGGAAAAACAGCCAAATCTTCATTGATAATATCTGGAGAGTTTACAACATCAAACGGGAAATGAAAATACAAGCTTCTATAAAATACGAAAAACAACAACAATAGATTCTAGATTCTTCTGCTGGATGGTCCTTCATCTTCAGACTGATTCTTTCTTCCACCTTGACGTACCAATTCTTGAAGTTCTTCTTTCTCTTGCATAGCTTTGAAATACTTATTTCTCCACATTTTCCCTTCTTTCTCAGCTTTTACCAAGGCGGCTTTCAACTCTTCTACGAGGGTAGGCTTGGGCGAGTCAGGCTCAAAGCGGGTATAGAACATCTTCATTGCCGCTTCTCTTACCCATGATAGGTAAGATTCTGAAACCGTAGCATTGTGGGGGCATAGGGCAATTACTCCTCTTGTGTGGACATAACGCCAAGCGTACGCGATTCGAGCCCTATAAGCAGGATTCTTCCTTTCCTCCAAGTAAAATTTCCTCAAATAGTCTAGATCTGGTTCATCTTCCATGGGGTGCCCCAACTGTCGACGGGCCAGAATAGGATTATAGCTGATGCAACCATTGACGCTGATGAGCGGTACATTCGGGAAATCTCCACAGCTTTGGATCATGGAAATTCCTCCATACATAGGATCATACCATTTAATGTCTGAGTGTTTGAGCAGCAACAACTTTTCTGTCCATGAGAGTCCATTTTGCTTATCCCAAATGGCTGGAATTTCTGACAAGTGTGAAATAAACCACTTGTGCAGGAGAACGGTGCAACATTCAATTCGTCCAACCCCATAGCGGTTCCTTCGGTGGAGGGTAAAATAAGTGTCGGCCAGCAAGGTAGGTACATGATTTTTGATCAAGAAAAGATTGATCGCATCTGCGTCCACAAAATCACTAGCAGTTGGGAACAGGAATAGTCCGTAAATAAGTAGCACCAGGATGGCTTCAAATGCTTCAGTATTTTGTGACAAGGCATAACTCTGAGCTTTTTCATATAGGAACATGGCTGAAATTCCGTACAATCCTCCCTTATCACCCATATGAGATCGCACTTCGTCCAATTCCAAATACGCGGCCTCTGCAATTGCTCTTTCATTAGGAGTCCCCTCCCTTCTAGAAAAGGGGCTGGGAGTAACACCTACCCCCATTAGGGCGGAATATTCCTCCAAAGTTGGTAGCAACTGATAATCTGGAAACGTGAAGCAATGATAGGTTGAATCATAGAATTGCACGAGTGTGGATAACATTTCTTCGTACACTTGAACTTCCAGTAATGACAACATATTCCCATGTCTTCCTCTGAACGCCTCGGGGTCTTCTACCAAACTTACCAGTTTCTTCAGGTTCTCTAATCTCGGTCTTCGGAAGACAACCTCTTCTTTCTTTCCAGAATCCATCCTATAATTTCTGCAAAATAATCTTTTAGTTCCTTGAATGTTTAAAATAACAAGAATGCAACCCTAAATGCAAAAGTTTTATGGAACTCAATTTTACCAAAATATCCTTTCATTTCATTGATTTTTTCAAAAGGGGTATTACAAAAGATTTTAGTACATCTTACAAAAGCCCTAATATTACAACTCAATATGCTCTAAAAGAAAATCCTCTCTCTTCTTGATTCTTCTGAGCTCTTCTTCCACCTGCGCTTTCTCAAGGATAAGTTTGTCTACCATAGCTTTCCAAGGAGTTGATTGATGGTTGGAATAAAATGCATCTTCCTGTGCCTTCCTCTTCTTGCTTGCAACTGTTTCCTCTTCTTTCGACTGGAGTTGTTTGCGGAGTTCCTCGTTCTCTTCCATAGCCACCTGATATTTGTACTTCCAGGATACCTCAGTCTGCTGTGACTTCCTTAGAGCAATCTTCAGCTTCTCTTCCTCGGACATGAAAATCAACGGTTGTTCTTGTTAGAACACAAATTGGTTCTTAATAATTACTCTTTGTTTTGATGATAACTGTTAGGAAATTTATATTTAAGAATTATATACTCTAAAATTTGTTTGAGAGTTTTACTGCAGATCAAAATTATATTAACTCTCTAGAAGCAAATCTGCCTTGAATACAAGAAGCTATTCTGACTCTGAAGCGCCAGATGCACCTTACAGAAGAATCTGTTTGCTCCTTACAGAAGATCCTGAGCGTTGTCTCCAGAAGGATCTGAAGCAAGTAGCTCCAGAACATTCTGAGTCAGAAGCATCTGAAGATAGTCAGAAGCATCTGAAGATAATCAGAAGCATCTGAAGCTGAAGCATCAGAAGTATAGAAGAATATTGACTGAAGAGTTTCTCAAAGCATTAGTCTACAGAAGTTTCTGAAAGTACCTACGCTGCCAAGTACTGAAGTTCTGTGTCAAAATGCTCTGATGATCAACACGCTAGAAGCATACACGCTGCAGAAGACTCTGATACAACATAGTTCTGAATCTCATCAGAAGACTCTGATCCATTCAGACTCTGAAGAACTTGCTGAAACTGAAGAAGTGTTTTCAAGAATATATCCGTTGGAACTATTCAACGTCTCTTTCCTTATTTGTGCTAGACACACTTACACAGACAAAAAGGATTTTTCTGTGCCATCTATTTCAAGGAAAGGTCAGTGCATGTGAAGACAAAAAGGCTCAGACCTTTTGAGACTCTCTTTTCAACGTTCAGCTTGCATGATTCAGCTGCCTATAAAAGGAGATCCTCACTTCATTCTTCAGTTACACACTTGCTGAAAAGAAATCATAATATTCTATAAGCTCTCATTCTTATTCTTCATAGAATCTCATTGTACTTAAACTTAAGAGAAAAATCACTGTTGTGATTATAGCTTTATAGAAGCATTAAAAACTCTTGTATTTAATTTACATTGTTTGTAAAGGATATTCCTTAAGAGGATTCAGTTAGAATCAGTAGCTCTTGAGAAGACTAAGAACTGTAGTTCTTAGGTGATACTATTGTAATCAGTTTGATTTAATAGTGGATTAAGTCCTTGTTGAGAAAGGCAAATCACTCTGGAAGGGTGGACTGGAGTAGTTGTTTAACGAACTAGGATAAAAATAATTGTGTGATTATTTTCAAGTATTAATTTTCCATACTTATTCAACCCCCCCCCCCCCCCCCTTCTAAGTATTATCTCACCTTCAGTTGGCATCAGAGCTCCGGTTCTGAGTGTGCTATCACTTAACAGTGTCAGTAAAGATCCAGAGAGATATACTTTGATCAATATATTTATTTGTTATCATGGCTGATAATTCAATGTCAAATATCAACAATAAATATGAAGAGAGGGATAGGATCAGTACCAAACCTCCAATGTTTGATGGAGAAAAATTTGACTATTGGAAAGATAGAATAGAAAGTTTTTTTCTTGGGTATGATGCTGATCTTTGGGATTTGGTCATTGATGGATATGAACATCCTACTGGTGAGGATGGCAAAAAGATTGATAGAAAATCAATGACTTAAGTGCAGAAAAGAGACTTCAAGAATCACCACAAAGCCAGAACTATATTGCTTAATGCAATCTCTCATACTGAGTATGAGAAGATTACTAACAGAGATACTGCTCATGACATGTTTGAATCACTCAAAATGACTCATGAGGGAAACTCTCAGGTTAAAGAGACCAAGGCTCTGGCGCTCATACAGAAGTATGAGGCATTTAAAATGGAAGAGTCTGAAAATGTGGAAACTATGTTTTCTAGATTTCAGATTCTTACAGCTGGTCTGAAAGTTCTGGACAAGGGCTACTCAACGTCAGATCATGTCAAGAAAATCATCAGAAGTCTTCCCACCAGATGGAGACCAATGGTGACTGCATTGAAGATGGCAAAAGATCTGAACAAGATCTCTTTAGAAGAACTTATCAGTTCTTTGAGAAGCCATGAAATTGAGCTGGAGGAAGATGAACCCCAGAAGAAAGATAAAGGTAAATCCATAGCTTTAAAATCTAACAAAACTGCTAAAGCTTTGCAGGTCATTCAAGAAAGCTCTGAAGAATCTTCTTCTGAAGAAGAAGATGAGTTGTCCATGCTGTCCAGAAGGATTAACAAACTCTGGAAGCACAAGGGAAAGAAGTTTAACAACTTCAGAAGATCTGATAACAGAAAGGAATCTTCTAGTCACAGAAGATCTGCCAAGAAAGAAGTGGTGTGCTATGAGTGCAAAGAACCTGGGCACTACAAGAATGACTGCCCCAAACTTCTGAAAGAAAAACCTAAGAAGAAGTTCAACAAAAAGAAGAAGGTTCTGATGGCAACATGGGATGACTCAGATGAGTGTGAGTCATCTTCTGAATCAGAAGAAGAATGTGCAAACGTTGCACTGATGGCCAGGACAGAGGATCAAGAGGAAGGTACCTCTGGATATGAATCAGAATCTGAATCTGATGATGATGCAAAAGAGGTAATGGCTAAACTTACCAAAGAAGAACTCATTAAAGTTTTAACAGAAGTTCTTAAAAGTTATAACAACATCAAACTCAAATACAAGAAGCTGAAAAGCAATCTTGAATCTGAGATTGATCTTCTGAAAATAGAACTTGTTGAGCAGAAAGAAATAAATTTAAAAATTAAAAATGACTTTGATAGAACTCAACAAGAATCTGATTCTGAGACTAAGTCATGTGAAAATATTTTAGAAAAATATGACTCGAGTTTTCAGAAGTTTCTCACTAAGAGCATAGACAGAAGCAAGATGGCTTCCATGATCTATGGTGTTAGTGGAAACAACAGAAGAGGCATTGGATATGAGTCCTCATCTGGAAGCAATCCAAAACCTGTTGACAAACTTTTCATCAGGAAGACACCTCTGTACTCTCAATTCAAATTTGGTCACTTGAATGACATTAAACACACAAGCTCTAAGAAGAGTACTTATGTGTTTAAACCAAAGGCAAGTCAGAATAAACATTATGTTGCAAAACAGAAGTTTAGACAAATCTGCAAACCAACTAACCCCAAAGGACCCAAGAAGATCTGGGTACCTAAAAACAAAATAATTCCTGTTGCAGATATTCTTAGCAGCAAGGTCAGGACACCAATCATGGTACCTGGACTCTGGATGCTCACGACACATGACAGGAGAAAGGTCTATGTTCCAAAGCCTGGAACTTAGATCTGGAGGGGACGTGAAGTTTGGAGGGAACCAGAAGGGCAAGATCATTGGATCTGGCACTATTGGAAATGGTAAGCTTCCCTCTATTACTAATGTTCTGTTAGTTGAAGGATTGAAACATAATCTATTGTCCATAAGTCAATTAAGTGACAATGGTTATGATATAATCTTTAATCAAAAATGTTGCAAAGCTGTATGTCAAAAGGATGGTTCTATCCTATTCAGTGGAAAGAGGAAACACAACATTTATAAAATTAACCTTTCAGAACTTAAAGTTCAAAATGTAAAATGCCTCTTATCTGTGAATGATGAGCAATGGGTCTGGCATAGAAGATTGGGGCATATTAATATGAGACGTATATCTCAGATTAATAAACTCAATCTGGTCAGAGGACTTCCTAAGTTGAAGTTCAACTCAGATGCTCTGTGTGAAGCATGTCAAAGAGGTAAATTTTCAAAATCTCATTTTAAATCAAAAAATGTTGTTTCTACCTCCAGACCATTGGAATTACTTCACATTGATCTGTTTGGACCAGTGAAAATTGCATCCATCAGAGGCAAGAAGTATGGGTTAGTCATTGTAGATGACTACAGCAGATGGACATGGGTAAAGTTTCTAAAACACAAGGATGAGTCTCATTCTGTGTTCTTTGACTTCTGTAATCAAGTCCAGACTGAAAAAGATTCCAAAATTATTAAAGTCAGAAGTGATCATGGTGGAGAATTTGAAAATAAACATTTTGAAAAATATTTTTCTGAAAAAGGCATTGCACATGATTTCTCCTGCCCTATAACTCCACAACAAAATGGAGTTGTAGAGAGGAAAAATAGAACATTGCAAGAGATGGCCAGAACCATGATCAATGAGACAAATCTGGCAAAACATTTCTGGGCAGAAGCAATTAACACAGCTTGTTATATTCAGAACAGAGTGTCTGTAAGACCTCTTCTGGAAAAGACTCCCCATGAATTGTGGAGAAACAGAAAGCCTAACATTTCTTATTTTCATCCTTTTGGATGTATTTGTTTTATGCTTAATACTAAAGATAATCTGAACAAGTTTGATTCCAAAGCACAGAAGTGTTTCATGCTTGGTTATTCTGAACGCTCTAAAGGCTACAGAGTATACAATACTGAAACACAGATTGTTGAAGAATCTATTCATGTCAGATTTGATGATAAGCTTGGCTCTGAAAAGCCAAAGCAGTTTGAAAGTTCTGCAGATAGAGAAGTGATTCTCACAGACTCTGAAGGCTCAGAGGCAGAAAAGGCAAAAATCAAAGAATCTGAAGCAACCGCAGATGCTACACCTTTGACTTCCCAACTAAACAACTTGCATATTTCTGATAGACCAACTGTCAGAGGATCTTCTTCCAGAATCAAATCTTCTCATCCAGAAGATGTGATAATTGGAAAGAAAGATGATCCAATAAGGACAAGATCATTTCTCAGAACTTCTGAATCTTCTTTATTTGGCTTAGTGTCAATAATAGAACCAACATCTGTAGATGAGGCTCTGGAAGATAATGAATGGATTATAGCTATGCAAGAAGAGCTGAATCAATTCACCAGAAATGAAGTTTGGGATCTGGTTCCTAGACCTAAAGGATTCAATATTATTGGAACAAAATGGGTCTTCAGGAATAAGCTGAATGAAAAGGGAGAAGTAGAAAGGAATAAGGCAAGGCTGGTTGCTCAAGGATACAGTCAGCAAGAAGGTATTGATTACACTGAGACATATGCTCCAGTGGCAAGGTTAGAATCTATACGCCTTCTTATATCTTTTGCTGCACAGAATAACATCACTCTGTATCAGATGGATGTTAAAAGTGCTTTTCTTAATGGTATTATAGAAGAAGAAGTATATGTCCACCAACCTCCTGGTTTTGAAAGTGAAAACTTTCCAGATCATGTTTTCAAATTAAAGAAATCCCTTTATGGATTAAAACAAGCTCCCAGAGCTTGGTATGAGAGGTTGAGCAACTTCCTTCTGAAAAAAATTTTATCAGAGGAAAAGTGGATACAACTTTATTCTGTAAAACTGTTAAGAAAGATCTGTTGATTTGTCAAATTTATGTAGATGACATTATTTTTGGATCAACAAATATTACGCTTGGAAAGGAGTTTGCTAAATGTATGCAGGAAGAATTTGAAATGAGCATGATGGGAGAATTGAGATTCTTCTTGGGAATCCAAGTCAACCAGACTCCAGAGTGCACCTACATACATCAAACCAAATATGTTAAAGAGCTTCTGAAGAAGTTCAACATGGTTGATAGCAAAATGGCAAAGACTCCAATGCATCCTACAAGCACTCTAGGTAAGGAAGAGGTAAGTAAGAAGGTAGATCAAAAACTCTACAGAGGTATGATAGGATCTCTTCTATACTTGACTGCTTCTAGACCAGATATTCTGTTTAGTGTCTGCTTGTGTGCTAGATTCCAATCAGATCCTAGAGAATCACACTTAACAGCTGTTAAGAGGATTCTAAGGTATCTGAAAGGTACTGCTAACATGGGTTTGTGTTACAGAAGATCTGATGAATTTTCATTAGTTGGATTCTATGATGTTGACTATGCTGGAGACAGAGTTGAACGTAAAAGCACTTCTGGAAGCTGTCAGTTTCTTGGAAGTCATCTGATCTCATGGTACAGCAAGAAGCAACCTACCATTGCACTATCAACTACAAAGGCAAAATACATTGTTGCTGCTGGATGTTGTACTCAGATGCTCTGGATGAAGAGTCAATTAGAAGATTATCAAATCTATGAGAGTAATCTTTCTATCTTTTGTGATAATACTTCTGCTATATGTTTGTCAAAAAATCCAATCTTGCATTCTAAGGCAAAACATATAGAAATTAAACATCACTTCATCAGAGACTATGTTCAGAAGGGTGTAATTAATTTAGCTTTTGTTGATACAGATCATCAATGGGCTGATATTTTCACAAAACCCCTTGCTGAAGATAGATTTAAGTTCATTCTGAAAAATATTTGTATAGATTTTTGTCCAGAGTAATATTTATCAGAGGCAACCTCTCAGATGCAAAATGTTTAATGATCTGAAGTATTTCTTCTGTTCATTTATTCTATTCTGATTATTATTTCTGATGTGAAAATCTGAACTAACCATCTTTAGAAGATCTGAACGTGGCTAACGTTTCATTTCTTGAGAGAATTCAGAACAGCATGCAAGCAAACACGTGTCCCACAAAATCTGATGAGGTGGCGTGTGCACAACTGAAAAGACGTTTGAGGTGAAATTTGAATAGTAAATATCTTGGTTTTCCCCCCAAATCTGTCAGAAGCATTTATTATTTGAAATGATTTTATTCTCTTCATTTAATGCTGCTCAAACGTGCGTTCTTTCTGTCTTTTGGTGTGCCTATGTGATTAGTATAAATACCTGTTGTGTATTCACTTTCACACTTTTCACTCTCAGAATTTACATGCGTTTTCATCTATTGTTCTCTCTGCATAAAAACTCAAAACCTAAGTGTTCTAAAAAGCATTCTTCAATGGCGTCTTCTTCATCAACAACTGCACAGTTTCAATCAACAATGGCTGCTGTGACTTCAGATAACCTAGGTGCTGCTCCATATACTCCTCCACAGAGAACTCTTCTCACACCTGTTGATAAGTTAGAAGTGTTGTGTGAATCCATGGTTGAATTTGATTCTTTGGCTGACAATGGGTTTGATTTTCGCTCCATTGTTAAAGCTCAAGGTTGGGTAAAATACTTTGATAGATTGTTTGGACCAGTTTACCCTCTACTTGTTAAGGAATTCTGGATTCATGCATCTGTGTATCCAAAGTTTATTTTATCATCTGTGCTGGGAAAGGAGATTATCATCACAGAGGATCTGATTAGAAGACTGATTGGTTATGAAGAAACAGATGGTGTTTCACATCTGCCAGCTGGGCGTGTTGATATGGATGAAGTTTATGAGGAAGTTATGACTGCTGGACAAGCCTCTAACAGATTCAAAGATCTGAAGCCTGATTACAAGATCTGGGCCAAGATCTTCATGGGATGCATACATCACAGAAAGTCAACAAATTCCCCAGATTATGTCAACAATGAACAGATCTATTTTATGTACTGCCTTAGTCAGAGCAACAAGGTAGATCTTCCTTACATTTTGTTCATGCATCTGTGGAATCACATCAACGCATCCAAAGAATCTGTGAAAGAAAAAGGCCAGAAGATCAGGACTTGGATACCTTTTGGAAGGTTGCTCTCAGATCTTCTCACTGAAAATGGTTTAGTGGCTGCTCTGTATGATGCTGGTGTTACAGAGGAACTAGAGTTCATTATGGGAAAGCCTCTGAACGCTAAAAGTCTTCTGAGACTCAAGATTGTAGATGAACTCACTACTGCTCCAAAGAGGTTAAATATGTCTGATTTGAATAAAAGGGTTCCAGTATCAAACTTTCCTCTATTCTTTGCTGAAGAACCTAGACACATTGTTCTGATGTATATAGAGGAATGCAAAAGGGAAGGAGTGCCTGTTCCAGCCAATGTGTTTCAACTTGTCAAGCAACCACTGCCAGATGCAGGAGAAGAAGAAGAAGAAGAAGTTCCACTTCAGAGGAAAAGATCTCAGCCTGCAGCAGAATCTGAACCTGTCCAGAAGAAGGCTAAGATTGCTGAGAAATCCAAGGATCTTCTGAAGAGAAAGGATTCTGGAGAAGCTGCCTCTGCATCTGCTAAGAGGATTAAACTCAAAGGTACTAAAGCTTCTGTTATTTCTAAAAATGTTGTTATTAATGATTCTTCTATTAAGTCTGTTCCCAAACCACCTATCACTCAAACAACATCTGTTGCTTCCCCTAGTTCTGTCTCACCTCAAAAACAACCTACTGCTTCTGTATCAAAACCACCTCAACCCAAAATACACATCAAACATTTCACTCCACGTCCTTCACCAACTGTTCCACAACCAACAAAACCACAACCATCAGAACTTCCACAAAATTCTGATAAACAAAATTCTGCTCAACCACAAACAGAAAATCAACCAAAATCTTCTGAACATCCAGAAAAACAAACCACAGAAGATCAACCAGAAAAAGACTCTGTCATTCCACCATCAACAATTCCATCTTCTGACCCTGTAGCAACTGTTACGTCTGAACCCTCTAAAGTAAATTCTGCTCCTGTTTCATCTGAACCACCTACTCAACAATCTGATACCCCTTCAGAACCATCTCATATCCCTGAGACAGAAGTTCTTGATATCACTCCATTAAAAACAGTGTTTCAAGTTTCTTCTACCTCTTGTACACCTGAAACATCTTCAAATTCATTTGAATCAGAAATTCATCCTGATTTTCTGATTAATCCATCTGACAAATACCCTGTGCATGAACCTGAACCTGAATCAACCTTACCTACCAAAACTACCATTCAAGAACCTATGCCTCCACCTGCACCTTCATCTGAGATGATTGTTCCTACTTCCAATCCATCATCATCTGGAATATCTTGTGCCCAAGTGTCTTCTCTTTATCATAATTTATCTTATGGTTTCAAACTGAAAGATTTTTATGATAGAGTTGAGCCTTCTGAACCCTTGAAACCTCTGAAACCTAAACTCAGACCGGCCCTTCCATCTGTAATCCTTTCATATATTCAATCTATGGAAAATGAAGGATCCTTAGCCCCCATATCTGCTACATCTGGTAAAGCTGCTGTTTCAGCTCTGCATCCTGCATCTGATAACACAGTTGCATCTGATAAACCATCAAACTCTGCCTTCGTACCATACTCCAATGCATTCTTTGATGTTGTTTACCCATACACAAGACCTCAACCAAATCTGCTTAATGCTTTAAACAGATCCTTACCTCAGAAACCAGATATTCCATTCCTTCCATATGTTCCCCCTCCTCTGATTTCCATTCCAAAATCACTGATACCACCAACTCCAAAACCTAAACAAATGACTCTGGAAACCTTGCTTAAACCACCACCCAGACTTAATATTGATCATTTATTTCAAACGTTTTTGCAAGAAATACAGATGTCTTTAGGTACTGTTCAGAAAAGATGTTCTGAAACTATGGATGCAAATGAGACTGACATCATCTGGAAAGGATTTCTCAATAGATTCAACACTGTAGCTTCTAATCTGAAGAACATCTGTTCTGATGATGCAAAGCTCAGAGCTGAAAGAACTCAATTCTGGATTGTAAACAAGACTGAACCTCTGCTTTGTTTGGATGCTCCTCCACCTCCTCCTCCACCAGAACCAACTGCCACTGCACTAACTATGACTCTGGTAGAACCCTCTTCAGGATCTCCAGAACATATGGCAATTGACTCTGTTCAGGCTGCAGAACCTCCATTTCCTTCATCAGAGACAAAGACAGAAAATCCAGATTTTGGAGACAAGATTGCTGCTCTGGAAGCTGGTCAATCTGAAATAAGATCTTGGATGGCGAAGCAAGACAAGAAATCTGAGGACATGTCAGAGTGGATGTCTAAACAAGATGAGAAGAATGAGACAATAACTAAGTTCATGTCAAAGCAAGAGCAATCACAATCTGAGATCACAGACCTATTGAAGATGCTTTTGTCAAAACACTCTTAGATTTTTTTTCTCATGTTTGTGCATCTGTTGTTTTTGCATCTGAATGTTATTGTTATATCTTCTGATATTTTCCAATGTACTTTTGCTCTGTTATGATTAATTGAATCAGTTTGTTATTCTCCATTGAATTATCTGCTTTTGTTCCTTTTATTTGTCTTTATTAAAAGTTTTTATTTTTTGCTTATGACAAAAAAGGGGGAGAAAATAAAGATCTGAACTATTTAATATAATTTCACTAGAATGAATCTTCAGACATATCTACTCTTTCTAATATCTAAATTGACTATTTCAGAACTTTTGATAAGAACACTCTATAAAAGAATCTCTGAGTTTCTCAGATCATTTATCTTTTTATCAAACTCTGAATCTTATATCTGCAAGATAGTCTGACCCTTGATTATTACAAGACAAACAAGATCTGACTCTGAAGATTTCTCAAGATAAAAAGGGAAGTTTCTATTCCTTTTTCATATTTAACTCAGGGGGAGATTCATCATCTCAGGGGGAGTTATAATTCTTTTTGTTCAATTAAATAAAATTTCTGATACTTTTTGTCATCATCAAAAAGGGGGAGATTGTTAGAACATAGATTGGTTCTTAATAATTACTCTTTGTTTTGATGATAACTGTTAGGAAATTTATATTTAAGAATTATATACTCTAAAATTTGTTTGAGAGTTTTACTGCAGATCAAAATTATATTAACTCTCTAGAAGCAAATCTGCCTTGAATACAAGAAGCTATTCTGACTCTGAAGCGCCAGATGCACCTTACAGAAGAATCTGTTTGCTCCTTACAGAAGATCCTGAGCGTTGTCTCCAGAAGGATCTGAAGCAAGTAGCTCCAGAACATTCTGAGTCAGAAGCATCTGAAGATAGTCAGAAGCATCTGAAGATAATCAGAAGCATCTGAAGCTGAAGCATCAGAAGTATAGAAGAATATTGACTGAAGAGTTTCTCAAAGCATTAGTCTACAGAAGTTTCTGAAAGTACCTACGCTGCCAAGTACTGAAGTTCTGTGTCAAAATGCTCTGATGATCAACACGCTAGAAGCACACACGCTGCAGAAGACTCTGATACAGCATAGTTCTGAATCTCATCAGAAGACTCTGATCCATTCAGACTCTGAAGAACTTGCTGAAACTGAAGAAGTGTTTTCAAGAATATATCCGTTGGAACTATTCAACGTCTCTTTCCTTATTTGTGCTAGACACACTTACACAGACAAAAAGGATTTTTCTGTGCCATCTATTTCAAGGAAAGGTCAGTGCATGTGAAGACAAAAAGGCTCAGACCTTTTGAGACTCTCTTTTCAACGTTCAGCTTGCATGATTCAGCTGCCTATAAAAGGAGATCCTCACTTCATTCTTCAGTTACACACTTGCTGAAAAGAAAACATAATATTCTATAAGCTCTCATTCTTATTCTTCATAGAATCTCATTGTACTTAAACTTAAGAGAAAAATCACTGTTGTGATTATAGCTTTATAGAAGCATTAAAAACTCTTGTATTTAATTTACATTGTTTGTAAAGGATATTCCTTAAGAGGATTCAGTTAGAATCAGTAGCTCTTGAGAAGACTAAGAACTGTAGTTCTTAGGTGATACTATTGTAATCAGTTTGATTTAATAGTGGATTAAGTCCTTGTTGAGAAAGGCAAATCACTCTGGAAGGGTGGACTGGAGTAGTTGTTTAACGAACCAGGATAAAAATAATTGTGTGATTATTTTCAAGTATTAATTTTCCATACTTATTCAACCCCCCCCCCCCCCTTCTAAGTATTATCTCACCTTCAGTTCTTCTATTAATACCATAGGCTTTTGTGGAGGATAAGGCATTTTCAACTGAATGACCCTCTTTCGTACCCATTGGAGATAAGGTTCAAAAGAGATGCAGTTAGGTCTTCCCAAGTCCTCTTTTCCTTTTCTGTGTATATGCCCCCATGCTTTGAGAATTTCATCTTTTAATTCTGAAACTCCTATAAAGAAGATACCTTCTACGTGAGCGCTGCAAGGTTTGTCTTTCAGTGGATAACCAAATTGTCGACGAGCAATCACAGGGTTATAGCTGATTCCCCCATTTGTACCAAGGAGAGGTATATTCCCGAAGCTTCCACAACTATCAATGATTTTGATTCCATCATAACTACGACTGTACCAGTCAATATCGGAGTGAGTAAGAGCCATAATCTTTTCAGACCACCATCCTTTGCTCCAAAAAGTATGGGCTTTGGGTAGATGAGAAACAAACCATTTATACAACAAAGGAACACAACAGACGATCATTCCTCCTTTGTGAAGGTTTCTTTGATGAACAGAGTGGTAAGCATCAGCTAGTAGAGTAGGTACTGGATTCTTCTTCAAAAATATTTTGATGGCATTGAGATCCACAAAGTTGTCAAAGCTCGGAAACAGAAAGATCCCATAAATAAGAAAAGCTAGAATAGCCTCAAAAGCATCCATACTCAAGTGATCGGCATAATACTGAGCCTTCCCAATCAAGAATTTTGCAGTCAGCCCAAAGATACCTCCTTTAGTAACCATGTTCTTCTGAATGTCTACCAACCCGATGCGGGTGGCTTTAGCAATCTCTTCCTCTTTAGGGTCCTTCTCCATGACGGGAAAAGGAGATGCATCAAGGATGGGTAACCCAATCAGACAGGAATACTCTTCAAGTGTCGGCACTAACTGATAGTCCGGAAATGTGAAGCAGTGATAAAATGGATCATAGAACTGGAGTAACGTGGAAAGGAGCCCCAAATCCATTTTCTTCCTTGTTTTCAGTAGAGACAACAAATTCCCGTACCTGCTTTTGAACCCTTCTACATCTGTGATCAGAGTGCTCAACCTTTCAATCTCATCTATATTAGGGCTTTTGTAAGTGTACTTTATAGTTTTCTTTTTTCCATTATCCATGATGTTCCTGATATTTTATAAATAAACGACTCTGAGTTCCATAAAACTTTTATGACATGATGTTTATGGATGCATGAATGCACAAACACATGTAATCACATATTCACAGATTTACATAAGTAAACAGACAAGGTTTTGGGTTTGGAGAATATGAGCAAGGAGTCAAGGTCTACCCTCCCCAAAGGTATGTACTAAGGTTCCCACAACTGCAGAACAATGTTCTAAAAGGGTTCCTGGAGTCCTTGACCCATCTTTCGGATATTATCAATTTCCCAAATACTTGGTGGTCGATAATATTCTCAAGAGAGTCTCGTCCAAGTGTAGTATCGCGTATCAACTACTTTGGAATTACTTCCTTATAGTCATCGCACTACATCTTAAGAAAGTCATAGTGGGGAAAAAGGTATCTAAAGGTCCTCAGTGTCATGGGCACCTATGTAGAAAGTAGCATTGTTTTCACGAATACTCGATCAACAATACTAGCTCTCTAAAGGGCCTCCACTGAGCGGTGATTTTCTCAAGTCAGCTTGGTCGGGAATCTACTCCCTATAAGCCTTCTTGAATATATCACCTTCCTATCATAAGTACGCTTGAGCACGGGGGTAGTGCTGTCTCACCATTTCAAGTTTCCCAAACCATTAGAGCACAAATATATACAAGTATTCACAGATAGCAATTAGTTAAACAAAATAGGTTGAACCCTCAAAATAAAAGCAAAAGCGATGTCCCCATTGAAGTCGCCATTTCTGTTAAAGGTGAATACACTTACGCTCCTCTTGAGACATGATTCAACCCCACCATTCTCCACAAGGGAGTACGGATGAATCACTTACGCTCCTCCTGAGACATGATTCATCCCACTAAAACACCATGATATGCAAAACACCAAATGCACAACACACAAACTCAAGCACACTAAGTGCACACGATCCTCCTGATCACATCACCATACATCCTACATATATGTTACACACTAATTTAAGTATTTTAGTTAAAGTCACACGATCCTCCTGATCATATCACCATACATCATATATATATTACACGGCAATCAATTATGTTAATCAAATTAAATAATAGGGAAATTTACATTTGAACACCGAGTACACACGATCCTCCCGATCACCTCACTATGCATCATATATATATATATATATATATATATATATATATATATATATATATATATATATATATATATATATATATATATATATATATATATATATATATATATATATATATATATATATATATATATATATATATATATATATATATATATATATATATATATATATATATATATATATATATATATATATATATGTATGTATATATATATATACATGTCTTACCCACCAATTAATTATATCAATTAAATTCAATATTAAATAATTTCACCTTTCAACACCAAGTATACACTCTTCACCACTAAACACCATCTCTCTACCCATCACAACCCAAGGGATTCTACAAAACACATCACAAAGAAAAACAGCACAAAGTCACCTTTTTGTCATGCTCATTGGCTCACTTGTCTAGCGAAGCCTCAGCGAACGCTCACTGCCTCACTCGCCTAGCGAACCTGCTAGCGAAGGCAGACAGTGGCTACTGGAAGTGTTCGCTACCTATCTCGCCTAGCGAGTCCCTAGAGAATGCTCGCTACTAGCTCGCCTAACGAAGATGCTGGCAAACGTCTACGATTTCACAAAACCCTCACTATCCAGAAATTTCATCTTGCTCAATTCCAAGCCTATCATTCTCTATCTATCTGCTATCCCATGATTACTGCAACTATTATACACCATTCTAACCATTTTCTCCTTAGATTTCCTCTCCAAAACCAATTTTCCTGTACATCGCTAATACCTCAGAAGGTACACCGAACCTCACCCAAAATCATAACAACAATGCATGCACCAAATTCATCAATATCATACACCAAATTCACCAATATCAACAACAACAACAACAACAACAGGCTTACCAACATGCAATTCATATTCATAAAATCCCTACGGGGATAAGGAATCCCCTCTACCCAATTCATGCAAGAATACCAATCTTAACCCGTTTCTCCCTCCCTTACCTCGATTAGTTGCTTTGATTGTTGAAGAATCTTGAAGAATTTGGCAGCCCTAGCCTTCCTCTCCTCCTCCTTGCTCTTCCTCTTTACTCTTTCTCCCAAACTATTTATCGTTTTCTCCTTCTCTTCTTCTCCCAAAATCCCCTTTTATTACTTATTCCAATAATAATAATAATAATAATAATAATAATAATAATAATAATAATAATAATAATATTATTATTATTATTATTATTATTATTAATTATTAAATTATCACCACTATTAATAATATTATTACTATCAAATTCTATAGTTATTAAATAATTCTTACAGTCTAAGGGCACCCACCAACGCACTCAGACACACCCCCACATAAGAACACACCAAAATAGAATAACACTAAAAAGACTAAATAGTTAAAATGGGTGTGTTGCGGTGAAAATTTGATATCAAGCTATTAATTAACTTGAACCTTATTTCTTTTACAACCGGTCTTTAATTTATCCAAAGGATAGGTCTAAAGAAAGAAAGACCTTTTGCGCGATGTGACAACAACGCTTTAAGAGAGTCGGGGATTCGGGGGTTGGTTATATCTAGGGAAGGTATTAGCACCCTAAATATCTGTAGTACTCTACAGGAACCTTTTGTTTAATTACTTGTTAAGTTTGTGAATTGTGCACTATGGTTTAAGGATTGGGAATTGAGATAAAATAAATAAAAAGGCCTAAGTGGTTTTCTAAGTTTGCTCGCAAAGGCATCGCACCTTCTGCCTACGTATCCTGACTAGGATAGAATCAGAGCAATCGTAGTTCACCTTACAAGGGGAAAGAACTCTTGATGATGATCAAGGTCAAAAGGGGGGAGCAAACATGACAATGTTTGTGTGGAGTTTGACAAAACTCCCTAGTCTAAATTAAAAGGGGAAGTAAGAAATCATGACGATGATTCTTACACAGAGTTGACGAACTCTTTCCTAGGGTTCTAGTTGAAGAACACTCCTAGTATGGGTGGGTTTCTTAGACTTCAAGCAAAGTCTAGAGGTTTCTTAATTAGGGTTAAAATGACTTAACAAAGTCAAAGGGAAAACAGAGATTTTGGTCCAAGACATTGACAGTCAAGTGGACAGACCTTCCTTTGGAGGGATAGTATTGTCGGCAACTGGACGAAAGCTAACAAGCTTCATCACTTGGGGATAAAAATAAAATACAAACGTCATACAAGAGCAATCATGGTGACAAACAATGAAAAATATTAAAGATGAAGAGCAATGATAACAATCAAAGCAGATGATTAGTACGAAAACTGTGACGACAGATCGCACCTGGAATACAATTAACAAACAGATGAGATAAACATGATAATAATTTAAGGTAAAAATTCTAACATGTTGACAAACATGTATGGATATGATAACAATCAAATTTCCACAAAGAAAATAATGAGAACCCTTTTAACTTTCATCTGCAACAGCTAGGGTTAGTACTGTTAACGCGCGAATCACACATAATCAAACATGGTGAAAAAATGATCAAACACAGGTAATAATTACATGGCATGAAAGTATACATTAAAATAAACACGATGAAAAAAGAACGGGTGAAAAACGATAAAAAATGAGAGAGTTATGATTTTTTGAAGTTTCATGTGAAAAATGGAAAAAAGTGGCAACAAGGGTTATCACCAAGGATCGAACCCATGCCAAGTACAATGTGCGTGCAAGCTTCTACCGCTGGGGCGGCCATACTTCCAATAACAAATGTGCATCAATAAATATATAAAGCTTGCTTGGTTCCATGGCTGGGCAAACACATAATCAAAACCAAATACGATTTATACCGTATCTCACTAACCGCTTATCGGATCGAGGCAAATTTTATATGGAAATTGGGTAGAATTGAATGAGGAAGAGGATGGTGGTGTTGGTTTTTTGAAATTCAATTTCTACTGCAAAACCCGATAGGGTGCTTGGTTATGCTTCAAAATAGCAAAATGATTTGAAACCACTTGTACAGCCACATTAAATCCACATGAAGCATATAGACATGATAGCTAGGTGATGTTCAAACAAACAAAAGCACTCTTGTGGCCAGAATTACACAGTAATGATTAGTCACACTTGAATTGCAAATGAACAAATATCAATAATGCATGACAGTAGGGGTTTCATGTTTCAAGGCAATAAGGATCAAAGTAATCTTGGAGACACATTCAATACATGATTTCAAGTGTGTGTATGTGGAAAAATTGGAGCTGGAACAAGTGTGTGGATATTTGGCTTTCAAAGTGCACATTATGTGTGTTATGTGCATATTGGTGTGTGATGTGTGTTCCTCATGGTTTCAAGGCATTTGATTCATACAAGCATGTTAAAAATGATCACATTATGCTGTTATAACACAAAGCTTGCAAAGGAAATCATTAATCCAACATCTGGTATGTAGTATGCAAATATGTAAAACAAAAGCAACTCATGAATGATATTATGGTACAGTGTATTTCTAAGCAAAACAATGGTTCCAACATCACATATACATCCAATACAAAGTGTGTGCAAGGTGTTTTTCTTGATACATAAAGTATTGCCAAAAGTGGATGTGTCATGACATGGTTTGAAAAATGCAAAACCTAACATGACATGGTGAGCAAGCTGTGACATTTTAACATTCATGGCACAAAGGGATCAAAGCAAGTATTTCTACATGTCAAATATATCTTTGTAAGTGAGTTTATGCACATGAGAAGTTTCAATCCTAACTGTTTTGAAAAAGTTGCATTTGACTTGCATTTGGTTTAGAAACAAAAGTGCATGAAGAAAGGGATGTTGAGTTTTAAGCAAATTCTGGTCAAACGGTTTGTACACACAACATACATGTAATATTTAGAGATGACTGGTGCAGAGAATTGGTAAAAAAAAAACACAAAAGCTTGTGAATGTGGTGTGTGGCATGTCATTTTGTGAAGAAGTGGTCATTTTGAGAAGTGAATTTTTGATGCAAAGTGTTTTAGTGCAGAGTGTTTATGCATACATCCTAGAAATGACTATTATAAAGTGTATGTGAAGTGAGTTTGAGGAAAAACAAGTTTTTGTGCAAAATTGGTCTTTTGGTGGTTTGTGTGTTTTTAGAGCATTTGTGTACAATATGTGAAACTGAGTTTAAGGTGCAAGTAGGGCAAATTGAACATACAAGCATACTCTAAATGTATATTGAAACAAGCCTTGACAGATAAAAATCAGTTTCCAATGCTTTATGCAAACATTAGATTTCATTGGCTTATGTTTTGTTATGACAGCTTTTGAGTAAAAGACCAAACAGAATGAAATCTAATTCTTCACAGCATGATGATGATGTCTTCTAATTCTAATCAGCACATACAATGCAAACAAGCAAAAACTAATGACTAACATCCTAACAGAAATACTGTGTTCATCAATACCAACAGCTAGCAGCAGCAAGAATTAATAAATTTAATGTCAAAAGTCTTGTGTACTGACAGTAGCAACACAAACAACTCCAAGCCAACACAAGTTTCCTTTACAAGTGGCAAGCTATATCCTAAATGTAATACACCTTAATGCAGTCTATGAAAATCACTAGCCACACTCCAAACAAATAAGGTTAATCAAGATAAAGCTTACCCTCATGACTCAAAATAAATCTTGTCAACAACTGCAGCAGCCCTGTTACAAACCTCACAAAATATACCCTCTAAGAAGCTTAAGAAAAAAAACTGGTATACACTAGGCATGAATTGACACACTCAGCCTCCTTTTTTAAAACAGTCTCATGACCAAGTTTTTAATCAACTCAATGATAGCAGCAACATGTGGTCTTGACAGTTTGGTTACATATGAAATGGTTTTTTTCTTTTTAAACAGATTTTGTGTATACCCTATGTTACATATGTTATGACAGTAAAAATTTGGCAAGCAATAATGCAGTGTATGAGTTACAAGTTGAACACTTGGGGGCAACATGTGATCATGACCTCCATGTACACACAAGGCAAAGTGAGTATGTAGGCATGTCCCAAATGCATATTAGGCCATGTATGCATGATAAAATTAGGTTTTTAATGCCTTATGCAAAAAAGAGGTTTCACTTGCTATGGCTTGGCAGTAAGGTAACAGCAGAGGGGTGACTGCAATAACCAGTCAGAAACCCTTATGGCAACAAAAACCTGGCTATTAATCAAAGCAAGACCAGCTGCCAATGGGAGAGTAAGGTAGCAGAACAATGAAGAAGCAAAGCTGGCAACAAAACAGTAATCAATAATACCTCATACTGCACTAAGTTATTGACTCCACAAAATAAGAAGACCAAACAGAAATTATCTTGGCTGGTAGAGGTATTCACCCTCTTGGTCACTAGCCTCAAACTTACTCAACTAAAACACATCCTGTCCAAAACTTCTTAGAATATCAGGCACAATTTCACAGGTATGGTACCACTAATGGACTGCAGTCCAAGCAGACACAAGGGAAGAATTTGTTCAGTTTTTGGGACAACCATTAAGTAATAGCAGTCTTAGCAAAATTTAAAACAAGCAACCAATCTTAACATCACAGCCTGTGACTACCAACCTAACAGAGTTTTAAATCCCTCAACAATTAAACTAATAGCCCTAAGGCAATATTCAAACTCCTCAAAATAGGCAAAACAGTGTTGTTCATCAAAACAAGCTGGGCTAGAACAGCAGTAATACCAATGTGGCTCAATGTAAAAAGGGACATCATGCAAGAGTGACATCACACCTCAGAAGTTAGTAACATAAAACCAATAAGTACAACACCTCAAATATCTCATGAGTATTACAAATCAGTTGGAAATAAGGGAGCATCAAGTTCAAATCAACATGAGTGACAAGTTGGTATATGTGAGTGTATTTCAAAACAAAAACATCAAATTATGTAAAACATAGCAAAGTAATACATGGGATGAATTTTAGTGATGCATACCTCTTGTAGACAGATTTGAAGAAGTAAAATATGCTGAGAAACACCAGAGGTCTTCAATATGCTTTTGCTTGGGGTCCTTCCTTCTCTTTTAAGGTAATGTGCAAATTTGTGGCCAGGTCTCTCAAATGCACTTCCAGCTACTTTGTGAGGTTTGAAATAGCTATGATACTATTATTGTGAGGTGTTTGAAGTGTTGGATTGACAGGAGTGGCTCTGTGTAAGGATTTGTCAAGAAAAATGCATAAAGGTCAAACTATGGTGCATGGACATTTAACTTTTTGATCCTTTGGTTTTTTGAGAAAACTAATGGTTGGAACAGCTTCAGAGGGTCATTTTAAGGTTGTCTATGTGGTCTTTGATGTGTTTTTGAGGTTTGGAGAAAGTTCTGGTGTGAAATGTACAAGTTGGCAATTTTGAGGTTTTTTGAAGAATTTGGAGAATTTTGAAGCAAGGTGAGAGGATTGTGATGACAGAAGTTTTCTATGGTTTCTATCAGATGAATTATGTTGGAAATGAGGTGGGGGGCTCTCCTTTTATAGAGAAAGTGATTGAGGTGCTTGCTAGGGAGCCTTACTTACAAATGAAGTTATCCTTGATATTTCCATCCATTTGCCAACTTGCTTTGCTTTTTCTGATCTTTGGCTGTCTCCTTAACCCAATGGGCAAGTTTAAATGATGTTTCTACTGATAAATTGCAGCCTAGATGCTTGGTAGAGTGGCTGGAGCAGAATCACTTTCCACCTCATGCTTGGAAAAGTCAAAAATGGCAACTTAGGCAATGAACTTCCAATCTTTAATTCCATGCTATCTCCATGCAATTTCTTTGCTTCAACCTGCTTGAGATGTTCAATATATCAGATAGTATGAGTTTGACAAGTTAGAATTGGCCCACTTGGGTTGGAGAGGTGCTTTTGCAAAATTGGTCAATGTGGGACTAAAGTGACAAAACACCAACTTTGAACACATGTATCTTTCTGCTCATAAATCATCTTGAGGAGTTCTTGTACAATTTATAAAGCCCTCACATAGTAATAAAACTTTCATGTTGGCCAGAAGTCTTGATTCTTCTTGAAACTAGGTGAAAAATCCCCTTGAAGTTGGCTGATTTTAGCTTTTAAAGTGAAAATAACTTAGAAATTTTCTAAGTTATTTTCCCTTCTAGGAATGTTTTTGCTTCTATCTCAAAAAGTATGCATTTTCTGGTTGTGGACTAGTATTGGACTTTGTAGGACTTGCCAATAGCTTTCAAATGAGACTAGAACCAACTCAATTGGATGTGTGGTTAAGGAGATACGGTTTAGCCCTTTTCAAAACCCTAATTTCCCGATTTCTCGATTACTCTCTCATCCTTGATCCAATGATCATGAAAATTGATATGCAAGTCCATTATGACATAAGGAACAACTTTGATTCACAACTTGGATTCCAATTCTCAAAATTTGAGGAGTTGACTTTTCGGTCAACCGTACGATCGATCGGTGCCGATTGAGTCGCCTGTTGACATTCTGGACATCCTGAGACTTTGACACTTCTTGAATAGTCTTTAATAGTCTATATGAACTTCATAGACCTCAATCCCACCATTAAAACATCTTCCAACATCAAAGTCAAACCATAGTTGACTTTTCACTAGTTAAAAACCCTAATCGGGGCCTCCTGACTGCACTGTTCTTGATTCTGAAATGATTTCTTCAAATTGACTTCTCCTTTGACTTTGATATTATCTTTGATTTTATTCAATGATTGAATTGGCCCAAATCATTGGTTAATCATTCCTTGGTTGTTTTGAATTTGTCGGTGCGAAAACCCTGGTTTGTCTGTAACTTGACAATAATAAACTTGCAATGATTTAGGGTTAGATAATTCATGATCATGCTTCTAAAAATGATAATGAGAATCTAAGGGGTCAAAATTTGGGGTACAACAGGGTGTTACAACTCTCTCCCACTTTAATTATTTTCGTCCTAAAAAATTACCTGATGGAAACAATTTCGGATACGCTTCCCGCATCCTGCTTTTCAATTCCCAGGTTACACTGCCTCCTGCAGCACCTCACCAAGCCACTTTCACCAAGGATATCTCCTTCCCTCGGAGTTGTTTCTCGTTCAACAATTTGCACTAGAAGTGCCTCAACAATCAAATTATCTCTCACTTACGCACCATCCATTTGAATCAATGTACTTCCTCGACTTAAACACATGAACACATCATGCAATTTCCACAAGCGACAGCGGTAAAACAATCTAACATGCTATTTTCCCCATGCTTCCGCTGCGTCACTCTGATACAGACAATCCAAACACATTGTGTGCTTCTGAGACTTCAAAGCTTGACCAACACCAGTTACCATCGTAACTCTCAAAACACATCTTTTCTTGGGTCCTTTTGATCTTTTCCGTCACCTCTTACACAATCTCCGGTCCGAGTATCACCCTCTCGCTGGACACACATCAGCACAAAGGAGTCCTACACCTACTACCATACCAAGCCTCATACGATGTCATTCCGATATTAGAATGATAGCGGTAATCGTAGGTAAACTCAATCAACGACAATGGACTACCCCCTGATCTAACTTGATCCAACACACAAGCTCTCAACAAATCTTTTACATACTGGATAGTTCACTTTGTCTGTCCATCCATCCACAGATGCTAAACAGAGTTCAACTTCAACATGGTACTCAAAGCGTCTGCAACTCTCCCAAAATCTCATTGAGAATTTAGATTCCCATCTGACCCAATATTCGGCGGTGTCTCATACTACTTCGCAACTTCCTCATTATACATCTTAGCTAGCTTCAACATAGAATGATTCATCCTCATTGGTAAGAAATGAGTTAATCTTTTCAATCCATTCTTAACCACCCAAATCGAATCATATCCCTTCAAATTCTTCGGAAAACCCGACACAAAGTCCATGGAAACACCATCCTATTCCACTCAGAAATATTCAACAATTGCATCAGGTCCAACAGTCTCTGATGTTCAAACTCCGACTTTCAACAAGTCTAATCAGCATATACAACCTCAACCACTTATCTTTCCATCTATGGCCACCAAAATAATTCCTCAAATTCGGTCACATCTTCATAGCACCTGGATGAACACTCGATCTACCTCAATGTCCTTCTTCCAGAGTACTCTTATCTAACTCACAATATTGGAACACAAACTCTATCACGACATCTCACGATACCATTTCTATCAATCTGAAAATCAGCTCTTCGACTCACTTCATTAAATTCAATCAGTCTACTAGCTCAAACTAGAATTCCAACTCCTCGACTCTCATCAAGATTACCCATAGTCAGCCTCAACATACAAAGCTTAACTCCCTAAGAAGTCTCTTCACAGACCAAGCTCATATCTCGAATTTTCTTAATCAGTGCTAACTCCTTTACCATCATCATCGGTATATGCCCAAAAATTCTCTAACTCGATGCGTCAGCTACCACGTTGTCTCACCCGAATGGAAATCCAACCCAAAACCGTACTCTTCCAGAAGTCCTAATTATTTCCTCGGTCTTAAATTCAACTCTTTCAAATCAAACAAATACCTTAAGCTCTTAAAATCACCAACCATCTCACATCTCAACTAAACAATAGAGGCCTCCAAACTCCGGCACAAACACTCAACAACAACCAACTCTAAACCACTTGTTCGATAATTCCTCTTATGTACTTTAAGTTGCCTTAAAGCATAACTAAAACTCGTTGATGTTACGCTTAACATATCTCCCAATCATACCAACAAAGCATCACAAAACACAACAAATAGTTATGTCGGATTCGGCAAAACCAACACATGAACTATTGACAGCTATTCCGAAACTCTTTGAACCTTCCTCACAGAGGCCTATCACTGCTTCTTCTCCAACACCGATAACTCAAGTTCCCGATGCTCAACATAATCCTCTATACTCTTCGAATATACCAAAGTATCATCAGTTAATACAACCATTGACTCGCTCAATTAAGTATGGAAAATCCCATGCCAACGGACATTCAATTCGTGAGCTATGGCGGAAACCCGAACCGCACTTTCCGCCCTTACTACAACATCCAACCATATTCCATCAATAAATATCTTAATCCCATGACACTATACCGCCATCACATAGAGCATTGTAATAACTTCCCACGCTTCGAACCGTGCGTCATTCCGAGTTACGGGCCTCCCGTTACGTCAAAAATACAAAAACAACATTTTCACCCTTAAAAGCCCATTCAACGCATCTTCAACTCTTGAAATGTTTATAGGTCTAATTATATCAATATCGTATTCCACATCTTAATTTCTTCAATAATCACTAGAAGTCATTATCCACCCTTTACCTACTCGACCTCACAATCTGTCGCCTAGCACACACACCAGACACAAGTCTTCAACTACTCACTCAATTTAATTCCTTGACCGTCCAAACAGACATACAATATGGAGCTCTCAACATCGGCTAGTTTCCGCAACTAAGTCGATCACAACTCCACTTCACGTCCTGACTGTATATCATTGTCTTGTCAGGATAACTTCTAGACAACCACACTCAATCGGCAACCCGCCAACTTCTCTACTTCCATCAACACTCAAAATTCCCCTCAAAATGAAACATCTCAAAACTGTCCTGAAAATGTTCTCAATTTCCTTCAGCCACTTTTGTGCAGCTTCAGGATCCAGAATTCCTCCTTCAAATGCCGGTGGCTTGTTACTCCGAAATTGTGCCAAATTGCTAAATTGCGCACCAACAGCTTGGTTCTGATTAGCAACCACCTGCGCCATCGCTTGCATAGCGGCAACCAAAACAGCATCATTCCTTTCTGCCATACCGCTTAATAACAACAACACAAGGTTAAAAGGTACACAATCTCTATCCTAAGGACAGACTCAACTACTACACTGGCCGGATGGGCCGACCTGCTCTGATACCAATGGTAACACCCTATTTTCCCAAATTAAAATAAAATATGATTAAATCAAATAAATATCAGAGTTTCCCTTCAATAGTGGGATATCACATTCACAAAATTCAACAAAACACTTCTTTAGTTGTTTTCAAAATAAACAGCGGAAATCATCATTAGTACATCATTCTTGGCCATCCGCCAATTTACATAAAACATTCATTAAGAGGGTTCACCAAAATAAGATACGTCACAGGAATACAACAAATCCAATCATAATAAAAGTAAACACCCAAGTCCCGTGTTACGTATCAGAGCATCCTAAGACTCGACCCGCACACCACTATCCAAGCTAGCTATGTACCTGGACTATCTGTACTTCCGAAGAAGCACAAACTATAACAACAACAGAGGGGTGAGAAAACATGATCAAAATTATCGGCAATAAGATACATAAATAAAAGGCAGTAAATATACAAATCATCACCCCACCAACATCAATCACGACCTACTGCCCAATCATCAACACAACATACAATAATGCAAGAATGCAACTCAACACCATGCATTCGGTACCGACTCATTGGTTCATTCAATCGAACCCCGGATAGATCACTTACGCTTCTCATGAGACATGATCTATCCCCACCATTCTCCACAAAGGAGTACGGGTGAATCACTTACGCTCCTCCTGAGACATGATTCAACCCCACCATTCTCCACAAGGGAGTACGGATGAATCACTTACGCTCCTCCTGAGACATGATTCATCCCACCAAAACACCATGATATGCACAACACCAAATGCACAACACACAAACTCAAACACACTAAGTGCACATGATCCTCCTGATCACATCACCATACATCATACATATATGTTACACACCAATTTAAGTATTTTAGTTAAAGTCACACGATCCTCCTGATCATATCACCATACATCATATATATATTACACGCCAATCAATTATGTTAATCAAATTAAATAATAGAGAAATTTACATTTGAACACCGAGTACACACAATCCTCCCAATCACCTCACTATGCATCATACATATATATATATATATATATATATATATATATATATATATATATATATATTTATATATATATATATATATATATATATATATATATATATATATATATATATATATATATATATATATATATATATATATATATATACATGTCTTACCCACCAATTAATTATATCAATTAAATTCAATATTTCATAATTTCACCTTTCAACACCAAGTATACACTCTTCACCACTAAACACCATCTCTCTACCCATCACAGCCCAAGGGATTCTACAAAACAAATTACAAAGCAAAACAGCACAAAATCACCTTTCTGTCACGCTCGCTGGCTCACTCTCCTAGTGAAGCCTCAACGAACGCTCGCTGCCTCACTCGCCTAGCGAAGGCAGACAGTGGCTACTGGAAGTGTTCACTACCTAGATCGCCTAGCGAGTCCCTAGCGAATGCTCTCTACTAGCTCGCCTAGCAAAGGTGCTGGCGAACGTCTGCGATTTCACAAAACCCTCATTGTCCAGAAATATCATCTTACTCAATTCCAAGCCTATCATTCTCAATCTATCTGCTATCCCATGATTATTGCAACTATTATACACCATTCTAACCATTTGCTCCTTAGATTTCCTCTCCAGAACCAATTTTCCTGTACATCGCTAATACCTCAGAAGGTACATCGAACCTCACCCAAAATCATAACAACAATGCATGCACCAAATTCATCAATATCATACACCAAATTCACCAATATCAACAACAACAACAACAACAACAACAACAACATGCATACCAACATGCAAGAATACCAATCTTAACTCGTTTCTCCCCCCTTACCTTAATTAATTGCTTCGATTTTTGAAGAATCTTGAAGAATTTGGCAGCCCTAGCCTTCCTCTCTTCCTCCTTGCTCTTCCTCTTTACTCTTTCTCCCAAGCTGTTTATCGTGTTCTCCTTTTCTTCTTCTCCCAAAATCCCCTTTTATTACTTATTCCAATAATAATAATAATAATATTACTATTAGTTATTAAATTATCACCACCATTAATTATATTATATTACTATCAAATTCTATAGTTATTAAATAATTCTTACAGTCTAAGGGCACCCACCAACGCACTCAAACACACCCCCATATAAGGACACACCAAAATAGAATAACACTAAAAAGACTGAATAATTAAAATGGGTGTTACACGTCACGAGCCTTAAGTACATGCAAAATGATGAGCGGTAATTTCTCCTTACATCTTCTAGAGTGTTTTGTGCGCGAAGCGTCTCAGATCGTTTGTGCAAAGCATTCGCTTCTATTGTCATAGACTTTAGTACAATACACATCTCAAACTCTTTTCAAAACCCTAACAAAAACACTCCAACAATTTTGAATCATTTTCTCCTTCGGGATTCCATCAAAACCTTTTCAGAAAGCGGCAATACACCTAACTACTAGAACGTGAACATTAGCATCGTCCATAAAAAAAACACCAATAAATCGTAGTTCGAACTACGGACGCTCTGATTTCTCATACCTATTGAGAATACATAGGCACAAGGGCCCCAATCCTTGGCAAGCAAACTTCTCATTTTTCACCCGTAGTCCTCCGAACTACATTGACTCTGACTTTCCCATTACACGAGGGAATACGTAGGCATAGGATTGCGAGATCCTATCGAGTCTCCTTTTATTTTTTTCCCTTTTCGTTCCCGTTAGCAAGTAGGCTTTAGATATACACACCATTTGATTAGAACAACAAGAGTAGATCCCGTTGAGTACAACGGACGCGAGGGGTGCTAACACCTTTCTTTTGCGTAATCGACTCCCGAACCTCGAACTTGATTGCGATGACCATGTTCTTTCCCTTATGAGGTTTTCTCGATGTTTTCCTCTTCTCCATTGGAATAAATAAAGTTCGATGACGACTCTGTGTGTCTTCGCCGTTTGTTTTCGCGTAGCGACAATATGGTAAAAGGTAAAGTCAATGCATGTAAAGTCAGGTTGAGGATATTAAGTTGAGTGTGTCCATGACCAAGTGTGAAATTGAAAGTGATAACATGGCCAAAGAAATTGCATTGGGAGAAGACAATGCATGTCGCATGCAAGAAGATCACAATGAGGAAGAGGATAATGATATTGATGAGGAGGAAGATGAGTTTGATAATGATGAGGATGATGATGAAGATGGAGATGAGGATGATTCTGAAGAGGGTGTTGAGGATGATGATGAAGATGAGGAAGACGAATATGAGGATGGGGATGATGAAAGGATGAGGGTGAGGATGATGAGGTGTATTGGGAAATGGAAATAACATCAGCAAAGAATGCACAAAGAAATGTCCTAGTAATTGACCCTTATAATATCTTTGTGATGTGTTTGTTATGTAACATTACTCATTTCTTCTCAATCTTGACATGTATGCGACGTAGCCTGGTCGCAGATTCTTATCCTTCACCAAGTTCCTTAATGGAAGTAGAGTTGGATGAAGCATTTACAGGACCCTTTTACCAGAATTGATTGGAGTAACTTGAGGTGGTTTTATTGCCTTTGCTTTTGCATTCTTTGGAGTAACTTGTAGTGATGTTGTTGGCATAACTTTTTTAGGGGACTTAGAGATCAAAACATATTTCAACAAAACCATAAATAAATCACATTATATATCCACTAACTAATAACATATAGTCTACATGTCATAAAAAAGAAAAAAAATATAAACCATGATTGGAGATGGAACAAAAGGTCATAGTTGTGAATTCAAATTAGAGGTGATTCCAAATCCTCCAACATTAGACACTTTGAACTAATTAAGATGTATGTAAATATACAATGAACTAAATATGTGCATATTAGGATTATGAAGTTGGTTTTACATTTATGATATTCCATTCCTCATCTAATATTGTCTCATCAACACTTTCCCTTATCTATAAACATAGAAATGTTATGAGTTTAACATTATAAGGCATGGATTTTAATGAACGAAATAAACATAAGACTTATGATTAAGTTGCTAAAATACCTGGTTAACTTGTTCATCAATAACATCAATCAAAGAAGGCTGATGCAAAAAATATTAGACATTTTCAGTTCAATTAAGACACATATAAATAATTCAAACATAATACGCTCTTGTAAAAAACCTTAGAAACTTCCCAATGAGCAAGTACTTTATCATTTGACTCTTTGTCACTTTTAACAGCCATGGCACTTGCATTTTTCCGTCTAGGTTGCCATTTAACTTTGAATGCAAATTCATGACCAATTAACTTATCAAGGTCCAATGGAAAATCAAGTGGATTTCAATATCAACCTATTTGAAATTAAAACAATGTTAACAAAGAAGCCATGAATAATGACTTCGATATTGAAAATATCACAACCATATAAGAAAACCTTAATCATTGTTTTGAGGAGTTGCAAAGCAAATATTTCCAATAATTTGTTACATTCACGATCCCAAAAGATAAAAATTGCTGAACTACCATTATCAACAACTTCAATCTCAATTTTATACCTATAATGTTAGAAATTATCATAACAAAGTAGTTTGAAATAACTGATGAAATTGACATAAAAAATGGTAAGGTAATACCTATAAATCTCTACCTCTATTGAATGACCATCAACACATATATAAGGAGGAGCCTCTCCCTTAACTACTTTAGGACACTTGAAGCATGCATGATAGTGCCAACCGTTTGCAGTTGCTTTCAGTTTGTTTATGGTTGCTACGGTTACATACCATGTGACCTGATTCATGTGATATTAATGAATAAATGGGAGAAAATAATAACATATTCGCATGAAAATTATAATTTAAACACAACTATTAAAATACTTACATTAGGAAGGTTAATTAGATCTCGTAGACAGAGAAGGGTAGCATTTGACATGAACTTGTCTTATGAAGTGATTTGAGAACCAGCTGAGTTTTGTGACCACACATTAGATTGTATGCACATGAGTTAACTTGAACTTCCAATGTTGCAGTCCTTCAGAAGCCTTTCAAACCAATCAATGAAATTCTTATTTTGATGTCCTTTGGTTGATTTACAAACCAAACAATACAAAAAAAAGACGTTGTTCTAAAGTACTTGTACATTGATTATATTACCTTTTTCAAAATTCAACTATATCCAGAACATCTTTATTAATGAGCAGATTTGTGATGTTGTACGTGTTTGATACAGAAAGCAGATACTTCCCTATAAAAACAACATTTTATTATTAAGTATGGCATAATGTAGTTTGACAAATACAATTACGGAAATGTTAATACTATTTATACCTTCGACTTTCACCTTCACATATTGTAATAATATGATTGTAGGAACAAATTTTGTGTTCTTTTGCACATATGTCATGAACTTCAAAGCATATGTCTCCCAAAGATTACAAGTCAGAGTGTCATTCCTTCACATGTTAAAATATTACATTAAAAAAACTTGAATACAACTATTAGGATAATAGTTAAAGCATAACAACTAACTATTATGATAATGGAGAAAACTAACCCAAAGTCTCTTAAAATTAGATTAACCTGTTGTTTCTTGCTGGCCTTCATCTGTGTATAGCCAATCTCTTGCACAACTCCAATAACATATATCAACAAACATTTTATTAGTCAACATATTCATCTTAACTACAACTAAAACCTCAAAATTATTTAAGCAAAATGATTTACCTGTTAATAAATCATTCCTCCAATTCCTAGATATTATTTCCGCAAAAGGCTTCGACTTCAACTTCTTAGCAGGTATTTGATGTTTGTTGATATCAGACACACGATTTCCAGGGGTAAATCTGATAACAAATGGATGTTCCGAGGTTTTGAACACAAGATCATTTACTCGAGGCATGAAATTTTTCATAGTATAGGTGTTTTTAACCAACAAAACAACATCAAATGTTGCTTTCAACGCGGGTGGTACTATGACATGAACATCTGTGCCATACAAATCCATTAAAATATAGCTTATGTTTACGACAATCTCAAAATGAGTTTATATCGAAATTAACCATTCACACTTACCTCAGCATCAACAAATATAAGCTCAATGTGCTCTTTGTTGCTAGAGATTACATCCCATTTATGGTGAACTTTTATTGCAACATTCCAAAGCTCTTTTGTATCATTAATATCAACTATTCTTTCAAATAGCCTTGCCATCACTTTCAGCCGACATATTTCAACAAAAGCACAAATCATTTTAGTTTAAAAACATGTGAACATCATACAAATTTGTCAACAGAGCTTTGGACAGACTAAATTATGTTAAAATAAAGTATCAAAAATTATAACACACCGATATCAAACAAAAGAATTTCATAAGTTAAAAAAATATAATTAAAGTTAAACAGTTTGTATCAACAACCTTTTTTCTTCAAAAGGTAACATTGTCCTTAACATGAAGAAGATGAACAAATAAAACTGTTCTGTAAAACAAACTGTAAACAACTTGATTGTTTATCTCAAAACTTCAAATACCAACTACAATGATGCGAAATCAGTGCAGAAAATAAAGGTTTTTGAGAAGCCAGTTTTCTAAACAACATAAAATGAAAGACATACACGAAAAATAGCGAAATGGGTTTCACCAATATTAAGTAAGATATGAAGAACAAACTAAGATGCACGAACAAATATAAATGTTATTGTAAAATAAACAACGAAGTTGTTGCATGTTCATCTCAAAACACTAAACCTCACCTTCAGCAAAGAGGAATCAGAGAAGACAACGAAGCTTCTTGAGAAGAATTTTTTCTTGAGACACACCAGATGATAGAGAGAGACGGACCAAAAATCAAAGTGAAAGGGAGAGAGAAACTCATAATGCTACAATGAAGTGAGAAAGTGAAGAGTATAATGTGAGTTGTGAACAACAATTACTTAACTTTATTATTTCTTCTAGTTACTTTATAATAGATACCATGTAGTAAAAGTAATTATTTATCATATATACAAATAAAGAGATAACTATATCATTTGCTAAATGGAATTGGTTGGAAAAAGTATCATTTAGACACAAATTGTCCTCAAAATGATATAGTGGAAAATCCTAAGGTAAGGGCAAAGATGGATTTTCCAGAGCATCAACTTTTCTTACATTATAGATACTGCAAAACATTGAGAATAATAGAAAGCTCTAAAAGAAAAACTTATGCATTGTCTTGATTACTTGGAAAAATCTAAAGGAAAATCTTTAGTCTATAGTATACACTTAATGCATGAAGGCATCTCGATGACCGTCCGGCCAGGTCATAAAACTATTCTCTCTCTCAGAAGGAATCAAAATGAAATATCCAACAATTGTGGTAACCTAAAGTTCTCTACTTCCTTACAAGCTCTTTGGTCTAGTTATCAGATGTCGGAGAATCAAATTTCATCACCACACAAGAAAAATTCTCATTCTTGTAGATACCAGTCATTTCTTTCACAAAATTGCTCACATAGCTACATAACACACATAATCTCATGCATCATATAAATTCAGCATAAGCAATATATGCATAATCCATAACAGACATCTCTCTTACAACTGATCTATTCCCTAACCAAGTATTTCAGCCAATAATCCTCACAAGGTCTATCTTCCGTTCTGTATCCCTAGCAAATAAATTCCCAATGATACAACCAGACTCATTATATTACATCCACTTCTTTATCAAAGGACAAGTTTTTTTGTCTTTGCATTTAATCCTCTTCTACCTTGAATTTCCGAAAGTTGTCACCATTCATACATTCAGGTTTAAGATGATTAAATAAGGATAATTTTCATACCTCAAAAATTGTCCTACCTATTCTCATTTCATCTGGCTCATGACTCATGATTCATCTGCATACATATATCTAAATCATTCATTTATAGGATCATTCATCTGAACTTGCATTCACACGCGACATCATTGATTCAAAGGATTCCTATTGTTTATGGTACAAGATATTGAGTTATACCAAAAATGCTATTAATCTTCATGGATTAGGGTTTTCTTGTTGTCTGCACTTGTGAAATAAGCTTTCAGGATCATTGTATTACAATTGACTTTTTGATCAAAGTCAATTTTGATTGTTGACTTTTTTGGCCTAAGTGTTGGGATCCCTAATTATATTCAAGACATATTGGTGGTATTGGTACACAACATGGACAAGAAGATTTGGAAGCCATTCACACAAGGTTGACTTTTGGTCAATAAATTAAACCATGGAAGGTTGACTTTTTGTTGACCAAGTCCTATGAGGTCTTTATGTGTTAACTATGGATGGGCAATTGGTATTTTAATTAAAGCATTTAAAATTGGATTCAAAGGAGCCAAAAATTCAAAATTTCAAATTATGCAAAATGGAGGGAAAAGTTTATTTCCAGAAAGTCAGAAATGAAAATTACAAGAGAATCCTAAGTTTGACCTATAGTAGACTTTTGGTCAAATAGTTGACCAAAGTCAAACTTAACCTTATACCTGTTTTGCTTCATATTCATGAATTTCTACTTTATCTCCAAGCCTTCTTCACTACCATTCCAAACTCCATGTCACCAATCTTCATCATGATACCCTTTCATGCTAACTTCTAAGCCAAGCTTCATGCCAAATCTTGCCCATGACCAACTTGCTTCATCATGATATGCCAAGCCTCGTAACAACCCTGCAACATTCAAACCATATTAGCATCATGAGACATTCAAACAATATAATGACATTCCAAACATATAGGTCATACACACATCAAAACACATAGGCACAAGGCAATGAACATCACAAAACACACTTCGTATAAAGCCCAACTGTCATGACAGTTTGGACAACATACAAACACACACACACACACACGCACACACGCACACAGGCACACACACACACACACACATACACACACACACACACACACACACACACACAAACACAATCAATTCATTACACCTACACATTAATAATAAGCATAACAACATGGACCATTATTTCAAAGAAAGCAATACCATGACAAACCTACACACTAAACCCCAATCATCATCAATTGGGGACAATCCACATTCAGTCAAAGTTATCATGACAATTATCATCCTCATGCATATCATGAGTTAAAGTAGTGCAGTATTCAAATTACATCATACAAATACGCGCATCAACAAGTCAATGCACATACACATAACCTAACTTATGATTCATGGCTAACCAACTTCATAACTACCCTAATGCCTTTAACTGCTAGCCGTAGCTCTAACTACCAATTGACCAAGTTAATTACAAGCACAAAACCCCTGCCCTAACTGACTAAGTTAGTTGCTAACTAAAACTAACAACTAACTAACATCTAACAAACTATGATTAATCCCTAAACTAACTGGTAAAAACTATTAACTAAACTAACAATTAACAAATTATTAACCATGTGACCAATAAACTGAACCAACACTAACATAATTGTCCTTACAAACTAACTAATTTCTAATTATCACTAACAAACCCTAACTATCAGTCAACAGACCCAATGCCACGTGTGCAAAGGCCAGTTACTAAATTGCCCCTAGGATTAAGTTTACCTCCAAATACTCTAACCAAGTTTTGAAACACACTAACTAACTTTCAATTCATAACTAACTCACAAAACCCAAACAAACACACCTTTTTCCTAACTTTACAGTAATTTCAGTTGAAAAGAAACACAAACCATTCACTTTTTCTTCATTCCAACTAAATCACTCAACTAACACAATTCATTAATGAATTTCCACCCTTGATAAACCCTAGTTTAAGATCACCATCCAAGGGTGGAAATTGATCCATTCCTAACTATTTTAAAACTACATTTCCCTCCAAATTCTCCTCATCTCCATCTTTATAAACACCTTTCTCATTTCTTCATGATCATTCATCAATTACCCTAAAGAAACTCTGCCATTTTCAATACTCCAACCTCTCAAACTCACCAAATCTCTTTTCCACAGTTGATGAGAGCTTCACATTGAAGCTCTTCATCAAATTGAGATAAGCCTAACTCCATTATTCATCATCAGCAACACTACCTATTCAATCTAATAGCCTAAATCCTAATCTCTATCATATTCCATTCTACAACAACAATAACAATCTACAGACTAATTCCCCTAACTTAGAAGTTAAAAAAGAATAAGAGGAGAAGCAGAAGAATTTGCAAACAACTAAGGTTTAAGATTATTACCTAAAGTTGTGTCTCTGGGTTTCTATTCTTTATTATCTTCTTTAATTCCTACCTTGACCAGAGCAAGCCTCAGCTCTAAGAGTAAGTATGATCCTTCATACTTCGTATTTTCTTCCACACTTGTTACCACTTTGTAGAGCTTATGCCATTGAATCAAAGCCCTAAGGTTTGCACTAGAGATATTGATTCTATACCATTTAATTTCTAATTGAGATTTTCAGCACTACAAAATTTCCAATCATTTTCAACCCTTGATTTAACATGTGCATCATTGGAAGGATCTAGAATTGATTCAACTTTCACCATTTCCCTCCAAATTTCAAACACTCCATTCCTAATCCCACTCTTAATTTCCATTCCAAATACTAACCCACACTCCAAATCACATTTGGCTCCTAACCAAGAGCTTATTTAAGTGAATTTTCTCCAAACCTTAAGGGAATTACCTTTATTTTCAGATTTCACACTCATTCTTGAGAATTGGCTCTCAACTTTCTCTTAAATTTTTTCACTCCCAAAACCTCCATTAAAGCTCTTTTCACTTGATTTCATTGATTTTTCATTGGAATCTTGAATTCTAGAGCTAAACATCCTTCATTCATCTCCATAATCTTCAATTCATCACTTAATTTTTGTTTGGATTTGGATCTGATTTTGGAAGCAAGGTTTGAAGTGCTTTTTGGATCAATTTTGGCTTGATCTTGCTTTTTATTCATTTATACTATAAGGAAGCTCTTGGATCTTGAAGATTTCTTGGGTTTCTAGCTTGGATCTATTAATTTGCAGTGAATCAACACTTACCAAAGCAAATCTCAGCTTTGAAGGTTGGTTAATTCTAGATCCAATTCTGTTTTGAGCTGATTTGAATAATCACAATGTAGATCCATGGTTTTTGCTGCATTTTGATCCATTTGTTTGGATTTGATCTTTGTGATTTGTGATCTCAATGTTTGATCAAGTTTAATTGATGTTTGATCACTGATTTTTGGTGTTAAATTCGTGCATAATTGATTACTTGTACATGTTGATGATTGGATATGTTGTTTGCTGCTGAAAAGTGATTTTGGAAGCTGTATTTTGGCCTCTGTCACAGTGGTAATTGGTTACCTAAATGTGGTAATCGATTACCCTGCCTAATTTTCAAGTTTTTGGACATTTTTCAAAGGGGTAACCGATTACCTGATCCTGGTAGTCGATTACCACTGGGACAAATTGCCTTTTTCTTGCATTTTATTGCTTGTTTGGGTTCCTTTTTACCTCTAACCTTCATGGATTGATATGTTGCATTTATGTGGATTTTTTGGACCTATTTCATCACTCTTGAATGTTTGATTTGGATTCTTTAACACGTAGCTTCCGGTTTCCATTTGAAATGCTTAACATGTTCATGTCGCTTGATTGATGTGATGATCATATGCTTTTCTTGCTTGTATCATGTTAATTGATTATCATGAATGATTATCTTGTTGGATTTGTGATGTATGTTTACGTTTGCTTGTGATTTCGTTTATTGCATGTTTGTTTGATTCAAATTAAAAAGCATGTTAATCTTGTTAATTCTCGATGATGCTTTGTTGTTGAACATTTGTGTTTGATTGTCGATGCATGTTCATACTTACATGATGCTTATTCATGACTGATGTTTACTTTTGATTGATTGCATTCACATATGCTTGCTGCCCTGCTTTCTACAGCTGTTGTTATTCTGAATTTTCATGTTGTTTATGCTATGCTTGCTTGTTGCTTGCCTTTTACACCTACTTTTATACTGAATTAGTAGCTGTTAAATGTTGTTGTGCTGCCTTGCTAGATTCTATTGTTGTTTCATGCAGGAAGCGTTGTTGTAGCTGCTGTTTTTGCCTTGCCTTTGCATGTTCCCTTAGGATTCTTATTCCAATTTAATTTCCTATTAAATTTAGAGTAGGATAGACGCTATGAGTTTAATCCATGCATGATAACATTAGGCTAGTCCCTTTTAACCTCGACCTTAGGTCCATCTTTTGCATGCTAACATTATGATAGAATCTCCTTTCGCATCCCGACCTTAGGACCACTTTGTATGACAATGTTAGGACCGAGTTTCCCTTAGACCTTTCGTGCGTCTCTCTTCTTATCTCAAAACACTTAATAAAGACAATGAACATTGTGCGCCATGAGCCTTAAGCATATGGGAAATGATGAGTGGGGGGTTTCTCCTCACTTGTTTCGCCATCACCCGAACTACGTTTGCTCTGATTTCTCATACCAAATGAGGATATGTAGGCACAAGATGGCGATGTCTTAGCGAGCAACCTTCCCCCATCACCCGTAATTTTCTAAACTACATTAACTCTGACTTTCCCATTACACGAGCGAATACGTAGGCATAGGGCGGCGATGTTCTATCAAGTCTCTTTCTTTTTCTTTTGTTCTCGTTTCCGTTTAGCAGTAGCTTATAGATAAACACACCCTTTGATTAGACAACAAGCACGGATCCCGTTGAGTACAATGGACATGAGGGGTGCTCATACCTTCCCCTTGCGTAAACGACTCCTAAATCCAAGATTTGGTTGCGATGACCTGGTCTTCTCCTTTCTTTTAGGTTTTCTTTGATCATTTTCTTTCCCTCTCTTTGGGATAAATAACGTTCGGTGGCGACTCTTCTGTTTTTCCGTCGGGTGTTTTTCACAATTGCGACAATGAGCAAGGTAAGAAGATCCTCAAAGGTATCAATACTCTTCATGTTAGCAAAATACTGAGTTCTATCCATCAAAAACTTGACAGGAAATCCAAGAAGTCCTCCCTTAGTAGTCATGTGAGCTTCAATCTCTGACATCCTTAACTGAGTTGCTTCTGCAATGTCTTGAGGCTTAGGGGTATCCTTTAAACCAGAGAATGGGTCTTAATTAGAGATACGTAATCTAAGCAAGCAAGCAAGAATACTCCTCCAAGGTTGGCATGAGCTGATAATTTGGAAATGTAAAGCAATGATACAAAGGATAATAGAACTGCACGAAGGTAGCAAGAACTCCATCCACCATATTAAGCTTCAACAGAGATAAGAGTCTTCCATACTTGTCTTTGAAAGCCAATGGATCTATAACCAGTCTTCCTAGCTTCCTTAGATCTTCCAGCTTAAGACTTTTGAAAGTGTACTTTTGTGTTCTTCTTCTTTCAAAATCCATGGTAAAATCTATGAGGTTTACAACAATAACTCTAAGTTCCTTGAAAAAGCTAGTTAGAAAAATGGTGCATGAATGCACAAACACACGTATACACATATATACAAACATATAGGGTTTAGGGTTTGACGTCACGAGCATGGAGTCATGGTCTAACCATCCCAAAGGGTATGTATTAAGGGTTTTATGTACCTACAAGACAAGGATCTAACAAGTTCCCAAAGTCATTGATCCATCTTTCAGATATTAATAGCACACTAATTACTTGGGAATCAATAATATTCTCAAGAGAATCTCGTTTGAGTGTAGTATCGCGTATCAACTATTTCAGGTTTCTACCTTCATATTCACCGCACTACATCCTAATAGGCCAAGTGGGGTAAAGGGTTAACTAAGGTCCTCAGCTTCTCGGGCTCCTAGGTTGAAAGTAGAAAATGTTTTCACGATTACTCATTTAACAAATACCACCCTCAAGAAGGCCTCCACTGAGCGGGGGATCTCAAGTCAGCTTATTCGGGATTACCACCTCAAAGCCTCCTTGACTATACCACCCTTCCTATCTTATTCGTATTTCTCAAGTCTGGGTTAAGACTTATCTTACCACAACTGGATCACCACAAGAAACCCAAGCACATAGCAAACAAACACAAGTAATAACAAGATAGGTTTAACCCTCTTAGGAAGTTTCCCCAGTGAAGTCGCCATTTCTTTCGTAGTGAGAATCAGAGACCATAGCTATTGAGTTAGCTAGGCTTCACAAACTTAAGATATCACCACCGACCTTTAATTTATCCAAGGTAAGGGGTAAAGAAACAATAACCCATAAATATGCAATACAAAGACAATAAAATAAAGAGATATAAGGTTCGGGGGTTGGTTATACTAAGGGAAGGTATTGGCACCCTAAGTATCTATAGTATCCTATATGAACCTCTTGTTGTATTTGTTATATAAGTTTTTTTGCTAATTGGGATTGATTGAGGAGATGAGAAGATAAATGTTTTTTTATTGTTTTTGTGTTGTCTTGTGCCTACGTACCAATAAAGGATCAAAATCTTGTAGTTCGGGGTACAAATTGAAATGGGTTTGTTATGGTGGATTTTATTAAAGAAGAGACAAGTTGTCATAATAAGGAGAATACTCAACTTATCCACCACAACATGTGGAAGAGGGATCTTTGGTTCACATTGAGAGAAGGTTCCAACTTGGATATAGAATCAACAAGTATGCCACATACCTCTCTCAAGTGGAAAAGAATCAATCATCTATTTGAAAAGGTTTTAAATTGAAAAGCCAAAATGGAAAAAGGTTTTGAATTGAAGTTTGTGTTTTTATTCTTTGTGAAAGAGTTTGAATATGCTTAAGATGTCTTAAAGCATTTTTTTAAGAAAAGTGAGTTGAAAAGATCAATGACCTAAGGTCAAGGTTTCTAATAAAAATGGTTTTGAGTTTGAGAGAGGTGAAACCCTAATTGAAGTATCTATGTTGTAAGTAATCATAAGGGAAATTTCCTAAGGCATAACAAGTTTAAGGATTACAAGAGAGAGATATGTACAAGAATATAAACATGCATATGCAAATGACAATGGTCAACAATGAAACCTTCCCTTGGAATAAGGCAACATGCATAAACAAGTATACACCATTATTCAACAAAGAAGATAAACAAAAGAAGCATGGTATAAACAAGCTAACATGATTCAAAAAACATGGACAAAGTTCAAAAACAACACATTTGGTCATGGTATACAACATTTAAGTGAAAAAAGAACCATGGACACATTATGTACAAGACATACTTCACAAAACAAGTTTAAGAACCAAGTTATGATTTTAAGTCAAAGCATGGTCACTTATGAACTATCTAAGACAAACGTGATACAACAAACCACAACATGTACACACAAGGCCAAACATGTTATTCAACAAAGGAATTAAGCATGAGGAACATATTACAAACAAGATTGACATGAATCAACAAACATGTACAAGGTTTATGAAAAAAACATTTGATCATGATATAAAACATTAAAGTGAACAAAGAAACATGAGCACATTATTTACAAAGCATATTTAAACAATACAAATTAAGGACCAATCCATGACTTAAATCAAAGCAATATCACTTATGAACTATCTAGAGAAAACATGATGCAACAATATTCAACATGTATACACAAGAACAAGCATCAATTTGGGGATAAAGGCTAGGGCAAGAAACAATTTCTAAGCACATGGATGTGTTTGAAACAAATGCAAACAATGATTAATCATTTAAGGCATCCAAAACAAGAGAAAGTTTTTATTGAGAATAAGCATGGACAGGTCATGGATCAAATATTAAGGATGAAGAACATCATGTGAACACAAAGATTTTAGATTATCAACATGAACAAAATTGTGACATCTTCACACTTTTAGGAATATAATTACACATTAACATGAATATAATTCAAGTCAAATCAAAGGTAAACACAGGAAAAAGGAATAAATATTCTTAGGGTTTTAAAAGATGAAGATAAATATATATAAACAATATTCTTTTTGGGATTGTTCTATTAACATGCTAAGAAAATCAAAATCAAAATTTTAATAAAAATAAAATATTTTTATGCTTTGAAAATATTAAAGTTTGATAAACAAGAATAGGAGGAAAAGAAATAAACAAATAATTATGAATTAAAAGAGAAATAGAAAGAAAAGAGAATAAGAGAAAAAAGAAGAAAACAAGTGCTTAAAAAAAGAGAAGGATGCTGCCATGAGGGTTTGAACTCATGCCCTTAAACTCACAGCCTAAAACACTATCCACAAGGCCATATGCTGCAACTTGAACATAATGGGAATGCAAGAAATAATAAGGGAAACTTCATAATGAAAATGAACAAAAAAAAGCCAAAAGTCTGGGGAAGGGGGATTCGAACCCCAGACCTTACACATACACATAAACACTCAAACCAGCGTGTTAACCACTGGGGCGCAATGCCAATTCAAGTTATATATTGAAACCATCAAACAATATATGAAAAATGCTTTCAAAAATGGAACAAAACGCGCCATGATCTTCTTCTTCCCCCCAAGACCAAACCTCCATGATCAAGAATTCTCAAAAATCAAAATCCTTCATTTCTCAATGAATTTCAAAAGTGTAAAAACTAAACATGCTCAGAATTTGATAAGGAGTTTAATGGTATTACTTAATTATATTTATTTTCATCACATTGCAAACAATCAATCACAAACCAGTATGAACCCTAGAATTTAAAATCAATATGAAATGCCACACATAACTGATAAAGACCAATTAGTATAGGGGTTTCAAAGACTACATCATGTCAAATAATATGGTAACTTGAATGATAAAAAATGATGCTTCTAGCTATGAATTTGAGAAGTGGTGAGCTTACCTGTTGGAGTAGGTCCAGTGCCTCTTCAAACAAGCTTCCAGATAGTGGATGTTGATGCAAGCAGCTTCCCTGAACCTCTAGGATGTTGTTGTAATGCTTGGTTTATATTGAAACAACTTCAATCCCTCAACTCGAATCTTCTTGCAAGTGGTGAAAGTAAGAACGTGATATTCTAGTTAGGGGTGTTACATGTGAAATATGATTATTGAGATAATTTATATGATGTATATGGATGATGTTTGATGGATTAGGTTGAATGAAAAGGTTAGAATGGAGAGTTCTTGGGTTTTAGCTCCTTGATTAATGATCAAGTGAGAGTTGACTTTTGGATGGAGGAGTTTTATAGTGTTTTGGAGAGTTTAAACGGCTGGTATAAATGATTTGTAGTGTGCTTGGATGCTTGGTTGAGGTGTTTTGTGACTGTATGGAGTTTTAGAAGGTTTTGTGACTTTGGTGCAAAAGTGAAGAACAAGTGCAATGTGTGCTTGCTTCCTGAGATTGAGGGAGGTTTATGGATCAATTGTTGTGTGTTTTTGTTGCATTTTGAGGGGCTATTTATAGTTGAATTTATCTGAGGAAAGTGGCCAAGATTTGGACAAGGAGAGAAGCTTGATCCAATGGTTAAATAAATTTTTCATAAAGTTACTTCAAGTACAAGAAAAAAGGGGCTTTTTCTTTCTAGCTTCAGAAATTAACCTTGCTTCTAGTGTTTCCTATGGCGGCATAACTTGTACAAGTTGTTTCTAATGTACATGAGGTCTCCTTGAATCATGGAAAGTGGTTGGGAGCAAAAAGTGGTATTTTGTCCAATATCCAAAAGTCAATCAAGTTAGCATGTTGTGTGATACTTTTCCTAACAATATCTAATTTTGTAGAACTTGATATCCTTGGGAAGATTTTAGGATAAGGAACAAGTTTCAAGTTGGCCATTTGCTCATAAAATTCTTGGAAAATGGGCAAAACATATCATGAACTCGTGTGAAATCCTTGATGCATAATCTGCCTAAGTCAAAACTGTCTTACCATGGTCACTTGGAAAATTCATAGCTTTATGCTCAAGCATGATCTTTTCTTGATCTTGGTATCATTAGAAAGATGAGATCAAATACTACAACTTTTATGTTGATAATCTGGAAAGAAATAATTTGGATCGTGGAGAAAAATGGCTACCAAAATTGAACTTTTCACTGATTTATACTTGAAAATTTTCTAAGTATTGAACATTTCACATCTTGAAAAAACTCAACTTTGAATAACCATAACTTCTAATTGGAAAATTATTTTGAGTCCATTCTTTCACGAAATTGAAGTATGTAATATCATCTTTAAAATGGATCCTCAAGTGTTTCCATTGGATGCTTGAGGAAGAAGTTATAATCTTGGAAGTAGGGCATTTAATCATGAAATCTTGTAACTTAGAAAAAATTTGAGAACCCTAATTCCACCAACTTTGAACTTTTCTTAAATTTCTTTGATTAATAATGATCAAATGTAATCATCCATCATATTTTCATGATCTTTGACTTGTGGAGTCCATGTTTGACGAAAAATCTCAAAAGTCAAACTTTGACTTTGAGGAATAGTTGACTTTTCCCATATGAATTCAAATCTTTGATTTACCAATAAACCAAGCTTCTTGAATAAATTCAATCATATGAATGGGATAATATGATTCCCTTGAGGCCCTTGAAACATGTCTTGAGGTGTGGGATCATGCCTTACTCCAAAAGTCAACCCAAGACCGAATTAAGTCAAAACCTTAATTTGGTGCACCTGATGACTTAGGGCTTGATGAAATGATATTGATGGAATCTTGCACTTAATTATTGATTAAAGGAGACTCTTGATCATATTGAGAGGTTGAGGGTCATAACTCCTTGCTTGGTCAACTCATGAGCTTCTGGGTGCCAAAAGCCTAGCTTGCAGTCAAAGTAAAACAAAGCACATACTCTTGTAATCTTGATGGGTTAGCAATGCATAAAATAAACACGCACGCACACACACACACACACAAGATGATTGATGTCATTTTAATATGACGCAAATGAGGTGGAATAATAGGGTTAAAAATTAGGGTGTGACAGTGTGTCGTCGGTGAAGAGCAACGCAACCTTTAAAGCAGCGAGCATTTCTTTCCTCCAACCGAAGGAAAGTGTGCTAATCCTTAAGTATCTTCTCTGGAGTTTCGCCTCTTACAAGAGAAGTTTGGACCCACATTACCTCACACCACTTTTACATATAACATTTTTCTTCCACAACTCACCCTTCAAAAAAACCAGTCACCTGCACCTATTTTTTAAAGAAAAAAACACTTTCTTCTTCACATGATAATTCACCACCCTTACCACCACAAGCTTCTCACTTCCATCCTCCATCGTAAACCCAACATCTTTCTTTCAAAATCACCATCCTCAAACTCAACATGTAATCCATCTCCTTCCCCTAACTACAATATATCAACATGAACACCTCTATTTTTATATCACAAAAAGAAAACCTTTACACCTTTCATCTTCATATACTCACGCCTCATCACCCCTTACTACACACAAACACACCATAAGCCATTGGAGGACTCTCTCTTTCTCACGTGGATTAAAATTTTATCCTCCATTTTGTGGGCCTACTATTTTGTATGGAAGATCACTTATTCGAGAATAGTTTCTCGCGGCCATTCACTCATGCCCCGAAGATTGTTGCAAACGCGAGCATAAGGTATCGATTTTGTTTTATAACTTTTGCATTTGCCTCGTGTTCATTGTGTTGTTCCTATGAGAAGAAAATGAATAATGTATGAATGTATGGTGTATGTGTGTGAGTTTAGTTGGTCATTTTGTTGTTGAGCATACTCATTGAAGTCAATCATTTCACGTTACTGAGTTTTTTTGTTTTCACTTTCTATCTTATAATTCTATTATTCATTGTTGGAATATTTTAAGCTAAAGATGGACAAAGTCAAATTTTATCATTTAAGTTTATTTATTATTGTTATTACTATTGTTTTATTTGTTTAACAATTTATTTTCCTTTTCAAATATGCTTAGGATATGTTTTTATGTGTTCTTCTTTTACATTACCTTTTTCCTCACTGTCACTATGTATGTAGAGAGTGTAGTTGTTTTAATCATTTTCTTTTTAATTTGAAAATATAGTAAAATGTGTAAGAAAAATAATGTTATAATTATTAATTACCTTAAACATTTTTATTTAATATTGATTAATTAAATTATTAATTAATCTTATTAAATATTTATATTTAGATTGATTAATAATTTCAATTGTTGTCTGATTCGATTTTTGCAACTTATCTGCTTTCATATTTTTGGGTTTATTCTCTCTGATTCAGTCTATATGTTTTTCCTTGATTAATCTGAATTATGATGCTTTGTCGTGTATGTTGTTGACTTTATCTTTTGATTATCATGATGCTTTACCGTGAATGTTATTTATTGATTACGTGATGTTCTGTCATGTATCTTCGATGTTTTACCATGTGTCTGAGGATTGTATTTGTTAATTTACGTGATGCTTTGCCACGTATCTTTGTCGCTTTATTATTCACGATACTTTTCCGTGAACGTTATTGTTTTATATCAGTGATACTTTGCCACATGCACTTTCTATTTGTTGATAACTTTTAGCTTAATTCACACGATGCTTTATCATGTACTTTCTGTTTGTTGATATCATTTAGCTTGATTCACACGATGATTTGACGTGTAATTTTTATTTGTTGATATCATATAGCTTGATTCACATGATGCTTTGCCATGTGTGCTTTATTGATTACATGATGATTTTCCATGTATCAGTTATTTGGCCCTGATGCTTTGCCATATACATCTGTTGCTTTCCTACGTGATGTTATTGCCATGTATTGTATACCTTTGTTGCTTATACATGATGCTTTGCCATGTATGTTATTAATCTCACTTGTTTATCGTGATGCTTTATCGTGTACTTTCTATTTGTTGATATTTTTTTAGCTTGATTCACATGATGCTTTGCCATGTGTATTTGGTTCATTCCATTTGTTGTTCATACTACATGATAATTTTCCATGTGTATGTATCTTCATTTGTGTCTATTGCTACATGATACTTTTCCATGTGTATGTTGTTGATTTTATTTGTTATTGATCATACATGATGTTTTACCATGTATTATGTGTATCTTTGTTGCTTCTACTTGATGATTTTCCATATATCTGTTACTTTCTTCCGTGATGCTTTGCCGCATATTTTTGTTGCTTTCTTTTATTGTTTGGTTACCATGATGCTTTGCCATGTGTATTATGCTGATTTTATCTATTTCTTTCACATGATGCTTTGCCATGTGTGCTTTGTTGATTCTCTTTGTTGCTTATTCTACATGATGATTTTCCATATATCTGTTGTTTTCTCTTGCACTTATTGACCTAATCAAAGGGAAGGGATTGTATGTTGACTTATTGTCATTGTGCATGTCCATTATATGTTTGTTGTTTTTCCTTGTCTGTCTTTGTATTTCTTTGCCCATCTTTTTACCTTTAGCAAACAATTTTAGCCAAAAACACAAATATTTCAAGAGGTTCCTGTAGGATACTGCAGATGTTTCAGGTGCTAATACCTTCCCTTAGTATAATCAATTCTCATACCTTTAATCTATCTTTTCTTAGCTTTAGGCCTTGATTTTTGCCTTACATGTTTATTTAGGGTTTTTGTTTGATCTTTTCTCCCTTCCCTTGGAAAAATAAAAGTTTGGTAGTGATATTATTATTTTTGCGAGTCAAGCTAATCCAATAACTTTGGTCTCCGATTCTCACCATGAAAAAGTGGAAAGAGGGTGAAGAGTGGAGTTCATAGGTGGTGATTAGGAGTGGTTATGTGTCCCTTGATCACTTGATTTGAATTCGATCTTAAAACTTGCACTACACATGATCCCTTAAGTCAATCCTATGTCCATTCACATTCAAAACCCTAGAAATAGGTGACCATCAAGACATGACCATATTAGACTCTATTCCCATTATCTGATATCATATCTCATTCTTTAAAACATATATTTTCTCATCCCTTTAGAATTCAAACTCTTTTGAACCTTAAAACACTTAATAATTATGATGTGAATTGTGCGCCACGAGCCTTAAGAAGTGGAGAAGAAATAAGAGGGAGTACTCATACCCTTATTCTAAATATCTTTGGATACGGGACACATGACCCAATTGTTCAAAGTATTCACCTTCATTCATAGACTTTATTTCAATTCAAATTAAGACAATTTTCAACCTTCATCCTCAGTTTAAAACCATAAATCAATATCAAAAACACCATTCTTTTTGGAACCAACACAACACCTCTTGGTTTTGGCACCCATACTCTTGCATATTTGCCTTGTTAATCCTCTGGTTTAGGCAAATCCTCTTGCATATTTGCCTTGTTAACCCCCTGGTTCAGGTTAACCCTCTTGCATGTTTGCCTTATTAATCTCCTGGTTTAGGAAAACCCTTATCTGCCTTGATCCCCAAGTCTAGGCAATCCCCTACAACACTACATTGGTTCAGACATCACTGCATTGGTTCAGACACCACTACATTGTTCAGACACCTCATTCTTGGTTCAGACACCTCATTCTTGGTTTAGACACATCATTATTCATTTAGACACCTCATTCTTAGTTCAGACATTACTTTATGAGTTTAAACACCATCTTCACTACCTTCACAAGATATACCATCTCCCTAGAACTCATTATCTGAAACTCATCCAGGATATCCAGAACTTCCTTCTTTATAGTAGTAAGGAAATCATAATTATACCCATTTATCATAATTGGTTCCTCCGTCTAGTAGAAAGGGAACTAGTCTTGAATGTCCTTATCATGCATTACCATGGAGCGCTCATCCATTTCTTTCACTTTGAATGGTGGGTGAAATAAACCATGTCGTTAGGGAGAACACGGTAACCCATTCACCCTTACTGATAGTTTTCGTACCATCAAATGAGAAAAATAGACCCACAGTATGGGCGACCTCCAAATTCCTAAACAAGACTTCAAACGCCATGATGAAAGCTCATCCATTAGGCGATATTTTAGTAGGGGAGACGCTATTGGTGGAAATGATCTCAGAATTGAATGCACTAAAGATGATTAACAGCCTTAAGTCTTTAATAATAGGAATGTACATGCATACTCTACCTTGGAGAAAGTATCCAAGATGAAAGTATTCATTATCCCCTATTCTAGACAAATTAAAACCTTTGCGGAAGGAATCCACCTTCCCTTACTTGGTGTACGTTGAATCATAATCTTCGACCCATATTTTATTGGAAGAGCTATATACAATTAGTAGATTTGTGGTACCTAAGAAAGAAGAAGGGGAAAGGGAACCACTATCATCATCACTCGAATTATGGCTATCAAAACTAGTAGTGCTCTCATAACTCTCAAACACCCGCATCTCCAAAAGCCTATAGTTGATTGAAACATTAGCCCGCTAAGCGTTTTTCATGCAATGCAAATACATCTCGCCCACTCACTACCATTTTATGGTTTCATCACCTTGTCATTCTCATCTAATTCCCTAATATTCACCATGATTGAAAAGGAAAAGTGTGAAGAGGAGGAAAATTATGCATACATGTGGGAAAGAAGAAAGAAGAACTCTGAGTTTGGAGAAGACGAACAACTTTCTATGAGAAATGAAAACATGGTAGCATGCTTGAAAATGGGATAATTAACCTTTTATAGAATCACATGCTATGAAGAATAAGCAATGATAACCTCTCTAGTCACGCCAGTTTTTTCTGTCCACGTCCCTAGCGCACGTAAGGCCCTCTTTCATTTTATCTTCTTGAGGAAATCATATCATTATAAGTTTAATGTTGCAGGTGCCACTATCATTGACATTAGAAGGACTCATCCTAACCTTCACTTGAGGGACTTGCTCCAAGCCCCTCTTAAGGACTCTCCCCAAGCTCAACTTGAGGGACTTTCCCCTAAGATTTACATGAGGAACTCGTCAACATCATATTTACGGTGAATCGTCTAGGGCTCTTTTGATAGAGGTTAGAGTCATACTTGTTAATCACTTCATCTTTTCTAGGACCCCATGTTTGAGGGACTGTGGACTCGAATAATCTTGTTGGGGGCCTGTGAGGAATAGTTCAAAGGACACGAGCCAAGAAAACTGTATCGATATGGGACGAGTGCCCAACAACAATCCATAACTCGCCTGAATCAAAAGGGCACTTGAGATGCCTAAACTGCTCGTTGTGTTGGGCATGAGCTTGGCCGCCCTATCTAAACCATGTTTTCTACTTACTCCAATAATGAGGTACGTGGCGCATAGAATCAGTCAAGGGGTAATTGTCTTTTCCACAATTACGAGAAGAGGTCAGTCTTCCCACTCCCATGCCTTCTCCTAAAATAGAAGGAAACCACTCCTTTTAGCCTCTGATTTAAGCCCAATGAAGTTTCCTATTTATACCTCATCCTCGAATGTAAGGGAATCTCTTGAGAAAACCATTCATATACGAAACTTCTCACAACCCTACCTGAGCTATCCCTAAATATAGTCAAATACTCTAAACCCTCAAATAGCTCTACACAACTAGAGGTTATCTCTCATTATACTTTTTCAACAAATACACAACATTTTGATAACATTATTTCTTTTTCATATTTATTTTTATTTTATATTTGTAATACCCTAATTTTTACCCCTAAGATCCCACATTTCATTTGCATATCATTCCACAAACAAGGTCGTACTTTTGGCTTTTGAACCCTTATGGGTTTCTTACTTTCTTTTTGTTGTTTATGTTTACTAACATCTAACCAAAATACCAAAAATATTTTGCATTTTTGCTTGTTTCCTCTTCTTTGTGTGTTTAGGGTTTTGCAAGGAGGTTTATAACCAAGGACATTCATTCAAGTTTAAATCAGATGGACGTTTGACCTCATCTTGGTCAAACTATCAAGGGTTTGCTTCAACTGTGAATTACCCGTGGTGGTAGGATATTTTCTCAGCAAATGTGTTTGTTCACGGTCAATTTGTTTTGTGTTGAAATTCATTGGTTTATCAAAGCAGTGTTCTATGAGAAGTTTGGTCCAGAAATCCAAAGAATTATGTCAAAGATCAAAATGGAAGGTGCAAGTAATGTCCTGGTACATGAGTAGTTGTGTTCATTTTTATCAGAGGTGAAGGTGGAGAATAGGGCATGGAAAGTTGATGCTGGAAGTAGATCTATTGATTTAGAGCTGACTACATTATCAAGTGCCAATCATATCAAAATGACTCCAAGTAATGCATGCCTATGTGGATTCTTTTGACTTTCAAGAGATGGAGTTTGATGAGGCAATCAGGATGTTTCTTCAAGGCTTTAGACTGCCTGGTGAGACTTCCATTGCATCTACAATTTCATACCTCGATAATGCATTTGTTCAAGCTATGGAGATTCACAGCTCATAAAGCTAAATTTACAGCCTGATGCAAAAAGTTGTTATGTGGAAGTCTTGGAAAGGTATGTCAATTTGGGGCCCATTGTTGACTTCTGTGTGGTAGACCTTGAAAGGAAAGGCCAAGGTCAGGTTGTGATTTGTTCTAGAGCTGAAGAATATGCAGCTGAAACCAGAGGCTCTAAATGCTTTAAAATTGCCAGTGAAGGTTAAAGCAGGTTTTCTTGGATCAGTGAAACTTAAGGTTCCATGGAGTAGGCTTGGCCAAGATCCTGTTTTAGTATATTTGGATCGTATTTTCTTATTAGCTGAACCTGCAACACAAGTTGAGGGATGTAGTGAAGATGCTGTCCAAGAAGCTTGAAAAGCCAGAAAACCTCTGCAAAAATAAAACCAAACTTCAATCCAAACTTCCTTCAATCACCTTCAAGATTCATTCAATTAACCTTCATAATCCTGGAAAATTCATCAATATTACCCTTCAATTTTTCTTTAACCTTCATCATCAAAACTGGAATTCAATTTCGCATCTCCAGATTCAAAGAAGAAAGAGAAGAAGAGAAATCCAATCGTCATTCACTTCAATTGAAGGTAGTTACCGGTTTTCGTCGAAACTTCATCTTCTGAATGTGCCTCTATGTTTGAGTTTCGTTTGAAATCGAGAATATATTTGGAGTCCACTTTGCATTTCGACTCCAACCGCGTACTTTTTGTGTCCCGCCGCTCCGATTTGAGAGAGCACTGAAGCATCCATGGCTTTGTGAATAGTAGTCGTGACACATCATTGAAGAAGATGACGAAGTTCTACAGCTTCTGTTTCCATTTACTTTACTTTTGTTTTATTTTAGTTTTCTTTTTCTTTTAAAAAAAATAAATAAATAAATAGATCTTGGGCCGTGTGGCCTTTTACCACTACCATCACCATGCTTTGTTTATAAACCTCCCTTTTCTTTTTGTTTATGTTTCTTTTTTTGAATTTCTTGTTGGTTGATTTGGTTGGATCTTAAATTTTGAATATGATTTTGTTAATCTCAATGGACCATGGGCGTTGATAGGATAAATTTCAAATCCGCCAAGAGAGGTGATTGATATTAATGACGATTTAATCGAATTAAGGTTCATTTTAATTCTCTTTCTTCTTCTTTTTCTTTTGATCGATGAAATCTATGGATCATAGATTGTTGATTATCAAGGTGGTTTAATCTTCATTATTTCAAATCTATGGACGAATAATCATTGAGATAATTCTCCTTACTTTGGAATAGTGATAGATTACCTTTGATTAATTGATGAAAAGTCTTGATTATGATGAGATCACTACCTCTTTTCTTTTTGTGTGGCATGTTTTAGGAGAGTGATTTACATATCACTTCTCTAACATGTATTAACACTAACATTTTATTGACCGGCCTCAGATAGTCGTGGTTTCTACATAAACCCGATTACGATTGCTTAACATAGCGCTAAATTGTCCCTTAATCGGAAAATGATCATTCGTGGCTCAAACTTACGTTTAAAAGTCCAAGTATGATTAGTTGGTTGTCTTAATTCCAATACCTATGAAAATCATTGTTAGGAGGCTTTGATTCTATCAATCCTCTAATGAATTTTCATTAATCTTGGTCTAAGTGCAAGAATTAATCATCATTGATCATATGTTCTAACCACTAACCACTAATTCACTAACAATATCCTTGTTTAATTTTGTTTATATTCTCTTCTTACTCATTTCTTTTTACTTTTATGCTTCCATTTTATCATTTCATACCATACCTTTGTTTATTGTTTATGTCATTTTTCTTTTGTCCATTTGGACCATACTTTGTTCAAAACACTAATAAAGGATAAAACATCTAAAAAAATTTGGTGCTATTAACTTTGTGGTTATACTCTTGGACCATTCTTAGACTTCGGACTTCATGGGCATTTTGGACTTAGAATTAGGACTTTCATTCCTATGCTTGGAGTATTGTGGATCTTAGCCTTTATTTGGCTCGCTCATTAGCTTATGCTTTAAATCGGATGGAATTCTTTTTGCTTGCTTTGGAGTGTGCTACAAGTCGGTTAGATCTTTCTTACCTCTAGCTCTTATTTTTTTTTTTTTTTAGGATAGTCACTTCATCTCCTCCCCTTCTTAAATTTTCAAAACTTTCTCCCTTTTTCAAAACTTTCTTGGTTTCAAACTTCAAAACCGCTTTCGCAATAAAACCTTGACTTTCGTCAAGTGATTTTTAAACTTTGTTTCTTTCTTAATAAAAGTCAATCAATGTTAATCATGTTTTGACCAATTTCAAAAGACATAAAAAATACAAAAACTCATCAACTCTTTTTGTGCCTTTATGCACTTTTTCACTTTAAAACTTTTTCATAAAGTTTAGACATGATTCATTTCTATAGTTGAGATGTAAATCTCCTATTCCCCATATTATTAAGACTTTGACATTTTCCACGTTGATGTTGAGTGATAGTCTTGTTGATAATCCAAGCAAATCCTCCATCTTTATGTGACGCAGATGTTGTCTTAATACTCGTGGGTGGATAGTCGCAGTTTTCTCCTTGAAATGACGACTTGTCTGAACATCTAAAATCAATCAAAACCAACAAAATTTTGTCATTTGTACCACGAACTACGGGGTTTTGATTCCATATTGCACTTTATGGGTACGTAGGCATGAGACGATAAGTCTCTCCAAACACAAAAATCTAAAAAAATAATTCTCTTCTCATCTCCCCAATCTCTTTTCAAACAAACCACTTTCAAACCAAAAAGCGTAAATATTTCAAAGGGCTCCTATAGAGTACTATAGACGTTTTGGGTGCTAACACCTTCCCATTGCGTAACCAACCCCCTTACCCCGATCTCTGTCTCGTGTTCTTATTTTAGAACTCTTTGGTTTTGTTCGCTCTTTTTCCTTTCCTTTATTTGGATAAAATAAAAGTGCGGTGGCGACTCTTGTTTTCTTTGAGTTAAGTTAGTCAATAACTTACACTCACAATTTTTACCGCTACAGAAAAGTGGCGACTCTGCTGGGGACTCCAACGGTTCCTAGTGGGTTTCGCCTACTTTGATTTATTTATCTCTTTCTGTTTGACTTGTTTGTTATTGTTTGTTCTGTTTTGGTGCCTGGTAATTTGTGTGGTGAGATAAGTCCTAACCCGGACTTGAGTGCACTTATGATAGGAGGGTGGTATAGTCTTGTTGGCTTACGTGGAGTAGTCCTTACTAAGCTAACTTGAGATCCCCCGCTCGGTGGAGGCCCCTTTGGAATTACTGATGTCTTACGAGTAGTCGTAATTGATATTATTTTTTCCGACTGAGAGCCTGAGAAGCCGAGGACCTTAGAACCCTTTAACCCATCTTGGCCTTATTAGGACGTGGTGCGGTGGCTGTTCAGGTGTAGACTTGAATTAGTCGTTACGCGATACCACACTCAGATGAGTTTCTCTTGAGAATATTGTTGGCCAACGAGTAGTCGTTTAAGCCGATAATATCCAAAAGATGGAATTATGACTCTGGGAACTTTTTAGAACCTTGTTCTACAGGTGATGATATAACCATAGTACATACCATTGTGGGATGGTTGGTTCTTACCTTTGGCTCCATGCTCGTGCCGAACCTTTGAACCTGTGTGCTTTGTATGTCTTGTTTGTGGGTGTTGCATCTTGCACTCATGCATTCATGAGCATTGTGTTTCAGTTGGTTTTTAAGGAACTCAGAGATTTCTTTTTGCAAATATCGCAAATTTTTTAGAATCATGGATATTGAAAGAAGTAACACTAAGAAGTACATTTTCACGAGTTTTGACTTACAAGAGTTGAGAAAGCTTGAATCTTTGGTATCTAGTCCTGTAGATTTCAAATGTTGTTTAAGAAACTGTTGATTATTCTGAGGACTGATGTTGAAGAGGGGATTCTTAATACATTGGTCCAGTTCTATGATCTGTTGCATCATTGATTTAGTTTTCCAGATTATCAGTTATTGCCAACCTTTGAGGAGTATGCGTATCTTATGGGTATGCAAAATCTTCATTGAGTTTCTTGAGCGGCGCGCTGTGAAGAGGCATGCAGAGGATTTATTTTCCTCTACTACTCCATCAGCACATCCTCCTACTTCTGGTGCTTGGAAGGGTATTGTGGATCAGCTTGTGCTAGAGAAGATCACCATGAAGCACAACTATGAGAAAGAGATTAAGAGACTCCGAAGGAAGTATCAGCTTGGATCGTCATCAGATGTTCCTTAGGACCTAGCTTTTCTTATTTTGATATTATTGTATTTTGTACTTCCAAGTGTAACTCTTTCCAATATTCAATGAAATGAGATGTTTATCAGTATTTCAAGAAGTGTTATTTTTCTTTATGATGTTTGTAATTGCTTTATATCTTAAAAATCCTTGAAAACTGGTTGAAACACCTGCATTTTGCATTTGCATTCGCATCATCGTGCATTGTGTGTTGCCTTTTCTAGTTGTCTTATTTGTTTTTTTTGGCCTTCCTTCAGTCAAGCTGTCGCATCACTACAACACCTGGGCTAACTCTAAGAAAAAGATGGATCAGTTGCAACGAGAGAATCGCGAGCTTCGCGAGGAATTGGCTATTTTGAGGGATGATATGGAAAGGATCTCTACTTTGGTTGAAACTCTGGTTGTTGCTCAGAATCAACTTTCTCCTCATGTTTCTCAGACTCCACTACAAAAGACTGTGATTTCTGAAATCATTTCAACACTCATTTCTGTGGCTCCCATTAGCGCTTCCAGTCATGTTACCAAGATGTGTCTCGAAGAAGGTGTCCAGAAAGGATGGTTGACCAAAGGAAATGGTTCTTCTAGCAGTTCTAAGAAGTTCGGAAATGGTTTTTCCGAGAAGAAAGAACAAGCTGCTAACGCTATTTCCCAAGAAAAGCGTAGAAGATCTCGTAACAAAAGTAAGCAGCAACAGACACAACAAAAGATTGATCAGCAAAGTTGTGTTCAAAAGCAAATGCAATTTAATCCGATTCCGATGTCGTATGCAGAATTATTTCCTGTCTTGATACAGAAGAATCTTGTGAAGACTAGGTCTCCTCCTGCTGTTCCAAAAGATATTCCATGATGGTATAGACCAGAGGCTCGTTGTGCTTTCCATCAGGGTGCACCGGGGCATGGTCTTGAAGATTGTTTTCCTTTGAAACATGAAGTGCAAAGACTAGTGCAAAAAGGAATTTTGTTTCTCAAAGGCACAAACGTCCAAGTCAATCTGCTACCCGAACATGGTAATGTCGCTGTAGTTGAGATGCATACTGTAACTCCGAATCATTTCAAAGAAACTCAAGTTCGTCCGCCACTTTTTGAGAAAGAATTGTTCAAAATCCAATATGGTTCGAATGGCCAAACTAGTGGAGAAAATTTTGTTAGTGATTCTCAAGTGGGAGAAAATGTTGAGGTTCATGCAATTCAGAGTTCTCCTCAGATTCTGCAAAATCCAGTCTTGAATGAACCAAAAGGAGAGACTCGCCAATTTGATTCAATCCCAATGACTTACAGTCAATTATGGTCTTATTTTTCCCGAAACTCGGTAGTGACACCCAGAAAAACCAGAGTCATGGAATCTCGTCCTCGTTGGTACAATCCAAATATCAGTTGCGTGTTTCATGATGGGGTAATGTGGCATCCGATTGAGGAGTGCAAGGTTTTCCAAGAAATGGTTCAAGAGATGATTGACGATGGGGTGTTGACTTTCGAAGGAGGAAGCCCATTTTTGAATGGAATGCCTTTATGTTGATAAAATATAAAACTCGAGGAAATTCATATTGCTGGTGAAGGAAGTTGAGGGTGTTCTTTCAAGCTCGGATTGAGATAGTCTCCTCAGATCATTAGTTCATTTACTGCAATTTTATTTGTAATCTCTCATGTTTGTTAATGCTTTGTTTGCTTGTAGAAACTTGTTTGATTTTGAATATTAATCATAATGCAATGAGTATGTTTGTCCTGAAGAAATCCATTCGCGTTCGCTCATAAATTTTTTCCTGCATTTGCAATACCGACTTCTTGTTTGAACTCTTGGAGGGAGGATGATGAGGTGAAAACGCAAAATTTCTGGTTATATGCTTTTGAATAAAACCCTGCTGATGATGTAAGGCATTGTTTCAAATTCCCAAACACCGAAGATATAAGGAAGATAATCCCTTGTTAACCCTTTTGAGCCTCGAAGTAGGAGTTTCCTTTCTAAATGAAAAAAAACCTCACATTTTAACCTGGGGCAGGGTAGTCTTCAGTTAAATTGACCAAGTGTTCAAATTTCCAAAAGGAGTGTGTATTTAAGGACCAACCATGATGGTTATCCCTCATTCCAAAAGAAAGAGACAATCACAACCCTTTTAACAAGTCAGATAAGCCAATGTCACGTGATTTGTTTAAAAGAAAAATAAAAAGCCCGCTAAGTCGTACAACTTGAAAACAAGTGACTTAGGCAAAAGTTAGGGCATCCCGCTGGACATCAAAAATTCAAAAGAATTGGTTCAGGCAAAAATTAGGGAAAAGAAAAAACGCGAAAAGCGAAAAGAAAGGATTACAATGAAAAATCCTGAACAAATCTATGTAACTACGAAAGACAAAAAGGGGGTGACTGTTATTCCTTGAAAAGCCTTATTGGCTCTTAAACCATCATTTTTATCAGTTCCTCAACCATCAAAATTCTTTGAGAGATGAACAGTTGTGCCTAATTAGCTGAATATAGGATTGAAGAACATCACGGAGAATGGGTGGGTGCAGATAAACTTTGAGCCTAAATATCCTTTTTTCTGAAAACCGTGAACCAAACCACACTATAACCCTCGAAAGACCTAATTGAAGCAGGGTTTATTTTGAAAGCATACTTTAACGAAATAGCGTTCCTGACTCCCATGAGTTGTGCTAAAAGACTTTTGTTGGTATTGCATGTGCATTCAAAAATCAATGTCACATCTTAACTAGTGATTCGTTCACAAGTTTTTTGCGACATGTTTTCAGTAAAAAAAAAAAAAACTTCAAGATAAACATAGGTAATTGCATTAGAATTATCATTCTCATAATTAAGCTTTTCTGCTTGCATACATTTATTTGACATCATGGAAGCTTACGTAAGCGTATCAGTGATGAACATAATCTCTTGAAGTATGGAAATCTGATGAGTAATTGGCAAATCGTTTCAAGGAATGATCATATCCAGGGGCATGTTTCTTGAAGACTTCGTTGAGCTTGAGCAAGTTTGTTTTCCCAGTTGATGCTTTTCCAGGGGCAAAGCTTGAATACTCCATCAGTAAAAGAATATGCCGACTATAGTTAATCTGGGGAAGTTACGTCGAGATTCGACGAATCTCTCAGAGTTTGAAGATATTGGGGCAGATTATTTCAAGGTATTATGAACTCGATATTCTCCCAATTAGAGTTTGTCCTTGTTGATGTTTTGTTTGGTCTTATTGATGCATTTCTCAGTTGGGCACTAGTTCAAGCATTTTTAACTTGGATTCCCCCTGCAAAGTCTTTATTCAGATTTCTTCAATTTGAGCATGGTTCTCCTTCCCTAACCTGTTTATGATCAAGCATATTTAAGTGTGAATGTGATTGTTGGATCCCATCATGTTCTATGATAAAACATGATGAGGAATCCCTGGCAGGTTTCTACCTCCTCCGTTATGATTCTTTGCTCTTATGGCCAATTTGAACCATATTTCCTTTCTAAGAAGTATTGATATAGCAGTCAACTGTTGGGTTTTCTATCACCCTGTGTTGAGCTTTAAAATCCCCCGCAGGTTGACTTTTTGCTATGATGTTAACTTCTTAATTATCCCCGCAATTCCAAGTTTTTCTCTCAAGGTTGTTAGTACCCAGAGTATCATCCTTGTTGATCATGTGCAGAGGATACACATTTATCACTACTGGTTGTGAAAGATAGGATATGACCTTCATCTGGTTCTTATTCTCCTCAGTAGAGTTTGTTGATGTTCTCCTCAGCAGAGTTATTTCTTGCTCCTCTGGTAGAATTTATTGGCAGCTCCCCAGTAGAGTTGTGTTGATGTTTCCCCATTTGAGCTATATCGAGGTTTCTCTAGTAGGGTTTGCTGATATTCCCTTAGCAGAGTTTTATTCCTACGGATGACCAGACAAGTATTGATCAGTTTTCCACAGCGAAGTCGTGATTCAAATCTTCTCCAGATGAGTATGTTTCCTTCATCCAGCCAGGTTATGATCAGACAGTTGAGTAGTTTGAGGACCACCTCTCCTTGATGTTAATATCCATGCGGAGATTTGTCTTTGATGATTCCTAGCAGAGGTTATACATATTTACTTTGGATTATTCCACAAGTAGAGAAAAATGTTGCTTACTTCTAAGAAGTGTTGACGTAGCATTCACCTGTCGGGTTTTCTCTCACCTTGTGATTGGGTGTTGATTTAAAATCCCCCACAGTTTGGCTTTTTTCTATGATGTTAACTTCTTATTCCCCAGGCAGAGTTGGAAAATTTGTGTTGCTTTGTTTTCTCCAACAGTTTTTTTTCTCGAAGCGGAGTTCATATTGTTGAATTATTGATGGTTGAAGATTGATCTTTGGGGTCTCCTCCCCAAGCGGTATCTCCATTTCCTCAGCGAGGTTTGAGCCTTGTAGTAGGATTTATTTTCCTTTGATGGCTCTTGTGTATCTCTTGCAGGGTTTCTGTTGCTGATCCCCAACATGATCTCCAATGATATCTCTAATTTGCTGAGATAAGCCGAGTATTTCAGTGGTGTTGTGATGTTTTGTTCACCCTCTGTTCGCCTTTTTGTCTGTTTTGTCAGCATATTCATACTCATATGCATTACATGCGCATTCATTTTGGTTGAGCATAGCATGCTTTTTGTTGCATTGTGCATCTTGCATTTTTTGGTGTTTCCATTTCGTCGGTGTTGTTATCCCCGCGGAGTGCGTGTGTCCTCTCTCCATTAGAGTGTCCACCCTTAAGCAGAAAATACCTATCCTTTCTAATTCCCCACTGAGTTTATGCCTCGTAGAAGATGTTTGTTTAGCTTTCCTCCCCAGCTTTTATCTGGATGGAATTGTTCCCCAGTTGAGTTATTTCCTCATTGGGTCGAGTCTTGTTTGACCGTTTCTCTCCAGTTTGTTCCTGGATTGAACTTTGGTCTCTTGCAGCGGTTATTTTGGATTTCCCTGGGCTGTGAAACCTAGATGATGAGAAGGTATTTTTGAGGATTTACTTTCCTCGGAAGGAATCTGTTATTGATTCCCATAAGAAGATGAAGATTTGATTTCCCCAACGGTGTTTTGATAACACTCTCTTGGTGATTGCTTGTGCGACTTCATGTGGCAGTCTCTTTATTTGAGCAACTTATATGTCTCCAACAAGATAAAACTCACCCCAACAAATGGTTGTCTCTTTATTTGAGAAGTTTGTTGTGGGATTTAAGTTGCCCATTGATTGGTAGCAGGTATTCCTTGTGAGTTCATTACCTAAATTTTTCTACCTAGTACTGGGTATCCGGTAATGTTTCTTCACCTTTCGAGTATGTTACCTCTATTGACTGGTAATATTTCTCACCCCTTTTGGTTGGTTATGCTTTACCCATTTGACCGGTAAAAGATAATCCTTCCTCCCGAGCTTGTTGCCTTTATTTTCTGCCTAGTGATAGGTAGTAGGTAGCATTTGTCTCCTCCTTTTTGGTCAGTTATCGACATATATTTCTACCCAGTAATCGGTAGTCGGTAATCTTTCCTTGTGAGTTCATTACCCAAAATTTTTCTACCTAGTAATGGGTATCTGGTAATGTTTCTTCACCCTTTTGAGTATTTTGCTCATCCTTTTTGGTCAGTTATCGACATATATTTCTACCCAGTAATCGGTAGTCGGTAATCTTTCCTTGTGAGTTCATTACCCAAAATTTTTCTACCTAGTAATGGGTATCTGGTAATGTTTCTTCACCCTTTTGAGTATTTTGCTCATCCTTTTTGGTCAGTTATTGACATATTTTTCTACCCAGTAATCGGTAGTCGGTAATCTTTCCTTGTGAGTTTGTTACCCAAATTTTTATACCTAGTACTGGGTATCCGGTAATGTTTCTTCACCCTTTTGAGTATATTGCCTTTATTGTGCTATCTATTGATTGGTGGTCGGTAATATTCTCACCCCCTTTGGTTTATTATGCTTATTTTCTACTCAGTAACCAGTAGAAGCATTTTACCTGTTCTCTTTGGATCGACTATATTCGCCCAGTAACTGGCAGTTAGTATCTCTTTCCCTGTTGAGTCGTTTCCTTTCCTTTATCGGAATAGGATCTTGCTCTTTTGTTTTCCCTTGTGGAGTCTCTCTTTTTCTCCCGAGCTTTTGTTTGTCTCCTGTGGCATTTTCCTCCCCACAGAGGTCTTGTGTTTGCATACCATTAGCATAATCATATCATTTTGTGGTCTCTTAGGCCCAAAAATTGGGTTTATTGTTATATTTAAGTCTCTTCTATCTAGTCGAGACAAAGATGTCAATCTTCATATCTCCGGATAGAAGAATCTTAAATAGGGGTAGCTGTAATACCCTAATTTTTACCCCTAAGATCCCACATTTCATTTGCATATCATTCCACAAACAAGGTCGTACTTTTGGCTTTTGAACCCTTATGGGTTTCTTACTTTCTTTTTGTTGTTTATGTTTACTAACATCTAACCAAAATACCAAAAATATTTTGCATTTTTGCTTGTTTCCTCTTCTTTGTGTGTTTAGGGTTTTGCAAGGAGGTTGATAACCAAGGACATTCATTCAAGTTTAAATCAGATGGACGTTTGACCTCATCTTGGTCAAACTATCAAGGGTTTGCTTCAACTGTGAATTACCCGTGGTGGTAGGATATTTTCTCAGCAAATGTGTTTGTTCACGGTCAATTTGTTTTGTGTTGAAATTCATTGGTTTATCAAAGCAGTGTTCTATGAGAAGTTTGGTCCAGAAATCCAAAGAATTATGTCAAAGATCAAAATGGAAGGTGCAAGTAATGTCCTGGTACATGAGTAGTTGTGTTCATTTTTATCAGAGGTGAAGGTGGAGAATAGGGCATGGAAAGTTGATGCTGGAAGTAGATCTATTGATTTAGAGCTGACTACATTATCAAGTGCCAATCATATCAAAATGACTCCAAGTAATGCATGCCTATGTGGATTCTTTTGACTTTCAAGAGATGGAGTTTGATGAGGCAATCAGGATGTTTCTTCAAGGCTTTAGACTGCCTGGTGAGACTTCCATTGCATCTACAATTTCATACCTCGATAATGCATTTGTTCAAGCTATGGAGATTCACAGCTCATAAAGCTAAATTTACAGCCTGATGCAAAAAGTTGTTATGTGGAAGTCTTGGAAAGGTATGTCAATTTGGGGCCCATTGTTGACTTCTGTGTGGTAGACCTTGAAAGGAAAGGCCAAGGTCAGGTTGTGATTTGTTCTAGAGCTGAAGAATATGCAGCTGAAACCAGAGGCTCTAAATGCTTTAAAATTGCCAGTGAAGGTTAAAGCAGGTTTTCTTGGATCAGTGAAACTTAAGGTTCCATGGAGTAGGCTTGGCCAAGATCCTGTTTTAGTATATTTGGATCGTATTTTCTTATTAGCTGAACCTGCAACACAAGTTGAGGGATGTAGTGAAGATGCTGTCCAAGAAGCTTGAAAAGCCAGAAAACCTCTGCAAAAATAAAACCAAACTTCAATCCAAACTTCCTTCAATCACCTTCAAGATTCATTCAATTAACCTTCATAATCCTGGAAAATTCATCAATATTACCCTTCAATTTTTCTTTAACCTTCATCATCAAAACTGGAATTCAATTTCGCATCTCCAGATTCAAAGAAGAAAGAGAAGAAGAGAAATCCAATCGTCATTCACTTCAATTGAAGGTAGTTACCGGTTTTCGTCGAAACTTCATCTTCTGAATGTGCCTCTATGTTTGAGTTTCGTTTGAAATCGAGAATATATTTGGAGTCCACTTTGCATTTCGACTCCAACCGCGTACTTTTTGTGTCCCGCCGCTCCGATTTGAGAGAGCACTGAAGCATCCATGGCTTTGTGAATAGTAGTCGTGACACATCATTGAAGAAGATGACGAAGTTCTACAGCTTCTGTTTCCATTTACTTTACTTTTGTTTTATTTTAGTTTTCTTTTTCTTTTAAAAAAAATAAATAAATAAATAGATCTTGGGCCGTGTGGCCTTTTACCACTACCATCACCATGCTTTGTTTATAAACCTCCCTTTTCTTTTTGTTTATGTTTCTTTTTTTGAATTTCTTGTTGGTTGATTTGGTTGGATCTTAAATTTTGAATATGATTTTGTTAATCTCAATGGACCATGGGCGTTGATAGGATAAATTTCAAATCCGCCAAGAGAGGTGATTGATATTAATGACGATTTAATCGAATTAAGGTTCATTTTAATTCTCTTTCTTCTTCTTTTTCTTTTGATCGATGAAATCTATGGATCATAGATTGTTGATTATCAAGGTGGTTTAATCTTCATTATTTCAAATCTATGGACGAATAATCATTGAGATAATTCTCCTTACTTTGGAATAGTGATAGATTACCTTTGATTAATTGATGAAAAGTCTTGATTATGATGAGATCACTACCTCTTTTCTTTTTGTGTGGCATGTTTTAGGAGAGTGATTTACATATCACTTCTCTAACATGTATTAACACTAACATTTTATTGACCGGCCTCAGATAGTCGTGGTTTCTACATAAACCCGATTACGATTGCTTAACATAGCGCTAAATTGTCCCTTAATCGGAAAATGATCATTCGTGGCTCAAACTTACGTTTAAAAGTCCAAGTATGATTAGTTGGTTGTCTTAATTCCAATACCTATGAAAATCATTGTTAGGAGGCTTTGATTCTATCAATCCTCTAATGAATTTTCATTAATCTTGGTCTAAGTGCAAGAATTAATCATCATTGATCATATGTTCTAACCACTAACCACTAATTCACTAACAATATCCTTGTTTAATTTTGTTTATATTCTCTTCTTACTCATTTCTTTTTACTTTTATGCTTCCATTTTATCATTTCATACCATATCTTTGTTTATTGTTTATGTCATTTTTCTTTTGTCCATTTGGACCATACTTTGTTCAAAACACTAATAAAGGATAAAACATCTAAAAAAATTTGGTGCTATTAACTTTGTGGTTATACTCTTGGACCATTCTTAGACTTCGGACTTCATGGGCATTTTGGACTTAGAATTAGGACTTTCATTCCTATGCTTGGAGTATTGTGGATCTTAGCCTTTATTTGGCTCGCTCATTAGCTTATGCTTTAAATCGGATGGAATTCTTTTTGCTTGCTTTGGAGTGTGCTACAAGTCGGTTAGATCTTTCTTACCTCTAGCTCTTTTTTTTTTTTTTTAGGATAGTCACTTCATCTCCTCCCCTTCTTAAATTTTCAAAACTTTCTCCCTTTTTCAAAACTTTCTTGGTTTCAAACTTCAAAACCGCTTTCGCAATAAAACCTTGACTTTCGTCAAGTGATTTTTAAACTTTGTTTCTTTCTTAATAAAAGTCAATCAATGTTAATCATGTTTTGACCAATTTCAAAAGACATAAAAAATACAAAAACTCATCAACTCTTTTTGTGCCTTTATGCACTTTTTCACTTTAAAACTTTTTCATAAAGTTTAGACATGATTCATTTCTATAGTTGAGATGTAAATCTCCTATTCCCCATATTATTAAGACTTTGACATTTTCCACGTTGATGTTGAGTGATAGTCTTGTTGATAATCCAAGCAAATCCTCCATCTTTATGTGACGCAGATGTTGTCTTAATACTCGTGGGTGGATAGTCGCAGTTTTCTCCTTGAAATGACGACTTGTCTGAACATCTAAAATCAATCAAAACCAACAAAATTTTGTCATTTGTACCACGAACTACGGGGTTTTGATTCCATATTGCACTTTATGGGTACGTAGGCATGAGACGATAAGTCTCTCCAAACACAAAAATCTAAAAAAATAATTCTCTTCTCATCTCCCCAATCTCTTTTCAAACAAACCACTTTCAAACCAAAAAGCGTAAATATTTCAAAGGGCTCCTATAGAGTACTATAGACATTTTGGGTGCTAACACCTTCCCATTGCGTAACCAACCCCCTTACCCCGATCTCTGTCTCGTGTTCTTATTTTAGAACTCTTTGGTTTTGTTCGCTCTTTTTCCTTTCCTTTATTTGGATAAAATAAAAGTGCGGTGGCGACTCTTGTTTTCTTTGAGTTAAGTTAGTCAATAACTTACACTCACAATTTTTACCGCTACAATATTGCTTAAAATGTTTTTAATCAAGTTGATTGATCTGTATTATAAAAAAAAATCATAATCACTAAACTAGATAAACTCAATAACCAAAAAAATAAAAAAATAAAAGGGAAGGGAGGACACTTTATATACTATACAATAATAACCAAACATTTTTTATCAAGTGAGATTGATTATATAGATTAAACTACTTCATAATGTTTTATCAAAAATCATGTTTCTTTTATAGATTTTTGTAAGTTTATTCTCTATCTCATCTTCTGTTTTTACTATGTAAGTTTATTCTCTATCTCATCTTCTGTTTTTACTATCATAATCCAGAACTCTTATATCCATATGTTCAAACCATTTATGTTTAGCTTTTTACCAAATTTTTTATTATAAGTTTTGACCCAACCATCACTCAAATATTATAATTTTTAATCTTTATCTAGTTTAATTTTACCAACATCATCTATACTTAATTTATTTCCATATTAATTCTTTACAATCCAAGATTTTGTATCGTACAACGTAACTATCAAGCATAGGAATCATTTTTTTTCATTATAAAATATCCGAGCAATAAAATAATGAAATTATGTATATTGAATTCCATTATATTCTATTCAATTTCGTTTGCTTTAAAATATTCAAACATTTTGGTGAGTATTTCTAGTTAGATGACGATACCGAGTCCATCTAACACAAATCAAATGACGAAAAATAAAGAATCAAATATTCACAGAAAGAGAAGAAAGAATCAAATATGATTAAAACGATTCGATTAATCATACACAAGTAAACCAATTCAAAGAAAAAATTAGGGCTAAATATTGTTACAAAATGAGTCAATATTATCGTAATTAACCAATTAATCACATAGAAGTAACCAAATTCAAAGAAAAAACGAGTCAATATCACACACTAGGAATCGTCATCGTCTAGCAAGGAATTTGATGAGTAAACCACCTAAGAACCCTAATTGGAAGCTTCACAAGACTCACCGCCAAATTTGCCAATCCAGTACAGCAAATGCAACAAGGGCATAAACAACTCAATATAGACCTACAAATGAAAAAACACAATGTAATTAGACTAATATCAAGATCTGTGACTATATACGATTCATTGAAGTAAAAGAAATTATCAGAAAAGTGAAGAGAAGTTATGTACCCAAAAGTCCAGATAACTGCTCCTACGAGAGATAAAATCAAAGCCAAGAGAGCGAAGGGTAGTCCAAGCAAGAAACCCAAGGGTCTGCATTCGCAACCTTCTTCTTCCATTTTCTCTTTTTCGATTCTTTAACTGGTGTTTTGAACGTTCTCTTTTGCGATTCTTTGATTGGTGTTTGTGAACGTGAAGAAGTGGAGAAGTTGAGGGGGTTATATAAGCGATTAACTTAATTGAATAAACGTGTTGTGTTGATTTTTTCCATTTATAAGTTTCAAGACTAAAACCGTGACGCAGACGCGGAGTTTTTAATTTTAACTAATATAAGAAAAACGAGTAGCGTCTGTTAATTTTTCTTTCTAGACCGAAATACCCTTGTGAATCTCTGTTATTTATTTGTTGTTGGGGTTAGTTTTGGTACTCTATTGTTTGGAAACTTCCTCTATGTTTCATGAAGAATAAGGTTAGTTGGCCGTCTTATGTTGCTAGTTCACCGTGTTGAAAGTTGACTTAGTTTTTAATAGAAAATTTTTCATGTAGTTTCTTTTTTTCTTGCTAGTTTGTAATTTCTATATGATCCAAAATCCCATGATAGGACATATTAGGTCTTGCAAGTGAATTAGTTTATGAGGTCAAAGTTGTGGAATATTTTTTTTTTTAGAATAACACAGTATTACTCCAAAATTACTAAATAATAGATATTTTTCAATAATTGTCCGTTCTGGCTAGGTTCCAACGTGCGGTCGCCATTTCAAATGGCGACTTAGTGCAAATGAGATTTTGATCAGAGATGGAGTCGCCAATCAAAACGGCGACTGTGAGGAAAAGTGAGTGATTCGCCTATCAAAATGGCGACTTAGTTGTAACATTAGGATTTCGTTTTCATTTTGTGTTTTATTTAATAAATACCTATTTTGTATTTTAATAAATTAGGTTTTATATTTTAATATATAATAAATTATAATAAATTATTTAAACATTTTATATTTTAATATTATATTTTAATAAATTATTTAAAGATTATGTTTGTGTAAATATTTTAATGGTAATTGTTATTAAATTTATAAACATTATAATAAATATTTTAAGAAATATAAAAATGTTAAAAAAAAATATAGAAACAATAAAATATATTAATTTACAATCTAATGAAAATTACAATTACAATTGGAAAAAAATAAAAACTAATGGTCGGCTCTATCCAAGTGACCACCGGTGCCACATTGGGGGGAATGGAGAAAAGTGGAAAATGATGTCGGTGTCCTTGTGATGATGTTGACACCAAAGAAGATAAAGTTGATGGTCGTGATATCGTAGACGTTGTTTAATTTATGTTGCCTTGGTGCAGTGTTCTTTCTTTATGTTGTTGTTATGTCAGTTAACTATGCTTTTAAATTAATGAAATTTTCTATTAATTGAATGAAATTTGCTATTAATTGAATGAAATTTGCTATCAATCGAATGAAATTTGCTATTGATCGAATGAAATTTGCTATTAATCGAATGAAATTTGCTATTAATTTAAATGGACAAGATTACATATGAAACTATTATCTGCTGCTTGATCCTACGTTAGGACATGTTGTACGATTGTGCCCTGGTTGCCGACACGAACTACACAATTTCACCAGCTTGTCTGCGGTATCCATCTCCGTTCGAATGCGCGTGTTGTTAGGGCGGCCCTTTTTCTTTCTGCGCATGAAGTCATTATGCCAAACAATTTCGCCTTCGTATTCAGGTCAATAGTTCTCCTTTGCCACCACATGAAAGCTGCATGTGTAGACATTACATAAACTTATCACTTTGTGAACTGCAGAAAGAAGGTTGGTTGGGTCCTGGCTCAACTTCGAACATGCTGCTATGACATGAGAGCAAGGTATACGAAATGCTTGAAACTTTCCACAATCAGACTAGCTATTATCCAATTCAACACGGTAACATCCCCTAGGTCTTCCTTCGTTATGATCAATAGACTTGGCAACACTGAACCAACTAGTTGTACGATCAAAGATTGTGACCACATGTGTGTTGGCTTTGGCAGCTTCCTCTTTCATGAATTTCATTGATGTATCACTATATAGCTGGCCCGATTGTAATACCGAACCCCACTTCGTACGTCTGCTATCAAAGAGTGATCCTAGCCTAAAATAGGTTGCCTTTACCAAGGCAGTTATTGGGAGGTTTCTAATTCCCTTGAAAACAGAGTTCATTGATTCGACGAGGTTGGTTGTCATGTGGCCCCATCGCACCCCATTGTCGTATGCCCGTGTCCATTTCTCTCTATCAATGTTATCAATCCATCTCAATGCATCCGCGTTTGTTAGTCTGATCTCGTCACGGTAGTATTTGAATGTTGGTTCAGTTAGTGTATATCCTGCGTTCACAACCTTCTTCCGTAGCGTCTTGTCTTTGATTTCCCGCATGAAATTTTGGGTAATATGCCTTATGCAATAGACGTGGATCGAGGGAGGATCCTGCCAACCTTTGTCATGGTTGTTGTATGCACTCTCGATTGATGGGTGTCGATCAGAGATCAAACATAAGTTAGGTTGGGGAGACACATAATAGCGGAGATTTTTTAAGAAAAAACTCCAAGCCCCAGCAGTCTCCCCTTCTACTATAGCGAAGGCTATTGGAAAAATGTTGTTGTTCCCGTCCTGTGCCACAGCCATGAGAAATGTGCCCTTGTATTTTCCATATAACCATGTTCCGTCAATTTGAATTATAGGCTTACAATATGCAAACCCTTTGATGCATGGTTCGAACGCCCAAAAGAGTATGTGAAAAATTCCATTTCCACCAATGCAAGTCCCGTCTGCTGTACACGTAGGCATTGTCTCCAATACCACAAAAGTTCTCGGAGAGTAGTCTTTAAGAGCCACCAGGAATTTTGGAAGTTCCTTGTACGACTCCTCCCAATTCCCAAACACCCTTTCAACCGCTTTAGTTCTGGAAATCCAGACTTTTCGGTACGAAGGAGTGTAATTGTACCTTTGAACCATATATGCAATTATAGTACTCACGTTCAAAGACGGGTTGTCGCTAACGACTGACAGAATCTCATCGCAAATCAATCGAGAGCTGAGTTTGCGATGGTCTTGCATCAGATTAGAGATTATACAACTGTGGGATGGACCCATGATAACGCGAAATCATATCGTTTATTTGGCTTGATTTACACGCACTTATTTGTGACTATTATTAATTTATCTTGATTTATATTCTATTATATGATTAATTTACTTCGTTTTGCAGATTGGGGAGAATTTGGATTAAAGAAAGAAAAGAAGAAGAAATGGAAGGAAAAGAGAGAAGAAAAACAGAAAAAATGGATTTTGCTGATATGACGGTCGTCACAGGTCCATTACGACCATCATGCGCATGACGACCATCACGTTCCATTACGAGCGTCACACAGACGAAATATCATTTAACGTTCAAATCAGTTTTTTTGCCACGATCACTCTCTCTAAGATTTCTTCCTACACTTTTGTTGCACCCCAAAATTTGCTCAACATCTTTTACCTGGTTTATGTTTCATTGCATTATCATTTGCATATCATGGTATATCATTCATCCAATAGGAGATCAAGTGTGATTATTATCAAGAGAAGCCTAGCAAGAAATCTTACCCAAGTTTGAGAAGTCATCCAAGTCATCAGGAGGTGGTGGGAAATCTTGATCAGTTGAAGACCATCAATGGGATGTGAAGCATGAGGGGTGAATATGAGATATGTATAGAGCTCATAAAGTGCCTAGAGGGCCATGTTAGATTTCAATCAAGTCATTAGTTTAAGTGCAAGGGCCACAGTTGAGGTGCAAGCAATTAGGGTTTCATCTGGATCAACCCTAGGTCAATTATGCAATTGAAGAGTATCAAAGCCTACTTTTAGGTCATGGAGTTCATGGAATGATGTGATAAGACATTTGTGGTGTTGTGCCAAGATCAAATCAAGAAGAATCAAGAATGTGGGAAGTTGCTAAATTAGGGTTTCAGTGCAAATTACCCTATTTAGTGCCTAACTTCAAAGCCACATAAGTCAAGATACAAGTTTCAAATGAATCTTTGGCCAACATGAACCTTGTAGAACATATCAATACCTTTAATTTGAGTACTATAAGTCCTCCATTGGATTTGTAGAACTCAAGTTATGGCCCAGACAAGTTACAGGTCACCAGATGAATGTGAAATTTATCTGTGAAAGTCACTTGACTTCCAAGCAACCTTTGACCTAGAAAGAGTTTTCACATGAACTTTTGGCCAACATGAAAGTTTTTCCTCATAATCTTAGCTTTCTAAACTGTACTAGAAGTCATCCATCTGATTTGTAGAACTCAAGTTATGAGGTTTACAAGTCAGAGGTATTTTGGGAAAGTGAGATTATAGGTCATTTTCAAGCATGGGCCAAAATCTCCAACTTGCAAGCTTCAAATGGAAAATTGTTCAACATGAAAGTTGTTTGGAATGATGTTTTGAGTGCAACCAAGTGGTCATGATAGCTTGTTTTGGCTCATATCAAAAATACATTTGAAATGGCTTGAAAATGAAGAATGTTCAAATATGAAAAGGAGGGAAAAATGGGACTTTGTGTTACAAAACCAAAACCAAGCAAGTAAGTGCATTTTTTGATTGGAAATTGCATTCTAGGATCATTGGCAATACCAGAATTTGGAGTTTAGTTCAAGTTTTGAGAGATAACATATGGTTACTTCACTTGTAAGTTACATATGCAAAATCAATGTACAAGGCAATTCAGGCCAATTCCTTCATCCAAACTCATTCTAAATGACATGTGCAAGGTGTGAGAACATTATAGAACCACTGCCAAGCTTGCAAGGCACGACTGTCATATTGAATTTTGAAGGAAAAATCAGAAAATTGGATACACGGATTTGGGCTTTAAACACATTGCAAAGGCCCATGGAACTCTTCTATATATTCATTAGAGTGAGTTCAGATCAATTTTGGAGCTTCATTTCGCGCCAGAGCAAGAAAATTTTCTCAACTGCAACTTGAAATCGGATTCTGAGTTTGGAGCCAATTCAAGCCAACTTAAGGTGTGCAATCTCTTCCTTGTGGATCATTGAAGCTATCTGGAGCATTTGGAAGCAAGCCACGAGCTCTAGATACCTCTGTTGCAAGATCTATAGCAGGTTTGCACTTCTTAAAATTCAGCATGATTTAGCATGATTCAGTTAGATTTGAACTTGTGGTTAGGATCTAGACATGACATAGATCGTTTTAGGCTTGATTTGAACTCAATTGGTGATGATTGAAGATGACATAGCTGATCTATTTGGACTTGAATCTCTTGATTCATAAGGTTTCAATGTTAGTTGATTAGATCAAGTTGATGTACATAATGAGATGAAGAGATCTATATCATTAATTTTGAGTTTAATGAAAGTTGTTGAAGATGTTATTTCTGAACTTTGCTTCGTGTTTGATTATGTGTTGAGAATTGGATGATTTTGATGATGGATCTGGAATGTACGTGAAAAACTGAGTGGATTTGGTATTTTGTTTGTCATTTTTGGTTGCCTGAACTTGGATCTTCGCCGGAGAAGACGACCGGAGTCTTCTTCGGCCACCACCAACCACCAGCCTGAATCTCCACCTGGCCTGCCTGAGACTTGAAGAAGATGATGTTTGGACCACAGGATCTTGCCTTGACCTTTGACTTCAGATCAGATCCAACGCCTGTATTTTAATCTGAGGAGAGGAGTTTTTAATTCAAAATGCTGCGTTTAAATTAATGTGTTGGCAAGCTGTGGCACGTCCAGATCCTTGACTTGTTGACCGATCCAATGGCTTGTGTTTTATTTCAGCTTTATTTCATTTTTATTTTATTTTGCTTTATTTTAATTGCCTTGTTATTCCAAAAATCATATAAATTCCAATTTTGATCAGAAAATTATTTTTAAAATATCCTCATGATCCTTATGGAATTTTCGATTTTCTGGGATTAACAAATTACCATTTCATGCATTTTTCAATTTAATGTGATTTTTCTTATATTTGTTATTTCTTTTAATTTGGCATAATTAACCATCTGTTTTATGGAATTTAGTTCTCTCATTTGGTTTAGAGTTTGGCTTTGATTTTTTAAAATGTGTTAGGGTAGACATTTATGTTCCCTTAGAATTTTTCTTGGATTTTTAGAATAATATTAGGATCTGTTTTAGGTATTGAGAATAGGACCCTCCCAAACTTGTGGATTTCCTTGACCTATCTCAATGTAGGAATTGTTTAAATAACTTTGAGTTGATTTAGGCTTCAATCTTTTTACATTAAGTTGTTCAAACATTCATGTTCCCCTAAGAATTTTATTAGATTTTTGCAACTTGATTTTCTATTTTAGTTGTATTTTGCAATTGGCTTGTGTTTATGATTCCTCTCTTGAGTGCTTTGTTTTGTTTGGCTTGGTTGGTTGCCTTGGAGTTGGTTTGAGCTTGAGTTCTTTTTGTTGGAGCTTCTGGATTCATTGAAGATGCTTGGGATGGAAGATTGGAGCTTGGAGTTGAATGCTTTTCCTCTTGTGGAGGTTCTTTTTAGGAGCTTAGGAAATCAGGGTTTTAGGAAATGCCTTAGACCTAGTTTTGATTCTTTCTTCAAACATAGAGTGCATTGTTTGACTCTATTCTATCCAATGACACAAAGTCCTTCTTGGGAAGCTCCATCTCTCCTTAGGAGGGATGAGTGGTGTGCCCAAGTGAGTAGAACTTTGAGGATACCTTTCATTTGCAATGTTGAGTTCTTGGTGACTTCCTTTGGTTGTTATTAAGTTCTTTAACATTATAACTTGATCTTGATGATTAATCCTCCTCTTGGAGTGTGCTTGTGGGAGCTTGAAGATTGATGAAGCTTGAAAATAGAAGCTTGCTTGAAGATGAAGCCCTTGCTGTCAACTTTGCTGTTTAGAGCTTGCTGTTTCTGTTTGCTGTAGAAGTTAGTTGTTGCTGCCTGAGCTGCTTCATCTGAGTCTTCTGTGTTTCTCTGTATTGTCTGTTTAATTGTGTTGTTTACCTCTAGGTTTGAGGTGGAGCTTGTCTCCTCTTGCCTATTTTTCTCTCTCTTGCCTCTCTTATTTTGTTGCATTGCATGCATTTTACTGTAATTGTTGGCTGTCTTTTGCTGTTTATCCCCTAGGATCTCTGATTTCCTATGTGCAAGAGGAAATTATGACAGACATTAGGTTTTGACCCATGCATGATAACATTAGGTTAGTTCCCTTTCAACCATAGTTTTAGGGTCTTTCTCTTCTCATCGCAAAATACTTCAAAAACACAGTAATAAGGATAACGCGTGTTGTACGTTACGAGCCTTAAGCTATTTGAGAAAAGGTTGTTGGAGGGTCACTCTTCAGTAATTTGCCTGCTTAGTATGGTACCCTTAGGGTGACATGCGACGTAGTCACTCTCAGATCACAAGTCTTTAGTGCAGTACAAGTTGCAAACAGACTAAAAACATTTCTTTCGTAAAAAACTCAAACAAACATTCAAATTCGGTTTTTGTCCGCTTGGACCTTTAATCAGGAAACCCTTTTCAGAAGGAGATAAAAAATTGTCAGACAAGCCTGTGTCTTCCGTAGCCCGAACTACGTTTGCTCTGATCTTTCATGCTGTATGAAAGTACGTAGGCATAGGATGCGATATCCTAGCGAGCAACCTTCCCCTCCTTTCCCGTAGGTAGGCGAACTACGTTGACTCTGATTTCTCGTTCCAGACGGGAATACGTAGGCATAAAGTGCGATACTTTGCCGAGTCATTTTATTTTCTTTTTTTTTTAACCCAGACCTTTAGAGTAGATAGATAAACACACCCTTAGATAGAAAACAAGCGTGGATCCCGTCGAGTACGACGGACGTGAGGAGTGCTAATACCTTCCCCTTGCGTAACCGACTCCCGAATCCAGGATTTGGTTGCGATGACCATTCCTTTCCCTCTTTGCGTTAGGTTTACTCTTAGCGTTTCCTTTCCCTCTTATAGGATAAATAACGCACGGTGGCGACTCTTCTGTCATAGCCGGCGCCGATTTTCGCAGTAGCGACAGCTGGAGACTCTGCTGGGGACTCCAATGGTTCTCTATGTGAGTCAATCCTAGCGCTTGTTTTCCCGTCTGGGGGTGTTGTATGTGTTTACCTTTCTGCCTTTACTTTCAGTATTATATTTTTGTTGTTGTGCTGGGAAGAGGGTTAGATTGAGAGATAAGCCGGACCTGGGCTTGAGTTTGCACATAGATTTAGAAGTAGAGAGTAGTGGTTAGCCTGCTTGCTTAGCTCGCACCAGCTAGCCGCGAAATCTGCGCTCGGAAGAGATTCTCTTTGATGCTTCTTGCCTGGCCCTTAGGGCTCGACAAGTTGTCTGACCTGAGGATTGTCGACTCTGGGGACCTATCATTTGGGATTCAACTAAGTGAGGTCGCTTCAAGGGATGATGATGCCACACCTTCTGGGTATCGTATCATCGCTCTTGAAAGTCTGTGACGTTGAACCCGCATAGGATGTCGTACCTCGTCTGCGAGTTAAGTACATACCTGTGAGGGGTAGGTAGGTCTGTTTGCAGGAAACCTTTGACTTCAGAGTACCTGGTTTATCTCTGTCAGTGAGATGTGGTTACATGGTTCATTTGAGTGGTTAGTTTGATTTGAGGCGAAGATTTGATGGTTCTCAGGCTTCAGTACAGAGCAGCACAGTTCATCAGCATTGCACTTGATCTCCTGTTTGCATATGCATGTGCATTTTCATGTTTGCATTTCATTAACGTGTATTTATGTTGCAGGTGTGATCATTCCCCTCTGATTCTAGTGTATCTTCTGGCCAGACATAGAGTCCATGAAGAGGACAGTTGCTTACCGGTTGCATTCGCCAGATATCAGTTCCTTGCTGGGATTAGTTGCTCTAGCAGATGAGAGAGTGAGGGCTGAGTTCAGAGTATCTTATGGGAGATTGCTTAGTTTGTTGTACAGGCCTTCAGCATTTGAGACGACTGGGGTGTATACTTTGATGCAGTTTTATGAGCCTCAACTGAGATGTTTCCTGTTCCCCGACTATATTCTGGCGCCCACTTTGGAGGAGTATTCTGCTATGTTGGGAGTTCCTGTGTTAGACCAGATGCCCTTTATACATGTTGATACTGAGCCTGAGTTGGCTACACTTGCTGAGATTGTCAGTTTGGACGCTTCTGAGTTCCCTGGAGGTTTGGTCAAGCTGAACGGAGCCTATGGTTTTCACCTGTCTGTCCTGGTTGAGAAGGCTACACAGTGCGCGAAGAGTGGATGTTGGGTTGCCTTCAGTGCCATTCTAGCTGTCTACATCTATGGGATTGTCTTGTTTCCCAATGTGCCAGATTTTGTTGACTCAGATGCTTTCTTGATTCTTGCCTCGAAGAATCCAGTTCCTACTCTCTTGGGCGATGTTTATCATTCTATTCACTATAAGAATGAGAAATGTCGTGGCAAGAATGTTTCCTGCTGTCTTCCTCTTTTGTACAGGTGGTTCCAGGGACATCTTCCGAAGACAGGACCTTTTGTTGATGCTGTGGATTGGTCTTCCCGGTTGATGGGGCTATCTGCTGAGAACATCATTTGGTTTGATCGGAGCATGCTTGTCACTGATATTATATATAGTTGCAGTGGTTTTCCAAATGTCCCTTTGATTGGACGGAAAGGCTGTATCAACTATAACCCTTCTTTGCTAGTGAGACAGTTTGGTTATGCCTTGAGAGATGCTCCTATTGAGGTTGAGATACAGGAATCTCTGTATCTCACGGGCTTATTAGGCGAAGCTGTGTTGATCAGGTTGAGACATGCATGGGCTAACATCCATAGGAGAGGGAAAGCTTTGCTTGGTAAGAGCAACAGCAAAGCTTATGACCCTTATTTGGCTTGGATCCACGAGAGAGCTAGGATTTCCTTGATGCCATATCCTGCTGTGGAACCTTTGTATATGCCAGTGGTTGAGGTACCTACTTCGGTAGAGATTGAGAAGTATAACAAGTTGTTGGTTGAAAATGAAGAATTGAAGAAAGCCAATGACGAGTTAGAGAAAAATATCTTCCAGTTGCGTCATGAGAAGAATGAAGCTACCTTCACTGTGAAGGAACAGATTGAGTTGATTAATAGGTTGGGTTCAGATTTGACTGAAGAGACCAACAAGAGGGAAAAGGTGGGAGTAGCCTTGAACGGTGTTAACAAGGTGCTTGCTTCCAAGAAGGAACTCTTAAACAAAGCTTATTCCCGACTCGGCAAGTGGGAAACATTGTGGAATACCATGCTTACCAAGCGGAAAGAGCGTGAGGATGAGCTGAAGCTGCAAATTGCCACACTAGAGGCGCAGATTAGAGCCCAGGAGGCAAATATTGCTGAAGAGACATCACTTAGGAGCGCTGTTGAGCTTAGAGTAAATGACCTTGGCAAGGAGCTGAGAGGTTGTAAATTGAAGGCCGGTTCCAAGAGATGCAGACTCGATGAGTGTTTTGGCGAAGGAACCTGCAAGGACGATGCAAAAAAGCTGAGATCCACTGCTGAGCGACATGCATTACTGATACAGGAGCTGATCTCCAGACTAGGTCATTCGGAGACATTGAGGATATTGGAAGATGTCAGAGCGCGCCATTTGGCTTGATTTATCTTTGCTCTACTTTTGTTATCTGTACTTGTATTTTGACCATCGCCAGGCTTGTTGGCCGAGGTCTTTTCAGCTGTATTCAGTTATATCTTTGTACCCTGCCTCTTGGCATTTGTTTATGTATGAGGATTTTCTGATTCCTTGCTTGCTTGATGTGGACTCCATTGTCGTGATGGCCTTCTCTCTGAAACTAGAATCGGGGGGGGGGGGGGGAATATAACCTGTAGCATATTTATACATTTGCATCTGCATACTCATATTGCATGACCGATATTGTTTGAATCTGTATCTTATTTCCTGCATCTCACAGGTTTCAGGATTGACAACCCGAGAACGCACCATTATTCTACCAGGAACAACTGCAAGAGAATCATGGATCAAGTTCAAGTCGAGATGCAGGAAATTCGTGAGAAGTTGGCACTTTTCATGCAAGCAATGGAAACTGTGGTCAAAGGCCAGGAGAATCTCCAGACTCTGGTGCAACCGCTGCTGGTGCGGGTGAATGGAAATACTGATTATCACTATGTTGGAACTCCTCACAGAGAAGACGGGATACCTACAGTGGTCGTTCCCACAAGTGGTGGAGTTGGTGCCGGTGATGGCAATGACAATGGAAATACTGGTGCTGGTGCTGGTAATGGTAACACTGGTAATGGTAACATTGGTACTGGAAACGCTGGAAATGGTGATGGGAATGTTGTTAACAATACAGGCAATGCTGGAGATGCTGATCAAGGGTTAGGTGACAACACTGGCTTTGGGAACAATAACCAAGGGTTTGGCAATGGTAATCGTGATGGTAATTTTGGTTTCAACAATCAAGGATTTGGCTACGATGGCTATGATAACAACAATTAAGGGTATGGAAACGGTGATGTTGGCTTTGGTAACATGAACAACAACGGTGCTGGGGTGGTGCCTTTCAACACTAGTTATGGACTAGGTGGGGTCAACCAAGGATTCGGTAACAGAGGACGGGGTCCTATTTTCAATCAACAGGGATATGGCCGTAACGCTGGTTACGAGGAATATGGCAATGAGAATCTAAACTGGGGCGAGGATCGCCAGGAAGACGCTTTCTCCGGACAAGGCGTGGGATTTGAAAGGCCTAATGATAACGATAGGAGATTCAAAATGCTGGAAGAGCAGATCAAAGGTATAGCCAATCAGAACTTTGCTGGGTTAGATATGACCACCATGGGACTAGTGCCTGGGCTGAGGGTGCCTTTGAAATTCAAAGCTCCGACATTTGACAAGTATAATGGGGATACATGCCCTAGAGTTCATGTACGTTCTTATTACAGAAGAATGTCTGCATACTCTGACGACGAGAAGATGCTTATGCATTTCTTTCAAGACAGTTTATCGGGGCCATCGCTCGAATGGTATATGGGGCTGGAGCCCACCCAAATTAGAAGCTGGAAAGAATTGGCTGATGCTTTTTTTAAACATTACCAGTATAATAGTGACTTGGCGCCAAACAGGGTTCAGCTGCAGAGTTTGTCTCAGAAGAATGGTGAGAGCTTCAAGGAGTATGCGCAGCGTTGGCATGATATTGCGGCTAGGGTTCATCCCCCTTTGGTTGAAAGAGAGTTGATTGATATGTTTATTGGAACATTCTCTGGAATGTATTACGACAAATTGCTCAATGTCTCGATGGGTAGTTTCTCCGACATGATTCTCATGGGAGAACGAATTGAAAACGAAATTAAGATTGGGAAGATTCAGGTAGGTGAATCCACTTCAGCTGGAGGTGCAAGGAAAGCCTTTGGTGGAAGGAGACAAGGCGACGCCAATGCGGTATATGGTGGTCGAGGTCGTGGAAGAGGTAGGAATCAATATCCGCCACAACAAGTTGCTAGTGTCACTATCCCGATACCTCAGCAAAAACAACAACAGCAACAACAACAACGACAACAACAACCGCAGCAACAGAGAATGCACCCTGCTCAGCATATAATTCAAGAGGGTAGGCCAAAGAGAGTATTTGAAGCACCTCCTTCAACTTATGCTGAACTTCTTCAAACGCTGTTGGGCTTGAATTTGGTTGAAAAGAGAACGATGGCCCCGTTGACGGGCACTCCTCCATTTGGTTTTGACGTTGGTAAACATTGTGATTTTCATTCCGGGGCGGCCGAACATGATGTTGAAGGTTGCCATGCTTTCAAACATAAGGTTCAAGATTTGCTTGATAGTAAGGCCATTAACTTTGGTCAGGATGGTCCCAATATTGTACAACAACCCATGCCGAATCATGGAGCGAATGCTATCCTAACGAAAGAGAATTTGAACGTGGTTATGGATGTGAATGAATTAAAGACACCGTTGAGTTGTGTTAAAAGTAGACTGTTGAAAGGGGGCGTATTCCCCGGATGTGATGAATATTGTCTGGATTGCTGGATCCAACCAGAGGGTTGCACTGATTTGAAAAGAGGTATTCAAGCCATGATAGATGAGGGGATTTCTCAATTTGATCGGACTGCTGTTGAGAAGCCTGTTGAGGCATTGTTTGAAAAGCAGGATGAGATTGCAACTGTTACGATCCCAAGGAAGACTATTACGATATTGGCGCCCGCCAGGCGGCCGACTATCATAATAACAAAAGCAGGATTTGTTCCTTTTGAGAGTACAAAAGTTGTTCCATGGACGTATGGGTTAGAAGCATATTGTAATGGAGAAAAGATTGAGGTGAATAGCCGGCCGGCAGGGGCAGTTGAAAATGTTGTTGGAACGGGAGGCATGACCCGTAGTGGAAGAATATTCACTGCACCTGAAGTTGAAGCAGAGAGGATTGCTAAAGGCAAGGCCAAGGTGAATGAAAGTGGACCATCCCAGTTGAAAGAGAAAGACACGTCGCTCAAGGACGTAGAAGAGTTCATGAGGCTAGTTCGCAAAAGCGATTATAAGATTGTTGAGCACTTACAGCAGACACCCTCAAAAATTTCAATCCTATCTTTGTTGCTGTGTTCTGAGGCTCACCGAAACGCTTTGTTGAAGATATTGGACACGTCATTTGTACCTCAGGAGGTTTCTGTCAACCAGCTAGAGGGGGTACTGGCGCATGTCAATGCTGGACATAGTTTGGGTTTCACTGATTTTGATCTAACACCCAGAGGCCGAGAGCATAATACGGCTTTGCACATATCGGTGGAATGCCGGGGCACCGTAATGTCGCATGTTCTTGTGGATACCGGATCATCTCTGAATGTATTGCCTAAGAAGGCTATGATGAAGTTGGATATCCGGGGAATTATTTGCATGCCAAGTGATTTGGTTGTGAGGGCGTTTGATGGAACGAGAAGGTCAGTGTTTGGATCGATAAGGTTGCCGTTGCAAGTCGGGCCGGAAATATTTGACACTAAATTTTATATCATGGATATTCATCCAGCTTACAGCTGTTTGCTGGGGCATCCATGGATACACTCTGCAGGGGCTGTGACGTCCACGCTGCATCAGAAGCTTAAGTTTGATGCCGGTGGTGGCATCGTTACTATTTGTGGGGAAGAGGACATCTTGGTCAGTCATCTCTCATCATTCAAGTACGTTGAAGTGGATGGAGAAATCCACGAAACGCCCTGCCAAGCCTTCGAAGGGTTGCAAATCAAAGACAAGTCCAGGGTTCCCAGCAAAGTGCCGGAGGTTGTTGTAGCTTCGTACAAAGACGCTCAAGCGTTGGTTCAGAATGGTGAGACCAAGGGTTGGGGTCGAGTGCTGGAAATTCCTGTCAAGATGGACAAGTTTGGACTAGGGTATCGCCCAACATCAGCACCTGCCGCATCAGGCGCGCCCAAGTTCAAAGGACCGGTGGTGATTACTCCAAAGGGAGTCTGCTTTGAGACGATTAATGCTGTTTCCGACTCTGAAGATGGAGATGGTGATTGTGACATAGACGCGTGGATCAAGCCTAGCGTGCCAGGACAAAGTCTCTGCAATTGGTCCATCCGAGAAATTGTCCCCGTAACTACAAAACAGTAATGATTTGTTTTCTTGATTATTGTATAATCCTGTGTCCTACCCGGGGCACAGTGATTTTGTTTTAGGGTCACCTGCTTATGTGTATGCACTGTTTAATCATTGAATAAAGGCGTTTTTATCATACAAATTTTGTGTTCCCTGTTTTTCCTGTTTTTATTTTAACAATAAATGGCAACATGGTTATGAGCTTTGTTTGCACTCATTTGAAGCATTTAACCATTTCCTTTGCAAGATTCATATCTCAGATGACACCGAACACGAACTTCCTATGACTCGCTTTGACTTTGAGCACCCGGTATTTCAAGCTGAGGAAGAGATTGTTGAGGATAGCGACTTGCCAGAAGAGCTGACTCGACTGTTGAAACAGGAAGAAAGAATCATTCTGCCTCATCAGGAAGAGATTGAAATTATCAACGTGGGGTCCGAGGGAGTTGTCAGGAACATCCGGATAGGGGCTGCACTGCAAAGCGACATCAAGCAGGGTCTGATTGAGATGTTGCAAGAGTACAGTGATATCTTTGCTTGGTCGTACGAGGATATGCCAGGATTAGATACTGACATGGTTGTTCATCGTCTGCCATTGCGAGAAGAATGTGCGCCTATTAAGCAGAAACTCAGAAGAACCAGACCAGATATGTCTGTGAAGATTAAGGAGGAAGTTCAAAAACAGTGGGATGCTGGGTTCCTTGCTGTTACAACTTATCCCTCATTGGTCGCCAATATAGTACCGATACCAAAGAAAGACGGTAAGGTGCGGATGTGCGTAGACTATCGTGATTTGAATAAGGCGAGCCCAAAGGACAACTTTCCGCTTCCTCATATCGATGTGCTGGTCGATAACACTGCTCAATTATCCGTGTTCTCCTTCATGGATGGCTTCTCGGGTTACAATCAGATAAAAATGGCTCCAGAAGACATGGAGAAAACAACCTTCATTACCCCATGGGGAACATTTTGCTACAAAGTGATGCCATTTGGTTTGAAGAACGCTGGGGCAACATATTAACGTGCTATGACGACGCTCTTTCATGACATGATGCATAAAGAGATCGAGGTTTATGTTGATGATATGATTGCCAAATACCAGACAGAGGAAGAGCATTTGGTTAATCTGCTTAAATTGTTCAAGAGGCTTAGGAAATTCAGGCTAAGGTTGAATCCTAACAGGTGCACCTTCGGGGTGAGATCCGGTAAACTATTGGGGTTTATTGTGAGCGAAAAAGGAATTGAGGTTGATCCTGCTAAGATAAAAGCAATACAAGAAATGCCAATGCCTAAAACAGAAAAAGAAGTGCGTGGGTTTTTAGGGAGGTTGAACTACATTGCTCGGTTCATATCTCACCTAACCGCTACATGCGAGCCATTATTCAAATTGTTGAAAAAGAATCAGGTTGTGACCTGGAATGAAGATTGTCAAAGGGCGTTTGAAAAAATAAAAGAATATTTGCAGGAACCTCCAATATTGATACCCTCAGTAGCCGGGAGACCATTGATTATGTATTTGACGGTTCTTGAGGGAAGTATGGGTTGTGTTCTCGGTCAACATGACGAGACTGGACGTAAAGAGCATGTGATTTACTACTTGAGTAAAAAGTTCACAGATTGTGAATCCCGTTACTCAATGCTCGAAAAGACGTGTTGTGCGCTAGCCTGGGCTGCCAAACGTTTGAGACAATACATGTTAAACCATACAACCATGCTAATTTCGAAGATGGATCCGATCAAATACGTATTTGAAAAGCAAGCACTCTCCGGGAGGATTGCTCGATGGCAGATGGTGCTGACAGAATATGATATTCAATATGTTTCTCAAAAGGCTATCAAAGGTAGTGTTTTGTCAGAGTACCTAGCGGAACAGCCGATTGAAGATTATCAACCAATGAGGTTTGATATTCTTGATGAGGATATCATGTACTTGAAAATGAAAGATTGTGATGAGCCGTTGCCGGATGAAGGTCCTGAGTTGGGTTCCAAATGGCAGTTAATATTTGATGGCGCTGTTAACTCCTACGGTAGTGGAATAGGGGCAATTATCACTACTCCTCAAGGGACGCACATTCCCTTTACTGCCAGATTGACCTTTCCAGTTACCAATAATGAGGCTGAATATGAGGCGTGCATTATGGGTCTCGAGGAGGCTATTGATTTGAGAATCAAATATCTTGATGTATACGGGGACTCTGCTCTAGTGGTCAACCAAATTAAAGGAGAATGGGAGATGCGTCAGCCCAATCTGGTACCCTATATGAATTATGCAAGGAGATTGTTGCCTTTCTTTAACAAAGTAGAATTGCACCATGTACCACGAGCAAAAAATCAGATGGCAGACGCTCTCGCGACTTTGTCTTTGATGTATAAGGTTAACTTCTGGAATGAGGCTCCCAGGATTGTTATCTCTCGCCTTGATAGGCCCGCCTTCATATTCGCCATTGAGGAAACGTCCGATGGCAAACCGTGGTATTTCGATATCCAGAATTTCCTGAAGACCAAAGAGTATCCGGCTGGGGCATCCAGTCGAGATCAGAAGACTCTTAGAAGATTGGCTGGCAATTTTTATTTGAATCTGGATGGCGTCCTGTACAAGAGAAACCACGACTTGGTGTTGTTGCGATGTGTGGACGAGAAAGAGGCTAAGTTGCTCATGGAAGAAATCCATGAAGGTACATTTGGTACGCATGCTGGTGGGCATGCAATGACGAGAAAACTGTTGTGGGCAGGTTACTATTGGCTAACGATGGAAACAGATTGTTTCAAGTTTGCGAAGCGGCGCCATAAATGTCAAATTTATACGAACAAAATTCATGTGCCTCCGAGCCCTTTGAATGTTATGTCATCACCGTGGCCTTTCTCGATGTGGGGAATTGATATGATCGGCAAGATTGAGCCCACGGCATCAAACGGACACCGGTTCATTTTGGTAGCTATTGATTATTTTACCAAATGGGTGGAAGCAGCGTCATATGCTAATGTCACCAAACAAGTGGTAGCCAGATTTATCAAAAGAGATATTATCTGCAGATATGGAATCCCGGAGTGGATTATCACCGACAATGGTTCAAACTTGAATAACAAGATGATGAAAGAGCTGTGTCAAAATTTCAAGATCGAGCATCACAACTCTTCTCCTTATCGGCCCAAGATGAATGGCGCTGTCGAAGCGGCCAATAAGAACATAAAGAAGATTGTTCAGAAGATGGTGGTGACCTATAGGGACTGGCATGAGATGTTGCATTTTTCTTTGCACGGTTATCGTACGACGGTACGCACATCAACCGGGGGAACCCCTTTCTCATTGGTGTATGGCATGGAGGCAGTGTTACCATTGGAGATGGAGATTCCTTCTTTAAGGGTTTTACGCGATGTTCTACTTGATGAGGCAGAATGGGTAAAAGATAGACTGAACCAGCTCAGTTTAATGGATGAGAAGAGACTGGCTTCTCTCGCATATGGTCGGCTGTATCAGAGCCAGATGAAGAAAGCTTACGATAAGAAGGTATGTCCTCGAAGCTTTCAGACGGGCGATCTTGTGCTGAAAAAGATTCTCCCACCATAATCAGATCACAGGGGCAAATGGACTCCCAACTACGAGGGTCCATATGTCGTCAGAAAGGTTTTCTCTGGAGGAGCCTTGTTGTTATCCACCATGGATGGTGAGGACTTTACGTCTCCTGTGAATTCGGACGCAGTTAAAAAAATACTTTGCTTAAAATAGACCCGTTGGACAGATAAAAGAGAGTCCAGGCAAAAATGGGGCATCCCGGCGAACCGTAAAAAAAAAAGAATAAAAGGTTTGGGCAAAAGTTAGGGATAAAATTGAAAAAATGTACACCCGCGAAGTCGAAAACCTGAAAAGGGCGACTTCGGAAAGAAAGGGTATCCCGGTGAATTGAAAACCCGCAAAGGGCGATTCACGAAAAAGTTAGGGATTGAGAAAAGCAAATGACTGCGGTCCGAGTTTGATACTGCATTGCTTAAGTGGTTTGGGAGTACTTGAGGGTCGTATATCCGAAACAATCTCTTCCGAAGATCGAGTACCGGGAAAGCGCCAGAGTTGGGCGAGTCATAGGAGAATCAGCTCATGGTGTTTGTATGTATCACGTTGCCGACATGTATATCAAATTTGTTTTGTATTTCTTTATGCTTCTTGTGCATATATTGTATTTTGCTTGTGCGTAACTTCCTCTTTTCAGGAGTTACTTCCAGTGTACAAAGCTTTGCCTATTTACAGGCCCATTCAATAAAGCATGTTATTCAGTACTTGATGCTTGTTCTTTACTGTTTTGTTTGTGAAAAACGCCGATGTTTTGATGAACTTGCACTTGCATAAACTTGCTGGCCCTTGCCAATAATTGCTAAAACTTCGAATTGATTGAATGAACGTCACGTATATTAACTCGGATAGATTTTGTTGTGTAGATTTGTGTTGTCTCGTTTGTGTTTTGCAGGGTCCTTACCTTTGAAGCAAACGGTCAAGAATTGTATTCCCCAGCCAAAGTCTCTTGACGTAGGTCCTGACTTCAGTTGATGTCGTTCCTTAGCAAGTCGTATCTTATCCCCAGAGAGTGGAGACGGCGCTTATTCCTACCAGATGTGGAATTGTCCTCCCCGAGAGAGTATTACCAGGAATGTCGCCTGAAGAGTATCCTCATGGAAGTTGTCCATAGGATATTCCCAGCAGGTCAAAATCAATATCCCCTGCAAAGGACGCCTCCCTAGAGGATGGTTATTCCCCTTCCCTGCAGGTCGTCATTCTTTCGTCAGGATGATTTGTCCTCAGCAGATTTTGTAGCTCTGAGTTTGTAGCCTGTATCCTGACAGTGTAGTTCTTCCCCAGAAGGGTCGCATCTTTCCCCAACAGGGTTTGTATTTTCTTCCCAAATGTCTGATCTCTCCCCAGCAGAGTTGGTTGTTGTTGCCGGCATTTATTTTGCTGGAATACTTTGTGATACCCGTGCATCCCCAGCGGAGTTGGTTTCTGTTCTTAGCCATTTCATACCAGAGTGTTTCTCAGCAGTTTGAGCCTGCATTAGCATTTGCATATATCATCATATTTACATCTACCCAAACGCGTAGCATTTCCATGACGAATGGAGCATTACGCCATTGTCAAACATACGCATTTTGAAACATAGGCCAGGTTGGTTAACCTCATGTTTTCGAGTGTTGTTTTCCCTGCAGGTGGAGGGAGCTCTTGCTCAGATTAATTACCAGATAAGCAAGGTCTCGGTGTGAGACGTGTAATGATAATGTTCTTTTTGTTATTATTCCCCACAGAGTGGCTTGGATTAGTTTCTCTTACCCCTCCAGCGGAGTATTTCTTCAAAATGGTTGTTATGACAGTATCAAAAGATTTCGTGAATCAATTTTTGGAAGTTGCCGCCTATGTCGAAATAGGTGTCTGGTAGTTTGGGTTCAGAAAATCCCCAGTAGAGTCCTTCTCAGATTTGCTGCCATGTCCGCGCTAAAAGTCTGAATATTGGACCAGTATTTTGTTACCCATTTGATTGATGGAGTTAGCTACTGCAAAGATAGGCAGAGAAGCTGTATTCAGAGTTATCTTCCTGTATTTGTGATAACACGAAATCATATAGATATTTTCATGCATATTTCAACTAAAGTCTAACCATTTTCGAACCGATTTCGGGTTATTTCCGTGTATTTGTCTGATGTTTTTGCAGGTATTCAACGATCACGTCTAAACAAGGCAACATGAAGAAAAGAAGCAATCCCAGATGAAATATGGACGAAAAAGGAGTGAAAACACAATGAAAAGCGCAGCAGACAGTTTTTGCTGATGTGACGACCGTCACAGATGCATGACGACCGTCACACGGGTGACGACCGTCACACCTTGTGACGACCGTCATGCAGGCAAAAACGCCCCACTCAGATTACACGTCAAAAGAGCAGTTCCAATTCCCATTAAATGGTCCACTACTCCCTAAATTATCTGCCTCAAGGTCCATCATCCTCAGAGATAACCGTTGGGATTCCACTTCTATAAAAAGGGAAGCAGAGGACTTCAGAAAGGGGAGCTGCATTCATACCACGAAGTGCTGCCAAATTTAATTTCCAGAGCAAATTTACTTTCAGTTATTATTTGTATCCATTTCTCCAGTTTTATTTGTATTTCTTTCCTTTATTTCCCTTTTCAATTCCTCATTCCCATTTCCGCTCTTCTGTAATACTTACTGCACTGTACGATCAAATTGGAACTAAAGACAGAATCCTGCCAACATCTGTGGAGGGTCTGCCCAAAGGCCAATTGGCATTATTTACAGGTTTTCGTTTTGATCGACTTCTGTTTTAATTATAATGCAATTTATTATCTATTATTATTATTATTTATGTTTTGTTTTCCCAATTCCATGTCTAGCTAAACTTAGGCAATCGATATGTAGTGATAATTCGAATGGGATTTGATAACTCTTGTTTGAAAACTTTCTTTTCATAAAAATAACTTATGGTCTAAGTGTTTAAAATTGATTTACGAAATAAACTTCGTCACGAAAGCGAAAACTTATTTTAAAGTAGTTTTGCCACGAAAGTGGGAAATTAATTAAGATACGAACCAACAAGCGAAAGCTGCGGTAAGGTCAGATAGTAAACACTAGGCATTTTTTTTAATAACAGCGAAAGCACTTTAAAACGAATTAGAACTTAGAGATTTCCAAAAAGTAATTTTAACCCCGAACGGAATACGAAAGTGTACGTTAGGCCCTTAGGATTATGATTAGCGTCAATAACCATTGTGAGACGAGAGTCTTCAAATCTCCATTTTCTGCTTAAATAAACTGTGAAAACTATTTCATACACCAGTAACTTATCAAGTCCCTGAAGAACATAATTACTACGTATCGATTCAGTTAATTAAAATCTAAACAGTAATCTTAGTTTCCCCCTTTTAGTGACAATCTTATTCCCTTAAAACATATTCTACCTAGCTAAACATAGTAACTCCCGAGAACACTAGTTTGATTACGAGTCCCTGTGGGATCGATATCTTTTATTACTACGCGATAGACTGTGCACTTGCAGTTAGTTGTATTAGACATAGAAAGTCGCGATCAAGTTTTTGGCGCCGTTGTCGGGGACCCGTTTAGTCAATAGTGTAACCTTCTGTTACGCCGTATAGACTAGGTAAACAATTTTCATTTTTCCTTTACTAGTGCTGTCGATTGTATGCCAAGTGATCGCCCACAAAGCGATATCTTGAAACCTTCAGTCGCAGAACTAGAACGCTTCTTACATCTAAGAAGCCGAATCATTGAGTAACAACTCAAACATAACATTCTCGATCCTCTCACTCCCATTCCCAAATCAGAAGAAGAACCAAAGATGGCTGAAGGACCTCCGAACAAACCGCTGAAGGCATACGCTACACCATCTCAGATGGAGCCTAGAAGTAGCATTGCTGCCCCAGCTATTACCCGAAATGATTTTGAGCTGAAACCATCATTGTTGTCGGCTGTACAACAAAACCAATTCTCAGGAAACGCAACTGAGGATCCGAACGAACATCTAACGAAGTTTGTTCAATACGCAGACACAGTGAAAGCAAATGGAGTAACTCCAGACGCGATAAGACTTCGTCTTTTCCCATTCTCTCTTAGAGACAGAGCGTGGACATGGTTACAATCGTTACCATCCAACTCCGTTAAGACGTGGGAGCAATTGAAGAACGTCTTCTTAGCGAGATATTTTCCACCAAGCAAAACTGCTATGCTTAGAGCTCAAATCAACGGATTTCGACAGAAAGATACTGAATCTCTTTACGAAGCATGGGAACGATTCAAAGATATGATGAGAACATGTCCTCACCACGGTCTAGAAGACTGGGTGACAATCCATACTTTCTATAATGGGCTTCTATACAATACTAGATTGACAATAGACGCTGCCGCGGGCGGTGCACTTATGGATAAGCCATACGATGAAGCCTATCAATTAATAGAAAACATGTCACAAAACCATTGCCAATGGGGAGGTGAACGCATTCCAAATGAGAAAACCTCAGCGAAAGGTGGGATGTACGAAATCAGCAGCCTTGAAAAGTTCAATGCTAAAGTATATGCTCTAGCACAAAAGATCGATAGTCTGACCGTTAACCCCACTGCAACTGTCGCTGCAGTAAATCCAAATTGCGAGTTATGCGGAAGCACGACTCATAATGCACCCGAATGCCCATTGCTAGCCGGAATCCTGCCAGACCAGGTAAATTATGCTCAAGGAAATCCCTACGCAAATACATACAACCCAGGTTGGCGAAATCATCCAAACATTTCTTACAAAAGCGAAAATGCATTGCAAATGCCTACTGCTCCGCAAGGATATCAAAAACCAGCTGCTCAGAATGCACCTAGGAAATCAAACCTCGAATTGATGATGGAAAAGTTCATAGCTACTCAAGCTCAAACGAACAAAGAGTTCCTGAATCAAAACATACACACTAGCGAGCAAATTAAACAGTTGACAGGAAAAGTAGACGCTTTAGCCACCCACAACAAAATGTTAGAAACTCAGATATCACAAGTGGCTCAACAGCAAGCATCTGCTGCCGCACCTGCTGGCACATTTCCTGGACAACCCGAACAGAATCCCAAAGGCCAAGCAAATGTTGTGATACTAAGAAGTGGAAAAGAATTGGACGAACCGATCGATCCGAGGACCGAAAACTCAGCCATGCAACAGAAACCAACTGAACAAGCTGAAAAGGAATCTGAGTTAGAGAAGAAGGAGGACAATGAGAAGGAGGATACCGCAAGTGAAAAAACTCAAGCACCTCCAGCGCCATATAAACCACCTATTCCTTATCCGCAAAGACTAATAAACTCCAAAACTTCAGGACAGTTTAAGAAATTTGTAGAGCTCCTTAAACAGTTGAATATTACTATTCCTTTTACATAAGTGATAACTCAAATGCCGTCATACGCCAAATTTCTCAAAGAGATCCTGTCAAATAAGAGAAAGATCGAGGATAACGAAACAATTACACTTACGGCAGAGTGTAGCGCTATTATTCAAAACCGCATGCCTCCTAAATTAAAAGATCCAGGTAGTTTCTCCATACCCTGCGTCATAGGAAAGTTCGTAATAGATAAAGCTCTATGCGATTTAGGAGCCAGTATCAGTGTTATGCCCTTATCTATATGCAAAAAGCTGAATATGGGAGACCTCAGGCCAACCAAAATGTCCGTACAATTAGCTGACAGATCAGTAAAATACCCCGTCGGAATACTGGAGAACGTTCCAGTACGCATAGGACAATTATACATCCCAACCGACTTCATAATCATGGACATCAAGGAGGACACTGTAACCCCAATTATCCTAGGAAGACCGTTACTAGCTACAGCCGGAGCGATTATAGACGTGAAGAAAGGAAGGCTAACATTCGAAGTAGGAGAAGAAAAGATAGAGTTCATTCTCACCAAGTTCTTACAAGCACCAGCAATAGACGATACCTGCTATTTGGTAGACGAAATTGACGAATGCATAAGAGAACTTGAAAATGAAGAGACCACGTATTCAGAAATAATAAAGTTTCAAATACCCGCCATTTCTGAAGATGACAATTGGCGTACACCGTATAAAGACGACAGCCTAAGCGAAAGCTTAGCACTGACACCAAACCATATGCCAGGTCCGAAGAACCCATCTTTAGAACTTAAAACTCTACCCAAAAACCTCAGATATGAATTTCTAGACGATGAACTAAAAAGACCAGTGATAGTCAACGCCGACTTAGGACAACCAGAAACCGAAAAGTTATTAGAAGTCCTAAAGAAGTACCCCACCGCGTTAGGCTATAACATAAGCGATCTAAAAGGTATAAGCCCTTCGATCTGTATGCATCGAATTACAATAGAGGAAGACTCTAAAACTTCTCGAGAGCATCAGAGAAGACTAAACCCCATCCTGAGCACTGTAGTCAGAGATGAAGTAAAGAAATTACTTGATGCAGGAATCATCTATCCGATCTCCGATAGTGAATGGGTTAGCCCAGTTCATGTCGTACCAAAGAAAGGAGGAGTCACAGTAGTTAAAAACGAAAAAGGCGAATCGATAACAAAAAGAGTCGTGACTGGAAGTAGGATGTGTATTGATTATAGGAAGCTTAACAAGGCTACGCGCAAAGATCACTTCCCGTTACCCTTCATAGACCAAATGTTGGAAAGATTAGCCAAACATTCATACTTCTGCTATCTAGATGGTTACTCAGGATTCTTCCAAATTCCCATCCATCCTGATGACCAAGAAAAGACTACATTCACCTGTCCTTACGGTACTTTTGCTTACCGCCGAATGCCGTTCGGACTCTGTAACGCTCCAGCAACCTTCCAAAGATGCATGATGGCAATCTTTGCAGATTTCATAGACGACATTATGGAAGTGTTTATGGACGACTTCTCGGTATGTGGACAAAGTTTCGAAGGATGCTTACAAAACTTAGAAATGGTACTAGAGCATTGCGTAAAAGTAAACCTCGTCCTAAATTGGGAGAAATGCCATTTTATGGTCCGACAAGGAATAGTTCTAGGACACGTCATATCAGATAGAGGGATTGAGGTAAACAAAGCTAAAATAGAGATTATAAAAGATCTCCAACCTCCAAAATCCGTACGAGAAATACGGAGTTTTCTAGGACATGCCGGTTTCTACAGAAGATTTATAAAAGATTTCTCGAAAATCACAAAACCTTTGACCGGCCTGTTAATGAAAGATGCTGAGTTCGTCTTCGACGACGACTGTTTAAAAGCATTCGAAATATTGAAATCAGCCCTTATCACCGTACCAATCATGCAACCACCAGATTGGAGACTACCGTTTGAAATCATGTGCGACGCGAGTGATTACGCTGTAGGCGCAGTTCTAGGACAAAGGAAGGACAAGAAACTCCATGCCATCTACTATGCCAGTAGAACCTTAGATCCTGCCCAAATGAACTACGCTACCACAGAAAAGGAACTTCTAGCAGTTATATTTGCGCTTGACAAATTCCGTTCTTACTTAGTAGGAGCAAAAATTATAATATACACAGACCACGCTGCCATAAGGTACCTAATAAGCAAAAAGGATGCCAAACCAAGACTATTGAGATGGATCCTGTTATTACAAGAGTTTGACTTAGAAATCAAAGATAAGAAAGGAACCGAGAACGTTGTTGCAGATCACTTATCCTGAATAGAAGGCATCAGACACGAACCAGTACCGATAAATGACGATTTCCCGTACGAACGTCTGATAGCCAAATTAGAAAGTGACACACCCAATGCAATCTTGGAAGATCCAGAATTCGAAAAAGCCGTAGAAGCCGTCTATGCCCAAGTCACATTACCTTGGTATGCTGACATCGTTAATTACCTCGCCGCAGGCGTGCTTCCACCAGATATTACTTATCAGCAAAAGAAGAAATTCTTCCACGATCTGAAACACTATTATTGGGATGAACCCCTACTCTTCAAGAGAGGGGCCGACAACATATATCGTCGCTGTGTCCCGGAGGAAGAAATAGAAAATATTATTTCCCAATGCCATTCAGCACCGTACGGTGGTCATGCTAGTACATCCAAGACGTGCGCTAAGATTCTCCAAGCCGACTTATTCTGGCCTAACCTCTGGAAAGACGTTCACATCGCTGTGCAAAAGTGCGATAGATGCCAACGAACTGGCAACATCTCGCGACACGATGAAATGCCTCAGAAAGGAATCTTAGAGGTAGAAATCTTCGACGTCTGGGGAATAGATTTCATGGGACCTTTCCCACCTTCTTTTGGAAATAACTACATACTCGTCGCTGTCGATTACGTGTCTAAATGGATAGAAGCCATAGCTGCTCCAACAAATGACGCACGAGTAGTAATCAAACTCTTCAAAAACACAATCTTTCCTAGATTCGGTGTACCCAGACTCGTCATTAGTGACGAAGGATCTCACTTCATATCACGAATATTCGATAAACTTCTCTCTAGATATGGAGTCAAGCACCGAGTAGCTACACCTTATCATCCGTAAACTAGCGGACAAGTAGAGGTCTCGAACAGAGAAATAAAACAGATCTTGGAAAAGACTGTCGCTACCTCAAGGAGAGACTGGTCATCGAAGCTACAAGAAGCTTTATGGGCTTATAGGACCGCATTTAAGACACCAATAGGTACTACCCCCTATAAATTAGTTTACGGTAAATCCTGCCACCTCCCGGTAGAGTTAGAGCATAAGGCCTTTTGGGCTATTAAAACACTCAACTTCAACTACACCGAGGCAGGAGAAAAGCGAATCTTGAACTTACACGAGTTGGAAGAACTTCGATTAGACGCTTACGAAAATGCCCGTATCTACAAAGAACGAACTAAAAAATGGCATGATAAACGTTCAATCAGGAAACAATTCAGTGTGGGAGACATCGTATTGCTTTTCAATTCACGATTAAAACTCTTCCCAGGAAAACTAAAATCTAGGTGGTCTGGACCCTATGAAGTGACTAAAGTACTTCAGAGTGGAGCTGTTGAAATTACCGACAAGACAAATGCACCGTTTATCGTAAACGGGCAACGTCTAAAACATAACATTAAGAACGACAACAGTCCTCAAATTAGCAATATAACATTGCTTGAGCTTCCGGCTCAAACACCAGAATAGCTTCTCACCAAGCTATCGTCAGGCTTTAGACGTTAAAAACAGCGCTTATTGGGAGGCAACCCAAATTCCCCTCGTTATTGCATTTCATTTTTCTTTAAAATTCTACTTTGAAAAATCCAACAAAAATCCTAAAATTACTACTACTTTCTACTTTCGTTCATTTTCGTACTTTTATTCTTGTTTTATTTTTTCCCTTTTTTCTTTTGTTTCTACCACTTTTCGTTTCTAAAAATCCTGACTTCAATTTCTTGTTTCAAACTTTTCAGGATTTTTAAAGTCTTCAAAACATTTCTTCTGTTTTCTCCGAATTACCTGCGAATATGGCCGAGTACGATTTCACAAAGGTTCACTTCTAAGGACTCGCTCAAAAGGCAAGATTTACAGCACTGACCGAAAGAGAATTCGCCTTAACGTTGTATTATGACAAGGCTACTATGGATAAACTAGGGATCACAGATAGCATTCAATACCTGTTCAATCAACTGGGTTGGGAGAACACTGCTCTGAAAACACGTTTCGCTACCTACAAGGATCTTACCTATGAATTCCTTAGCTCTTTCAGATACACACCCAACTATGGCTTTGGAACCCGCTCAGAGTTGATTACCTTCAGATTGTTTGGAATGGACCAAACCCAAAGCCGGATGTCACTAGCTAACCTCCTAGGATTCCCTAGCGGACCGCATGTGTTCATCAGTGCAGAAGATGACAATATTGATTTGCAACTCGAGCACTTCTGGGGTAGAATCACAGGCGACTATCACCCTGAACCAGACAGAATGTACAATGATGACATTCATAACCCAGCCTTTAGATACTTCCATAAGATACTAGCTCACACCTTGTTTGGAAAAGAAGAAAATATTACCACAGTGTCTAAGGAAGAGTTATTCATCATGCTCTGTGCTTCTCAGGGACGGACAGTAAATGCAGTGCCTTTCATGATGAGATCCTTCAAACGCCTCACGTTGGAACCTCAGACACCTATTCTTATAGGAGGACTAGTAACAATGATTGCCCACGAGCTTGGCCTTAGATTCCATTTAAATGCCAGCACTCGTTTCGGTACCATCAGACCCATGAACATACAATTCTGCTTTAACAGGCGCATCTTAGGGACTATGGGACCTGGATCGTACGAGTACCTTATTAACGAAAAACCAGTACAGCTATTCACACTGCCTGATCATCTGATGACAAGCATCCACAACAAGGATAACTGGCTCTACGAATTGGATGAGCCTATGGGACCTCCTTCACCACAGTCAACACCCCAGGACTATATGTATGACAGTGACCATATTTCTGAGGCACACGATTACATGTACTTTGAGGACGCCGCCTCTGAAAATGAAGTAGACCCTATGACTCCTCCACACTACAATACTTATCCTGAGCCTATCCCTGAGGAAACAACCGACAAAATGGATACCGTGTTACTCAGATTGGACGACGTTGATAAAGCTCTGACTAATGTAAAAGCTGATATCGCAGGCATGCACAGTGACCTGGTAGGCTTCATGGATCTAGTCTGCGACCAACTCGACTACTATTCACAGAAATTTGAGGAATTGAAGGCACGAAAAGATTAGCTATTAGCTCGTAGCAGTAGTTTCAGTTTAGTCTAGTCTAGTTTAGTTTAATTTAATGATTTGGATTTTTCGCATTGTTCGTTTTCTTTATGTATTACATACAATTGTTTCAATTTTATGTTATTTCAATTCTAGTTTTATTCAATTATTCTGTTTTCGCATTATTTATTGATTGTTGGCTATTATATTACATCACCGTATCAATACTACGCTTTAAAATCACCACGAGTACGCCCTCAGAGCAAAATTCTGCGTTCTACAGATTTTGCTGCTGTGACGACCGTCACAGCCCCATGACGAGCGTCACACGGGTGACGACCATCACACCTTTGTGACGACCGTCACGCAGCCCAGAACTGCAATCTGATATAACAGGGGTCGTGTTCCCTTCCACTCCCCCCATTATCACTTTCAAACTTCCAAAATTCATACCCCACTACGATTTTCGTCCTCCCCAATTGAACTATAACTCCAAATTCAACCTCCAAACCACCGTTCTGTCATTTTTCCCTCTCCGCCGAAAAACCCCAAAACCTATGAAACCTCTCCATCTTCAACAATGGCCGGAAACGCAGATGTCAGCAACATTTCCTTCCCTGAGGGAGAGTTAGGCGAGAGACAACGAGCACAGTACATTGCATTTCATCAGATATCACTCCAGCCAACTCACTACCCGCACCTTCCATCACTTACGGAGCTCGGACTCCTCGAAGGTGTAACCTGGATGCTTCAACGAGCAGGCATCTGGAACCTCTGCTCCAACCCCCAGCCGACCTACGAACAACTCACCCTTGAGTTCTTGAGTTCGTTCTCGTACATCACCAGCAGCGGCGAACTAAACCAGCACACAGGTGCTGCTTGTTTCCGAATGTTTGGAGTCAACTATCAAGTGAATCAGAATTAGATCGCCAGCATCCTACAGTTACCCCGCGGCGACAACGCTCATCGCCGCCTCACTAACCAGTTCCAGCACGAAGCCTTCGCGCTGTGGTATCAGTTGACTGGCCTTAATGCTGATGGTTGGGACTCCCTGCACGCCACTCACATCCATAACCCCGCCATCAGGTACTTTCACAGAGCGTTGAGTAACATTATCTTCGCCAAAGACAGCAACCACAAAGTGAACTCCAAGGAGCTCTTCTTTCTTCATTGCGTCTTCAACAATGAACCCGTCAACGCTGCCCCGTTTCTGCTGGCTCACATTCAGGCCAACTGCAACTGTGGCTCGAAGCCATTCTACTTTGGCGGGATTGTCACGGCGCTTGCACTTGGGCTGAACCTTGGCGACCGCCTCCAGCACCTCCAGTCCATCCCCTCGGTGTTCCTTGACACCGACCACTGCAGGGCCTCCCATCTCATCCGCTCCCGAGCTGACGGGAAATATCATCCGGTTGTGCGTGGCAAGACCGTCAGAAGCATCATCCTTCCGTCCCGCACCCGCATCCATCCAGAGGACCGTACCAACTGGTTGTTCGACCTCACTGCCCCTCCTGCTGCCGCTGTTCCTACTCAGGACCCCACTCATGATTCCGAAGATGAAATCCAAGCTGAGTTGGACAGGTCCGAGCAGCCAGAGGCATCGCAGCCTCCTCCTTTAGTAGGTACATCATCCCGCCGCCGCCATCACCATCCCGTGCCCGACTACACCGAAGAGGACCTCCGTCACTCCCTAGACCAGCAGGCACAGATACTCACGATGCTGCAGCAGCAGAACCAGCGAGCTGACCAGTTCAAAGCTTGGCACCGGACTCAAATGCAACAACTTCACACCGGCCAAGCTACGATCACTGAGAGTCTAGCGAATCTGACCCTGCAGGTCGAAGGACTCCGAGACACGGTCTACCACACCGGAGCCATGAGCTATGAGGACAGAGTAGCCCTTGCTAGAGCCAGAGGACGCCAGCGTGGACGTGACAGACCCCGGGACTAGATTTTCATTTTTTCCTTCATAGTTTACTATATTTTGTATTTTCATTTTCAGTTGTATCTCCCTCTCGCATGCTTCAAGAATCAGTGAGGACACTGATCGAGATAGTGTGGGAGCGGAGCCTTATTTCCACTGTATTCTAAACTTCCCTTATTTCCTGTATTTCCATTTCACTGCACTTTGAATTCTGGTAATATCTATTTTTACACTTTCTATTTCTAGCAAATAAAGCGCGTCTATATATTTTTCACGTTACGCAAACAATCCCCACATTATTCAACGTAAACAAAAACTTTCATTTGTTCCTCAAAAGCAAAAGCATCACGAGAATGCACCTGAGTTCAAACCGAGTTTTGAAACTCCGAGGAAACGACAGTTCTAACAAAACCAGTATCGTCCTGACACCTTAGATCTCTAGTTTATGCGAGTCGGTTTCACCACCTACGTGTACCAAAGTCTCAAGTGTCTACGCAAACTCAACCCCAAGTAGTTTATACTAGCAGTCAGCACCATCCTAAAAACACCTCTAAGCGAGCGACCAATGCAAATAAGTGTATGATCTCCAAAAAGATGAAAAATCATGAAAAGAGAGCTAAAAAGCCCAAGAATATAAGATACGTTTCCTTCTAAGTTAGGTGCTCCTCACCCGAGCATTTAGCCCAACGGCACGAAAAACCCATTGAAAAATCAATGACACCAAATTATGATCAATGAAGAAGATCAAAAACAAAAACGAGATCATATTCACTAACAGGTCGACTTGCCATGAGAGTGTGCGGACAACGGGCTTAATGTGATTGCGCTAGAACAAACAGGGTGAACTTGCCACGAGAACCTTGACACCAAGATACGGTAGCATTGATTGAGACCGATTTGCAATAAAAGGGAGACCTCCGGAGACTTGTAGTCCAGTGTCGTCGTGATACTCGTCTTGTTCCTACCAAGAATCCCGGTTTTTCCAAACTCTGCGAACGAAGAAGCAGCCTCGTGCTTGCCGACTTTTCCACGTTTTACTTGAGGACAAGCAAAGATTCAAGCTTAGGGGAGTTTGATAACACGAAATCATATAGATATTTTCATGCATATTTCAACTAAAGTCTAACCGTTTTCGATCCGATTTCGGGTTATTTCCGTGTATTTGTCTGATGTTTTTGCAGGTATTCAATGATCACGTCTAAATAAGGCAACATGAAGAAAAGAAGCAATCCCAGATGAAATATGGACGAAAAAGGAGTGAAAACACAATGAAAAGCGCAGCAGACAGTTTTTGCTGATGTGACGACCGTCACAGATGCATGACGACCGTCACACGGGTGACGACCGTCACACCTTGTGACGACCGTCATGCAGGCAAAAACTCCCCACTCAGATTACACGTCAAAAGAGCAGTTCCAATTCCCATTAAATGGTCCACTACTCCCTAAATTATCTGCCTCAAGGTCCATCATCCTCAGAGATAACCGTTGGGATTCCACTTCTATAAAAAGGGAAGCAGAGGACTTCAGAAAGGGGAGCTGCATTCATACCACGAAGTGCTGCCAAATTTAATTTCCAGAGCAAATTTACTTTCAGTTATTATTTGTATCCATTTCTCCAGTTTTATTTGTATTTCTTTCCTTTATTTCCCTTTTCAATTCCTTATTCCCATTTCCGCTCTTCTGTAATACTTACTGCACTGTACGATCAAATTGGAACTAAAGACAGAATCCTGCCAACATCTGTGGAGGGTCTGCCCAAAGGCCAATTGGCATTATTTACAGGTTTTCGTTTTGATCGACTTCTGTTTTAATTATAATGCAATTTATTATCTATTATTATTATTATTTATGTTTTGTTTTTCCCAATTCCATGTCTAGCTAAACTTAGGCAATCGATATGTAGTGATAATTCGAATGGGATTTGATAACTCTTGTTTGAAAACTTTCTTTTCACAAAAATAACTTATGGTCTAAGTGTTTAAAATTGATTTACGAAATAAACTTCGTCGCGAAAGCGAGAACTTATTTTAAAGTAGTTTTGCCACGAAAGTGGGAAATTAATTAAGATACGAACCAACAAGTGAAAGCTGCGGTAAGGTCAGATAGTAAACACTAGGCATTTGTTTTAATAACAGCGAAAGCACTTTAAAACGAATTAGAACTTAGAGATTTCCAAAAAGTAATTTTAACCCCGAACGGAATACGAAAGTGTACGTTAGGCCCTTAGGATTATGATTAGCGTCAATAACCATTGTGAGACGAGAGTCTTCAAATCTCCATTTTCTGCTTAAATAAACTGTGAAAACTATTTCATACACCAGTAACTTATCAAGTCCCTGAAGAACATAATTACTACATATCGATTCAGTTAATTAAAATCTAAACAGTAATCTTAGTTTCCCCCTTTTAGTGACAATCTTATTCCCTTAAAACATATTCTACCTAGCTAAACATAGTAACTCCCAAGAACACTAGTTTGATTACGAGTCCCTGTGGGATCGATATCTTTTATTACTACGCGATAGACTGTGCACTTGCAGTTAGTTGTATTAGACATAGAAAGTCGCGTTCAATTTGGCAGAGTTATTGCCCGTAGTGGTGACGGAGTTATTTTCCTGTATTTGGCAGAGTTATTTCCCGTAGTGGTGACAGAGTTATTTTCATGTATTTGGCAGAGTTATTGCCCGTAGTGGTGATGGAGTTATTTTCCTGTATCGTTTGGCAGAGGTATTTCCCGTAGTGGTGACGGAGTTATTTTCCTGCATTTGGCAGAGTTATTGCCTGTAGTGGTGACAGAGTTTTTTTCCTGTATTTGGCAGAGTTATTGCCCGTAGTGGTGACGGAGTTATTTTCCTGTATCGTGTGGCAGAGTTATTTCCCGTAGTGGTGACGGAGTTATTTTCCTGTATTTGGCAGAGTTATTGCCCGTAGTGGTGACGGAGTTATTTTCCTGTATCGTTTGGCAGAGTTATTTCCCGTAGGGGTGACAAAGTTATTTTCCTGTATCGTTTGGCAGAGTTATTGCCCGTAGTAGTGACGGAGTTATTTCCCTGTGTCATGGACAGAGTTATTCCTTATTTGGTGATAAAACTATCTCCTCAGTGGAAGTCGCCGAAGTTATTTCCTTGTGTTGTTGGCAGAGTTATTTCCCCAGTAAGCGTCAGAAAAGATTGTTACCTGTAATGGACAGAGATCGCGCCTGTATTGACAGAGATTGTTACCTGCGATTGACAGTGATTTTCACCTGTGTTGACAGTGATTGCTACCCGTGCGGACGGAGTTATTATCCGTAATTGATGGATTATCCTCAGTGGAGTTGTTACCTGTGGCGTCACACAGGGAGTTAATGCACAGAGATCTTTATTCCAATTAGAGACGGAATTGTACCCAGGTGGATGGAGTCCTTCCTCGTGTTGACGAAGTTTAGTCCCGTTGTGGACGAAATTGTTTCTCATAAAGTTAATTCGATGCCTGTGGCGTCACACAGGGAGTTAATGCTGAAATCAAGAGTTTTATTAGGAGTTTGATCAATTGTTGTCGTAACAACTGGGTTCAGCGTAACGGATGTTGTTCCCCAAGCAGTTTTCGCAGCCTATTTCTGCAGTTGGCAAATTTCCGAGTTTCTTGGTATTCAACCGTCTTTTACCTCGATTTGTTTGAAGGCCGTTCGTTCTTCACCCAGTCGGGTCCAAGCCGTTTGAATAGGGGCAGTTGTTGCACCCCAAAATTTGCTCAACATCTTTTACCTGGTTTATGTTTCATTGCATTATCATTTGCATAGTTCTATCTGTTGCACCCCAAAATTTGCCCAGCACTTCTTTACCTAGCTTGTGTTTCATTTCATTCACATTAGCATTATCATTTGCATTTCATTGACATGTATGCAGGAGATCAAGAGGTATGATTACCAATCAAGGGCTACACAAGAGTTTGAAGCTAGCTAAGAAGGTTATTCAAGTGCTCAAGGGTTGATATCCTTGTCAGAGAAGTTAAAAGATCCTCAGAGAGAATGGTTGAAACCAAGAGTGTGTGCCTCCTAACTTGAGAGTTGTGGAAAGCCATCAGATGATTCTGAGGCCATGAGGATGGACTTGAGGTCTTGAGAGAGCTCATGAGAAGTGTTGAAGATCACTTTGAGGCCTAGACAGGTCATTGTGCAAGATTGAGAAACCTCAGCCATAAGTGGTGCAATTAGGGTTTAATTGGGTCAACCCTAAGTCAACTGATGATTTGGAGAAGGTTGAGACCTAATTCAAGAGCCATGTGATAATGGATTGATACATTGAGATGTTATAAGGATGATTCCAAGGTCAACTCATCATGATTGAAGAGTTTGAGAAGTTTCAAGCTAGGGTTTCCAAGACTTGACAGTGTAAAATCCCCTAGTTTGACCCCTATCTTCAAGGAAATTTAGCTCAAGGTGTGATTGTCATCTCATATTTCCCTCAACATGATTATTATAGAGCATGATCTTAGCTTTAATTGGAGTGCTAGAAGTCCTTGATAGGATTTGTAGAACCCAAGTTATGGCTTTGACAAGTTACAAGTCATCTGAGGTATGTGAATTTGGAGCTTGAAAGTTACCCAACTTGCATGAAACGTTTGCCCTAGAAGGATGATTCCTATGAACTTTTGGTCGACATGAATGTTGTTCCTTATTCTCTTATCTTTCTAGAGAGTACTAGAAGTCCTTGATAGGATTTGTAGAACTCAACTTATGGCTTTGACAAGTCAAGGGTATTTTGGACATTTGGTGATTATAGGTCATTTGTGATCATATGCCATTTTCACCAACTTAGAGGCCTCAAATGAAATTTTGTTCAAGTTTTGAGAGATAACATATGGTTACTTCACTTGTAAGTTACATATGCAAAATCAATGTACAAGGCAATTCAGGCTAATTCCTTCATCCAAACTCATTCTAAATGACATGTGCAAGGTGTGAGAACATTCTAGAACCACTGCCAAGCTTGCAAGGCACGACTGTCATATTGAATTTTGAAGGAAAAATCAGAAAATTGGATACACGAATTTGGGCTTCAAACACATTGCAAAGGCCCATGGAACTCTTCTATATATTCATTAGAGTGAGTTCAGATCAATTTTGGAGCTTCATTTCGCGCCAGAGCAAGAAAGAGCAAGAAAATTTTCTCAACTGCAACTTGAAATTGGATTCTGAGTTTGGAGCCAATTCAAGCCAAATTAAGGTGTGCAATCTCTTCCTTGTGGATCATTGAAGCTATCTGGAGCATTTGGAAGCAAGCCACGAGCTCTAGATACCTCTGTTGCAAGATCTATAGCAGGTTTGCACTTCTTAAATTCAACATGATTTAGCATGATTCAGTTAGATTTGAACTTATGGTTAGGATCTAGACATGACATAGATCGTTTTAGGCTTGATTTGAACTCAATTGGTGATGATTGAAGATGACCTAGCTGATTTGTTTGGACTTGAATCTCTTGATTCATAAAGTTTCAATGTTAGTTGATTAGATCAAGTTGATGTACATAATGAGATGAAGAGATCTATATCATTACTTTTGAGTTTAATGAAAGTTGTTGAAGATGCTATTTCTGAACTTTGCTTCGTGTTTGATTATGTGTTGAGAATTGGATGATTTTGATGATGGATTTGGAATGTACGTGAAAAACTAAGTGGATTTGGTATTTTGTTTGTCATTTTTGGTTGCCTGAACTTGGATCTTCGCCGGAGAAGACGACCGGAGTCTTCTCCGGCCACCACCAACCACCAGCCTGAATCTCCACCTGGCCTGCCTGAGACTTGGAGAAGATGATGTTTGGACCACAGGATCTTGCCTTGACCTTTGACTTCAGATCAGATCCAACGCCTGTGTTTTAATCTGAGGAGAGGAGTTTTTAATTCAAAACGCTGCGTTTAAATTAATGTGCTGGCAAGCTGTGGCGCGTCCAGATCCTTGACTTGTTGACCGATCCAATGGCTTGTGTTTTATTTCAGCTTTATTTCATTTTTATTTTATTTTTCTTTATTTTAATTGCCTTGTTATTCCAAAAATCATATAAGTTCCAATTTTGATCAGAAAATTATTTTAAAAATATCCTCATGATCCTTATGGAATTTGTGATTTTCTGGAATTAACAAATTACCATTTCATGAATTTTTCAATTTAATGTGATTTTTCTTATATTTGTTATTTCTTTTAATTTGGCATAATTAACCATCTGTTTTGTGGAATTTAGTTCTCTCATTTGGTTTAGAGTTTGGCTTTGATTTTTTCATATATGTTAGGGTAGACATGTATGTTCCCTTAGAATTTTTCTTGGATTTTTAGAATAATATTAGGATCTGTTTTAGGTATTGAGAATAGGACACTTCCAAACTTATGGATTTCCTTGACCTATCTCAATGTAGGAATTGTTTAAATAACTTAGGAGTTGATTTAGGATTCAATATTTTTACATTAAGTTGTTCAAACATTCATGTTCCCCTAAGAATTTTATTAGATTTTTGCAACTTGATTTTCTATTTTAGTTGTATTTTGCAATTGGCTTGTGTTTATGATTCCTCTCTTGAGTGCTTTGTTTTGTTTGGCTTGGTTGGTTGCCTTGGAGTTGGTTTGAGCTTGAGTTCTTTTTGTTGGAGCTTCTGGATTCATTGAAGATGCTTGGGATGGAAGATTGGAGCTTCGAGTTGAATTCTTTTCCTCTTGTGGAGGTTCTTTTTAGGAGCTTAGGAAATCAGGGTTTTAGGAAATGCCTTAGACCTAGTTTTGATTCTTTCTTCAAACATAGAGTGCATTGTTTGACTCTATTCTATCCAATGACACAAAGTCCTTATTGGGAAGCTTCATCTCTCCTTAGGAGGGATGAGTGGTGTGCCCAAGTGAGTAGAACTTTGAGGATACCTTTCATTTGCAATGTTGAGTTCTTGGTGACTTCCTTTGGTTGTCATTAAGTTCTTTAACATTATAACTTGATCTTGATGATTAATCCTCCTCTTGGAGTGTGCTTGTGGGAGCTTGAAGATTGATGAAGCTTGAAAATAGAAGCTTGCTTGAAGATGAAGCCCTTGCTGTCAATTTTGCTGTTTAGAGCTTGCTGTTTCTGTTTGCTGTAGAAGTTAGTTGCTGCTGCCTGAGCTGCTTCATCTGAGTCTTCTGTGTTTCTCTGTATTGTCTGTTTAATTGTGCTGTTTACCTCTAGGTTTGAGGTGGAGCTTGTCTCCTCTTGCCTATTGTTTTCTCTCTTGCCTCTCTTATACTGTTGCATTGCATTCATTTTACTGTAATTGCTGGCTGTCTTTTGCTGTTTATCCCCTAGGATCTCTGATTTCCTCTGTGCAAGAGGAAATTATGACAGACATTAGGTTTTGACCCATGCATGATAACATTAGGTTAGTTCCCTTTCAACCATAGTTTTAGGGTCTTTCTCTTCTCATCCCAAAATACTTCAAAAACACAGTAATAAGGATAACGCGTGCTGTACGTTACGAGCCTTAAGCTATTTGAGAAAAGGTTGTTGGAGGGTCACTCTTCAGTAATCTGCCTGCTTAGTATGGTACCCTTAGGGTGACATGCGACGTAGTCACTCTCAGATCACAAGTCTTTAGTGCAGTACAAGTTGCAAACAGACTAAAAACATTTCTTTCGTAAAAAACTCAAACAAACATTCAAATTCGGTTTTTGTCCGCTTGGACCTTTAATCAGGAAACCCTTTTCAGAAGGAGATAAAAAATTGTCAGACAAGCCTGTGTCTTCCGTAGCCCGAACTACGTTTGCTCTGATCTTTCATGCTGTATGAAATTACGTAGGCATAGGATGCGATATCCTAGCGAGCAACCTTCCCCTCCTTTCCCGTAGGTAGGCGAACTACGTTGACTCTGATTTCTCGTTCCAGACGGGAATACGTAGGCATAACGTGTGATACTTTGCCGAGTCATTTTCTTTTCTTTTTTTTAACCCATACCTTTAGAGTAGATAGATAAACACACCCTTAGATAGAAAACAAGCATGGATCCCGTCGAGTACGACGGACGTGAGGGGTGTTAATACCTTCCCCTTGCGTAATCGACTCCCGAATCCAGGATTTGGTTGCGATGACCATTCCTTTCCCTCTTTGCGTTAGGTTTACTCTGAGCGTTTCCTTTCCCTCTTATGCGATAAATAACGCACGGTGGCGACTCTTCTGTCATAGCCAGCGACGATTTTCGCAGTAGCGACAACTTTCTCCACTCACTGCCCACTACTGGAAGTTACTCTCATTCCCTCCATAACTCACCCATGATCTCTGGAAGTTGAAGAAGGAATTATCTCCTATAAATAGGCCTTAGATTCACAGTTTAGGGGGGAGGCTTCGAGGTATCGAAGTGCTGCCAAGATTTCGATTGAAGCTATTTCTCCCAGTTTTATTGTTTTCTTTTATTTCATTTCCATTTTCCTTTAGTTCAGAACATTGTATTTTTTTCCTGTACCTTTTAATTCTCGCCAAATTAGAATCCTGCCGACATTGTGGAGGACTACTCAAGGATTCGAGATCAGTACGATTTACAGGTTCTTATTAATTGAATTATTACTTTATTTTTTGTCATAATGTATGTTTTATTATTTTGCTGTTTATATTTATTCCCGTTTGCATCAATTATCATGTCTAGCTAAATTAGTTTTATCGGTATGTAACCGAATTAGTAGGACAGGATTCGATAGTAACCGACACCTTCCCTTTTTACAAACAACCTTTCTGGCCGTAGTTTTTAATCTTAATTTCTAAATAAACCTTCGTCGCGACAGCGAGAAATTATTTACAGTAGTTTCGCCCCGACAGTAGGAAATTGATTAAGGCACGAATCGGCACGCGAAAGCTGGGATTCAAACCTGACAGTAAGAACTAGGCATTGATTTTAAACACAGCGAAAGCGCTTTAAAAGAAATCAGAATCTATTTGTTTTCAAAAAGTAGTTTTAACCCCGAATGGGACTGCGATAGCGTACATTCCGCCTTAGAATTATGACCCGAGTCAACAACCATCGTGAGGCAGAGGTCTTTAAACGAGTATTTTCTCCTGAAAAGTGTTTGCAAAGAGTAAAAAGCACCGGCGACCTGTCGAATCCCCGATAACTAATTCCTTGCATACCGATATCCCTTTACCTCTTTTTCTTTAAACCAATTATCTTTATTTCCTTTGCATTTAATTTCATTCGCATTCAGCTTTCCTAATTCCATTAGCCTTAGCTTTACGCCGTAATAATAGATAACGGTAGATTGACATTGGTCTCTGTGGGTTCGACAATCTTTTATATTACTTCGATATTTCTGTGCACTTGCGGACGCATCAAGTTTTTGGCGCCGTTGCCGAGGACCAATAGTCAATATTGTGATTCCGTTGTTGCATAGTATAGACTAAGGCACTCTTATCTAAATCATTATGTATAACCCATATTTCCCTTATAACTACCACCCCTAATATTTCGAGGAACCACAAGATCCGTTTAAATCGGACCTCGAAATATTATTAGAAGATTTCAATATGACGCATTCTCACCCAAATTCCCTCTATGATGACGACTCCAAATGTTTTGAGGAAACGCAAGATTTCGATACATCCAACCTTGAACTATTACTAGAAGAATTCGAAGAGACGTTTACTCACTCTAGGATAGAATCTATGATGGAGCGCTTTGTGGAGACACAAACTCTCCAAAATGAAGATTTTAGAAAACAACATCTCCAAATTGATGAAGACCTTAAGCAGATGAGCATTATAGTCGATTCCCTCGCGACTCACAGCAAGGCTTTGGAGACTCAAACCTCTTTGCTTACACGAACATCTCTAGGACCCTTCCTTGAGAGCCATGTGAATGTTGTAACCACTAGTAATGAAGAACAAATAGAAGATCCTAGGGAGAGTGATGATGAATCTGAGGAGAGTTTTGGTGAGACAAGCATAATTATTGAGAAAAATCTACCGACACCACCCGAAAGGGAGGTTGTCGAAGAGATAGAGAAAGAAGCACCCATTGTTGCTCCTCCTCCCTATACCCCACCTAATTCTTTCTCACAATTGGTTGTGGAAGCTAAGGTAAACTCCCAATCCAAAACATATGTAGAGGTATTGGAAAATATCCATACTAATGCACCTTTGTCTAAGGTCTTTCATAACAAAAGAAAATTCAAGGACCATGAAACTAGGGTCATCATTACTGTTAAAAGGGTAAGATTAAATTTTGAGGTGGTGGATGAAATAACAAAGCCCAAATTTGAAAAACTGATACTTAGGATAGATCCAGAACCACCACCACAATTTCAAAACAATGAACCACCCTATAGAAGAAAGAAAAGAAAAGGTGAGGGATATGAGAGATGGCTTGATAAGTGGCCATGGAAACCGAAGACCATTCAAAGTTTGATCGAGGAACCATTCTCGAAAGAACCACCATGAGTACTTGCACTCCTTGGCCGTCGAGCTATCGACGTTAAACAAAGCGCTGTGTGGGAGGCAACCCACAAAGTCTTTATTTTAATTTGTTTGTTTAAATTTGCAGAAAATAAAGAAATGTATCGCTTGTTACTCTTTAGCTATATCTAAGCGAAAACTCTCTAGATGAAGATCTGAAAAGATGAGCTATGCCCACGGACATTCCTACGAGTGTCGTTGCTGGTGGGAACACTGATGATGAGTACTTCCTCTTGACGCGAGCAACATGATGAGCTGGTTCGAGAATTACAGAAACAAAGGTATCTTAAAATGCCCGCCGCCGAAGTAGAAGTGATCAACAAAGACAAGGATAGCAAGAGCAGTAGCATTCATACAGGTTCTATCTTTCCTTTTCCACCTTTTACTAAAACATTGAGGACAATGTTTGGTTTAAGTGTGGGGGAGGAACTCTATTATTTTACATTTTATTTCATGCTTCTAGGAATTTTTATCTATTGTTTTACATTTTATTTCATGCTTCTAGGAATTTTTATCTATTTTTAACATTATGTCAAAGTCTTTGCATGTGTTGTCGAGTCTTTATGCGTGGTTTTCGCTTGTTATTCAATTTCCCCAAAAATTTCAAAATTTCAAAATTCTAACCTCCAACAAATTTTTGCTTCGATTCATGACATGGTTCTCTGAAAGTATATAGGCTGTCCAGGCTATGTTAGAAAAACGTGGGAATGTTTTGATAAAATTGATATCGCCCTGACACCCTTAACCCCCTAAATATGCAAAATCAATTTGAGCATCCATTATGCCGAAACCTTAAAGCTCCAGGTTCTTGTAGTAATCCCTAAGTAGTTTATTTAAGTAGTCAGCACCATCCTAAACACACTAAGTAAGAAACTTATGCAAATAAGTGTATGATCTCTAGTGTAAAATGAGAAATTAAGAAAGAAAAAAATTATGAAGAAAAAGACATGGTCCTTCTAAGTTAGGTGCTCCTCACCCGAGCACTTAGCCTAACGGTACAAACTCTTTAAGTTCAATTGATGCTTAAGCATATTTGCAGAGAAAAAATGAAATAGCATCAAGATCATAGTCACTAACAGGTTTACTTGCCATGAATGTGTATGGATAACGAGCTTAATGTGATTGCACTATAATGAAATGGGGTGAAAGAGAGCATGAGATATAGGTTGAGTTATAATGGCATGATTCTGATTGGTTTGCATAAGTAGGGAGTTTTTGAAATTGTGTCGTTACGGTATCCTTGGTATTGACATTTAGTACCTATCGATCTAACATTGTCCTAGCAGCCACATATGATTAGAGTCTCATCATGTTTTTGTTTCGAACTATGCTTATTTCTTTTTACCGTGTTGGTTGGTTGCTTGAGGACAAGCAATGGTTTAAGTGTGGGGGTGTTTGATAACGCGAAATCATATCGTTTATTTGGCTTGATTTACATGCATTTATTTGTGACTATTATTAATTTATCTTGATTTATGTTCTATTATATGATTAATTTACTTCGTTTTGCAGATTGGGGAGAATTTGGATTAAAGAAAGAAAAGAAGAAGAAATGGAAGGAAAAGAGAGAAGAAAAACAGAAAAAAATGGATTTTGCTGATATGACAGTCGTCACAGGTCCATTACGACCGTCATGCATATGACGACCGTCACGTTCCATTACGAGCGTCACGCAGACGAAATATCATTTAACGTTCAAATCAGTTTTTTTTGCCACGATCACTCTCTCTAAGATTTCTTCCTACACTTTCTCCACTCACTGCCCACTATTGGAAGTTACTCCCATTCCCTCCATAACTCACCCATGATCTCTGGAAGTTGAAGAAGGAATTATCTCCTATAAATAGGCCTTAGATTCACAGTTTAGGGGGGAGGCTTCGAGGTATCGAAGTGCTGTCAAGATTTCTACTGAAGCTATTTCTCCCAGTTTTATTGTTTTCTTTTATTTCATTTCCATTTTCCTTTAGTTCAGAACATTGTATTTTCTTCCTGTACCTTTTAATTCTCGCCAAAGTAGAATCCTGCCGACATTGTGGAGGACTACTCAAGGATTCGAGATCAGTACGATTTACAGGTTCTTATTAATTGAATTATTACTTTATTTTCTGTCATAATGTATGTTTTTATTATTTTGCTGTTTATATTTATTTCCGTTTGCATTAATTATCATGTCTAGCTAAATTAGTTTTATCGGAATGTAACCAAATTAGTAGGACAGGATTCGATAGTAACCGGCACCTTCCCTTTTTACAAACAACCTTTCTGGCCGTAGTTTTTAATCTTAATTTCTAAATAAACCTTCGTCGCGACAACGAGAAATTATTAACAGTAGTTTCGCCATGACAGTGGGAAATTGATTAAGGCACGAATCGGCACGCGAAAGCTGGGATTCAAACCAGATAGTAAGAACTAGGCATTGATTTTAAACACAGTGAAAGCGCTCTAAAAGAAATCAGAATCTATTTGTTTTCAAAAAGTAGTTTTAACCCCGAATGGGACTGCGAGAGCGTACATTCCGCCTTAGAATTATGACCCGAGTCAACAACCATCGTGAGGCAGAGGTCTTTAAACGAGTATTTTCTCCTGAAAAGTGTTTGCAAAGAGTAAAAAGCACCGGCGACGTGTCGAATCCCCGATAACTAATTCCTTGCATACCGATATCCCTTTACCTCTTTTTCTTTAAACCAATTATCTTTACTTCCTTTGCATTTAATTTTATTCGCATTCAGCTTTCCTAATTCCATTAGCTTTAGCTTTACGCCGTAATAATAGATAACGGTAGATTGACATTGATCTCTGTGGGTTCGACAATCTTTTATATTACTTCGATATTTCCGTGCACTTGTGGACACATCAACCCATTGACCCTATCTTCCAGGAATCGCTTCTCTTTCTGAAAGATGCTGTTAATCGGAAGGGTCACTCCTCGTTACGACAATAGATCGTATACCGCGTCGGATTTGTCCGATCAACTCTATAATCGGCTGACAACCCCATGTGAAACCGTTTGATTGCCCGGACACAATCTTCTTTGGTACGAAACTCGTCACCCTCCTTTAGATGCCCTTTTGTTGCGTAGTTGGGACTGTAGAAAACATTCGTCGAGGGTTCATCATCATCATCGAAGTCGAGGGTTGTCATGTGTTGAGGTGGACAATAAACATTGTCGGGTGGAACCCCGTCCTCCTGGTTGTTCACCATATCGTCAACAATGATTTCAGTTGCTTCTTCTTCTTCGTCAACAACATTGACTTTAGCGTGTTCATCGTTAGAATCGCAAAAAACTTGAGAAGAATTAAGTTGCTGAGACAGCTATTGTTGTTGTAACGTAACATATAGCACGATATCTGAGAAACCAGAATACTCGTGACTCCGAAACATGTTATGCACATCTTCATCGTCTCGCACCTTTAACGGGAAAAATTTACATTCGATATGGCCGCCAAAAAACACTGGGTTTTTGTATATTATTTGCCCAACTGGACCACATTGAAGTTTTTTTTTTCTATTCTTGACTTAAGGTGTAAAAAGTTAGACCTTCTGTCAATTAAAAATCTTATAACTTCAGTTTTTCTGAACTTGTAACCAGATGTTTCACATTCGAAAACTTCACCGTTAAGATGTGCCGAAATCATATATTTGGTGTTTGAGACATAGCGAAAATTGTGTTTGAGTGTTTGAGTGTTTGAGTGTTTGAGTGTTTGAGTGTTTGATTGTTTAAAGAGTTTAAAGATTTTTTGAGTGATTGAGTGTTTGAGGGTTTGAGGGTCTGAGTGATTGAGGGTTTGAGGGTCTGAGTGTTTGAGTGTTTGAGTTTAAAGAGTTTATTAAATAGTCTGAGTGTTTGATTGTTTAAAGAGTTTAAAGATTTTTTACATGTATTTCAATTAAATCTACGTGCAGCGCGCTTGATAAACGCCTACATGCATCAGGCCACTTGCCACACATTCGTTTACCTTGTCACACATCCGTTTACCACAACCAAAGCCTTTGAGGCCAATGACATCCAGCATTGCTTGATAAGACAGGACAATGCAAAAATCTGCCATTCACATGTGACCCTGCATGCCTACATTGACCATGCAGGCCTATGATTGATAAGACAGGACAATGCAGGAATTTGCTTTTCACATGTGACCATGCATCTGTTTTTCATATAGTTGGTTACTTGTATACGTGTTACATTAAACAATAATAAAAAATCTACAATCTGTGACTATATGTTTTTAATTTAGGAAAAAAACATAATAAGAAAAAAACACACTACGGTTAATACAAAAATCAACCTAAAAAATCAACAAAAAAAACATGTGAAACACATAGACTTAATATGCAATCAATGACATGCAGCCTGCTTGATGAGACGGGACAATGAAGGAATCTGCTTTTCACATGTGGCCCTGCAAACAGCATGCTTGATGAGACGGGACAATGAAGGAATCTGCTTTTCACATGTGACCCTGCAAGCAGCATGCTTGATGAGATGAGACAATGAAGGAATCTGCTTTTCACATGTGACCCTGCAAGCAGCATGCTTGATGAGACGGGACAATGAAGGAATCTGCCTTTCATATGTGATACTGCATGTAGCCTGCTTGAGTGTTTGACACATGCATCAGTACACTTGTACCGCATGCGTTTACAACACACATGCATCAATACACTTGCCCGCATACATTTACAACACACATTCACTCGTGGAATATAAATATAGGGTCTTTGCCCAGCAAACTCTGCTCACAATTAAACTCTCTTACTCCCAAACCCTCAAACTCTCTAAGTCTCAAACTCAAAAACCCTAAAACCCTAAAACTCTCTAACTCTCTAACTCTCAAACTCCCAAACTCTCTAACTCAAAAACTCTCAATATCTCTACATCTCAACATCCCAAATGACAATGTCTTTACTCACCATGGGCGACTCTCACAGAGGTACGACTGAAAACATCGCCGAGTTTGTAAGTCTTTTGTTCTTGTCTGTGTTTACAATCTTATCTAACGAAACGTTAGTTATTTTAGTTCTTGTCTAACGAAACATTAATTATTTTGCAGGATGCATCAAGGTTTTGATGTCGTGTGCATGATTACATACCACACGACCCCTCATAGCGGGGTACCTTAAAGGTTGTGGGTTTGGTGATGTGATCGAAATCAAATCATACTCACTCGATATGAAGTTTATTCTAGCGTTGTTAGAATGTTGGAGACCGGAGACACATACATTTCACCTACCTTTTGGTGAGTGTACTGTGACTCTCCAAGACGTGTACATGTTGCTCGGCCTACACATCAATGGTAAGGCCGTCAACGGCAAAGTTGGTGTCCTTACTCATAATAACATAAAATATCAAATAAACAAAACATTTCAATCAACATCCATTTATTAAAGAGAAATATAAAAAATTAATTAAAATAAAATTGTACTATGTGGATTGTGATATCCATCAGTTTCTTCTAAAATTTCGTCTTTTTCCCGCTAAAATTGAAAACTGATTCTCCTTTTTATGTGTATTTTCTCTTCTTTTTCAGAAATCTCCGTTCATGCCCTTGGAGAGGGACACAAACTTTTTTCTCAGCCACTCACGCCATCATTGCGAATCACCGTCAAAGCAATCACCATCAATTCGAATCTTAACAGGTTTGTCTTCTCAAACCCTAAATTACTTTTCAAACCTTGAATCGGATCCTGGTTTGAAACCTTGTATGTTGTTAATTCAATGGTTTTGTCCTGAGTTCGTATCAGACTCAGTTTTGTTTCCGGTGATCGTGTCTGGCGATGGCGGTTACTTTCTCTGTTGTGCTTGTTGTTTGATTTGGGGTCTTTTGCTTGTTTAGGAGTTTAAACTTGAGCTTGATTTTTGATACATTGTTTATAATTCAGAACATGCTTCATACTAGTAATTTAAATCGAAATATCGGGTTGTGTGATTTTAGACTAGATCTTCTATAGAATATTTTGAGAAAGATATAATTGTTCATAGTATCCAAATTAGTGCAGAGATAGAAAAATGGTAGAGTGAGAATCATTGATTTCAACTACATCACAGTGTTGTAATTCACAAGCCAAAATAGTCTTTACAAATTCATACAACTTCCTTAATTCATTTCATCATTTAATCTATGTTGCTCTTTTGAGAATCATATGCGAGAGCAACCAATTTCTTCTGATTGCGACGAAAATGATATCTCAAGAAACAACTCTCATAATAGTAACAAAATCTTAATATCTCGAGAAAAAGAACCTCGATTGATCTATGAAACCTCTTTGGCGGAAGAAATAACGACTTTCTCGGTCTGATATAAAGCCACTACATACGGCGGTGTCCGACGATTTGTCTGATTGGGAATTCGCCGATGAAGGCGATCTGTTCATGACCGGCGGAGAGCCCACGTCAAGAGTGGTGTTCGGTGATGTCCCTACCTTTAAGGAAGCTACCGCAGAATTGAAGGAAGCTATTGATCAAATTTACCTTTCATCTGGTAATTCTCAATGTGAGGGTTCATCTCCTGGTAGTCAACTCTCTGTTATGTCTCCTCCTGCTAAGAAAACAGGGACAAAGTCTTGTCTTGTTGAGGCTATTTCAAGTCCTTCAGTGCCTAAGCATGCCATTCATGCTTTTCAATTGCTCAGCACAAGTCCTGAGGCCCAGACTGTGGTGCAATCTATTGCTTGTGACCCTAATATATGGAATGTTGTCATGAAAAACCCTGTTGTCACTAGTTTCTTCGAATCACAGCAAGCGACGGTAGAATCATCAAATGATGCTGCTTATGCTGTTGTTGCTGGTTCTGAAACTGTAGAAACTTATAAAAAAGAGGAGGGAAATGCTTTTGATTTTATGACTGTTCTGCAGAATTTGAAGCTTTTAGTTACTGAAATCGTTAGCAGAATGTCCAATTTCTTTCAGAACATATTCCTAACAGCTGAGAAAGCCAAATCTTCAACTGATGGTGGTGGAGCCAATTCCATGGATTATAAAAATTTGATGGAAGGAAGTTTCATGGGATTGGCAGTTATGGTAATAATGGTTGTACTGATGAAGAGAGTCTAAACATTCTTCACTAGACAATTATTATCTATCGATTTTTCTTGTCAGTTTTAAATGCTTGTATATGTGAAATACATTTGAAGCAGCAGGTTCGCAGCGCATCTCTAGTCTCTCTGCAAGTATGACAAAGATCTAAACACTAAGCCAGGAAATGGACAATGAGGACTCCAATTACAAAAATGTTGTTAACCTGTGTGATTCAAAAATTTCAAGAATAAATAAATTGGAATAATGATCAAAAATAAAAATAGGAAAACAGCAAACCTCCTCAACAAGTTTACATGGATAATCCTCAATCTATTGAATCGAAAAAAGCTGACTTATTGAGCGTGACATGGACGAAGGTTCCAAAGAGTAATCAACTTGGTGTTCAGAACAAAGATGGTTCGTTCCACAAATTCATTGGATTTCATGATCAGGACGTTGTAAGTTTGACAAGTTTACATGGTTGGTGATGTTTACATGAACTGACTAATGTAATGAAATTGATATTTCCTCACGATGCATTGCATTTTTTTCTGATGGATCTATCATCCTTACTTGTTATACGTGAGAAAATTTGTTTTGGAGTAAAAATATTTGACTTTGTGTTTTGTACAACATAGATGCATCACAAGAACAGGTACATAGATATTTCCTGTAAGTGATACCAACACATATCACTCCCCCAAGAACTTCAGTTAATACCATTTGTTCTGTATTTGGAGATGCACTAGCTTTCCTTGTACTCAGAATATTTTTTTCTTGGGGGTTGGGGTAGGTGGTGTTGGGTTGGCTTCTCAAACAGGAACTGCGCCAATTTATTGCTTTCTTGTTTTGCCAACCAAATATATTCTTTATCTTCATAGCAAAGTTGGTTTGATGGAGTTGTACTACTAATAGATGTTCTTATGCTTCTGTTTCCATTTCAGGTAATATGCTGGCTTTCATGGTTGGTTCAAAGCAAGCTTTTGAGGTGCCTTTAGCAGATATCTCTCAAACAAACCTTCAAGGGGAAAATGATGTGATCTTGGAGTTTCATGTGGATGACACAACTGGAGCCAATGAGGTATATAAATATATAGTCTTCTGATTTTTAACAAATACAGTTCATAACAGCTACTTACAAAAAACCTTTATCCATATTGAACTTGACTGTATTGTGGGATGGGGTTAACCGGTTCAATTTGGGTGTGCATTTTTTTATAGTCTAATATTATTCATATGATCTCAGAAAGATTCATTGATGGAGATAAGTTTCCATATATCGAATTCAAACACCCAGTTCGTTGGTGATGAAAATCTCCCCCCTCTCAGGTGAGTTTGTTCACGAGGTTAATAAACCTCATGTTATAATAAATAAATTGGTTAAATGTGTCTTTAATACTGACTTCTCATGTCAACCTGATGTATGTATCTACAGTCTAATCAGCCGCATACCTTCGTCGTTATTAGTCTTGACCCCCCTATTCGGAAAGGACAAACTTTGTACCCTCATATTGTGATGCAGGTAATTTAATTGCTCATTGGTCTATGGTTTACCAATCTAGGTGATAAATATTTTGTGTTCTTCTTAAGCTAACATTGATTTACTCGTTTATGTATAGTTTGAAAATGATGATGTGGTTCAAAGTCAATTGGCATTAAGTGAAGATCTCTATAACGCTAAGTATAAAGGCAAGTTGGAGCTGTCTTATAAGGTATAGCCTAAATTGGTGATTTGTTGATATACAATCTCGGGGTACTGATCCTCAAGACCTGCTGAGGAAAACATGAAACATTATATTTTTAGTTGATTGACTGATGTGAAAATTTGGTAACTACAGGTCACATGCGATACAATGCAATACTTGATACATTTCATTTATAATCGAATAATCAAGGGCTCATCCATGAAGTGTTCACCACAATATTACGTGGCTTGTCTGGGGCCAAAGTTACCAAGCCTGGAAAATTTAGGAGTTGTCAAGATGGTTATGCTGTTAAATCATCTTTGAAAGCTGAAGATGGAATTCTGTATCCCCTTGAGAAGAACTTCTTCTTTCTACCTAAACCTCCCACTCTTATTACTCATGAAGAGGTGAGATTGAGATCTGTTTATTGGTGACCAGTTATTAAATACTGGTGGACCTGCATATGATATCACCAATTAGAGGTTTTCATTGTTTCATTGTTTCTGACTAGATTGACCATGTGGAATTTGAGTGACATGCTGCCGGTGGTTCAAATATGCATTATTTTGACCTTCTTATCAGACTAAAATCTGAGCAAGAGCATCTCTTCCTTAATATTCAGAGAAATGAATACCACAACTTGTATGGTTTTATCAGGTAAACTTACCTCGCTGCCAAATTTTACTCGACAACTGTTTGTTTGTCATATAGCAATTCATTTCTTACCTAATCATGCAGTTCAAAGGGCTTGAAAATTATGAATTTAGGAGATGCCCTACCAGCTGCAGGTGTGGCTAAGGCTTTTGAGAGCGATGATGATGATGTTGTTGATCCACATCTTGAGCGCATCAGAAATGAAGCTGGTGAAAATGAAAGTGACGAGGAGGTGCTTAACCTATATTTGATTCATTTTTTATCCTCATCTTTTGTTCATGAAAAACATTTGTTAAATTTGTGTTATATTTTAATCACACAAGGACAATATTAATTTGTATCCAACATTGGAAAATATTTGTGCATAGAAAAAATATAAAAGATGATGGAAGTATGCTTACTTCTTCGAGGCATTCTTGAGCTTGAATATTTGTTGTTATGCAGCCAGACTTTCTGTTGTTTATTATCTATCCTTTTCACTTTCTTGTGTTTTATGTATGGCATATTATTATGGTTGTGCGTTTTTTAGGGACATATGTGCACATGATTATCTCTTATGGTTGGGTTCCCTTACCCTGCACCATGTTTTTCTGTAATCTTGTTTGCTGTTGTATATACTAATCATTGGGAAATGTCTACAGGATGAAGATTTTGTGGCTGAAAAAGACGATGAAGGGTCTCCTACGGATGATTCTGATGCTAGCCAAAGTGATGATGAGAAAGAGGCAAGTGATTTGTTTTATTTGCCTTTATCTTGTGATGCCTCACTTCTACTCTTTAAATCTTTTGTATTCCTGACAACTTAATAATGATCTATTTTCAGAAGCCTCCCAAAAAGGAGCCTAAGAAGGATATGCCTTCTAGCTCTAAAGCATCTACTTCTAAGAGGAAATCAAGAGATGCCGATGAAGATGGAAAGAAGAGAAAACCAAAGAAGAAAAAAGATCCAAATGCACCCAAGAGGGCGTTATCTGGGTTCATGTTCTATTCCAGTGACACTGAAGGTTCTGGAGTTTGAACTTTTCCATTTTTGTCCAATCCAAGTAAGAGTTCACCATCAACATATACAATATTATTTTTTGGATTTTTTTCTACCTTTGATTTTGTTAAACTGACTGATGTAATGTTTCATTTGACAGGAAATTGCGTGCGGTATATCATTCGCAGCTGTAGGCCTAATGGATATGTTCAACAGTGGAGGAGCTGTGGATGAGGTTGAAATTCATGGAGAGACTGACCACAAACAAGAACTATTTGACAGAGAGGCTGTATCATCAGAACTGATAACTTCTCTAGGTCCTAACCGAATGACCACAGCGACTATTAGTTTGAAAGTTAGAGGAAGTGGAAAGTTTAGAGTTTACTCCTCGCAACGTCCAATAAAGTGCATGGTGGATGGGACTTCAACTATGACTCAGAAACTAGATTGACAACCTTCTTCATCCCAGTAGTTTTTCAAATGCTGCAATTTATGTCCATATTTTGCGTCATTTTAGATTTATTAGTGCCTAGAGTATATACGTTTAGGCGAGCCTCTTGTCCACTTGTTGTAAAGTAACTTTTGGATGGACCTGGTGCTGCAAAGTTAGATGTCTTGTTAAAAAATATAGATCATGTTAATTTGTACACGAAGTTACATAATTTATTTTTATTTTATTTTTTATGTTTTTTTTTATTATCTTTTTATAATAATGCTAAAAAATTGAGGGTAAATTTTTTTATAATAAATATTCACACGGTTCAATATGCCATAATTTACTGTCATAATCAATAATAATAATAATAATGAAAATCCACGGGAAACTGTCACGTAAATTGTGGCGGTTCAAACCGTCGTAACCTACCAAAATGAAAACTAAAATCAAAAGGCTAGTGTTGCGGTGAAATTTGGATGTCAAGCTATTGATTAACTTGAATCTTAATTCATTTACAACCGGTCTTTGATTTATCCGAAGGAAAGGTTAAAGAAAGGAAAAACCTAAAAGGGAGAGATCTAAGGTTCGGGGGTTGGTTAAATTTAGGGAAGGTATTAGCACCCTAAACTTCCGTAGTACTCTACGGGAACCTTTTGTTTATTTTTTTTATTTATTTCATTAATTATTTTGCTTTAGGGTATATACAAAGGATTGAAAATTAAAAAAGACCTAGGGGTTAATTCTAAGTTTACTCGGCAAGACATCGCATCTTGTGCCTACATATCCTTACGGGAATGGAATCAGAGTAACTGTAGTTCCCCTCAAAAGGGAGGTTAAAGAACACTCGACTGTGGTCAAGGTCTCAAGGGGAATAAACGCATCTTAAGGACACGCTTACATGGAGTCTTAAACTCCGATCTCTACGTTATGAATTGTTAAGTTGTAATTAGGGTTAAATTAGGGATTCCACGGCGGGAAACCCTAAAATGAGCGCGGCGGCTCTTTGACCTAATGCTAGGGGTAACATGGCAATTTTGCCTGCGGCGAGACATTTGTGAAAAGTTAGGGTTTGTAAGGGTTTGAAGTTTTGAGGACTATTGGCGTGGCGGCCAAACGGCTAGACCTAATCCTTCGGAGGAATGCAATGGGACAAATTAACGATGCAAATGCGCGAATTTAAACCATACAAACAGCAGAAATTAAAGTGCGGAAAGGTAAACGCGATAATTTGTTCGCGAAGTTACAAATGAGAAACAGATACAATTATAATACAACTTGAATTGAAAAACACATTAAAGTAGCTAATAGCAACGTAACAAGCTGCACATTGAATACACAACGTTAGTAGACAGAGTCAGACAGTAATCAGACGAGTTATGAAACGGAAGTGCGAAAGTTATAGATATTCTTTGTTGTTTATTTGTGATATATAAAAAAAGCTTTTGATTTAAGTTAAAAAAGAGGTTTTAATATTATTAAAAAAAAACTTTTCAAAAATAGTCTTAATTTAATTATCTAACAAAAAGGTTTTATTTTTAAAAAAAAGGTTTAATGTTATTATTATATATTTTTAAAAAACGGTTCTAGTTATTATTTTAAAAAAAGATTTTAGTTATTATTTTAAATTTATCTAAAAAAAAGTTTTTCTTAAAAATAATAGGTTTTCATATTAATTTGGAAAAGATGATAAATTTATTTATTTTTAAAAAGAGATTTTTATATTATAACAAGTTTTAATAAATTAATGATAACAATAATAATAATTGTAATAATAATAATAATAATGATAATAACAATAATAAATAATAATAATAATAATAATAATAATAATAATAAAGCAATAATGAATTTTAAATGTGCCAAATAACCCAACAATGTTGTTAACGCAGAAATGCGCTTATCGCAACCAGATCTAAATCGGACGAAACAAAATTTATCGCAAAGAAAAAGAAATTAAGCAAAAAACAGTATTATTGCTCACACAAAAATGCGATCATCGCAACCAGATCGAACTAACACAAATGTCACGCGTCATGCACACAAATGTGCAAACATCGTATCGATATAATTCGATCAAAAATTAATCTTATATATATAAACTCTAACAATTTAAAAATTATAAATATATAAACGTAACAGTAATAGATAAAGAAAAAGAAATAACGGTAATAGATGAAGAAGAAAAATAACAGTAAAAGATGAAGAAAAAGAAACAACAGTAATAAATGAAGGAAAAGAAATAACGGTAAACGATGAAGAAAAAGAAACAACAGTAATAGATGAAGGAAAAGAAATAACGGTAAACGGCACTCACTCCTCTTAGGTTTTTTTCATTCCCCCCTTTTCAACAAAGCAACACATGTATATATAGGGAACAAATTAGGGTTAACACCAAATTGTCAATAATGTCCCTAAAGCCCATTTTAAAGCCCAAACTAAATAATTAGTTAAGAAAAAAAATAAAATTTAAATAATTTAAAATAATTAAAATAAACTTAAAATAAAAAATAATAATCCTATTGATTCCTAAAATCAAAAATATTATAAAAAGAACAAAATTTTTTTCAATATTTTTTATTTTATGATTTTTTTGGATATTTTTATGAATAATTTAGAAAAAAGTGAAAAAATAATATTTTAAAAAATGATTTAATTAAAATACGAAAATAATAATTAAATAATAATAAAAAGCTATTTTTGTTATTTTTTTAATGAAAGATAGAAAAATTTAGAGTAAAAATAATAAAAAACAAAAAAAGTGACAAAGGTGAGATTCGAACTCTCAACCTCTCACACTCACAACTCCTTACACATGTCCTCTTGCCAATTGTGCCATTTTTACTTTTTAGAAAAAAAATGCATGCCATATGATATTTACCTGCAAAAAGTCAAACGACTACACAAATTTGTTAGTAATTGATTAAATGCAATAAAAATGCAATGAAATGCGACGACAAATCTTAGGGCAAAATTTGGGGTATTACAGTTGCCCCTATTTAAATAACTTCACCGGGTGATTTGAGCAACGGAGACTCGAGAAATCGTGGTGGAGGGATTTAAATACAGATAACCGAAAATTTTGCCTTTAGACGCAGTGCTATGCAATGATATGGACAAAACAAAACGAACTATAATGCTAAATATGATATGAATCTGATATGATGCGTATGATGAAAATGACAAATGCACGGATACAGACGAAACAACGTCACAGGGGACGACCCATTGAGGAATTGCACTAGGGAAGAAGACATGTCATATCTGGAAGAACGTCGGGTAGACACGACACAAAATTGTTGATAGGTGCCAAGTAAATTAGAAATTGTCCGCAAGATAAGACGCGGGTAAAACACGAGCTCAGGAGAAAAACGCAAATGGGGATAAAACACCCATGATGCCAAGTAAATAAATTTTGCCCACAAGGTAAGACACGAGTAAAACACGACCTCAGGGAGAAAAAAAACAAATGGGGGTAAAACACCATGATGTTAGGTAAACCCAGGAATATCTGGTAAACGGGGAATAAAACACCCGGGATAAAGGTACATGGGGGATAAAACACCCAAGGATAGAAGGTAAGTGGGGAGTAAAGCACCCAAGATAGACATGTAAATGGGGAGTAAAGCACCCAAGATAAAAATGTAAATGGGGAGTAAAGCACCCAAGCTAGAAATGTAAATGGGGAGTAAAGCACCCAAGATAGAAATGTAAATGGGGAGTAAAGCACCCAAGATAGAAATGTAAATGGGGAGTAAAGCACCCAAGATAGAAATGTAAATGGGGAATAAAGCACCCAAGATAGAAATGTAAATGGGGAATAAAGCACCCAAGATGTGCACATGTATAGGAATTATGCTATGACATATGATCAAATGCATATGCAGACGTCGACGACAAGACTCGACTCTTTCTGTGAGATGACAAAACTGGAGGACTGATTCCTCAACACGGAGATCACTGTCATTCTGTTAAACTGTATCAAGTTGATAGTCACTGTAGGAATGATGAATAACTGCTTGGGGATTATGCAAGTAAACTGCCCCAGGTTAAATGAATTGATAATTGCTTCAACTGTCTGATTCGTGGAATCGACTGTTTTGCTGTATCCTCGGAGGGCTTGCCCCAGTCTGGGTCTTGAACAATTCTCTGGATAAACCAAATCTGAGAAGATATTGCCTTGAACAAATCTTGAACTAATTCTTTGACAGGATGTAAAAGGAACTTGCCCCTGATAAGATCACTTGACCAAGTTTCTCATTGTTTGAAAATTCCTTAGAGGAAAGCCAGTCTTCAAACAAAAATATTCATACAAACATGGTAATGCAAAGTTCATGCGACTTTTGAAAAATTATTTTTGAAAGATGGAAAATACATGAGTCGTTAGTCAGAACAAGGCGGTTCAAGACACTCAAAGTTTAAAATAAAAGTGTATTGCCAAAATAAATGATTCGCAAGGATCTTTTGGAGTCAGGTTACGCAACCTTGCTGTAGTATACTTTCAAAATAACCTTGCTTCAATTAGGTCTTTTGAGGGTTGTAATGTGGCCTGGTTCACGGTTTATGAAACAAAAGATAAAGGCTCAAAATTTATTTGTACCCACCCAATCTACGTGATGATCTTCAGTCCTATGTTCAGTTAACTCATACTATGCATTCAGGTTCCCATAAGTTAGGGATTTCATTGATCGTAGAAATGATGACTCAGAAGTCAAAGGGACCTATGAAAAGGCAGCCACTACTCCCCTATAACATTTGATTGTTTTGACATTGAGGATTTTCAAGATAAGGATTTAAAAATCTCTTTGTATTATCCCTAAATTTTGCCTAAACTGTTTATTTTAGAGTTTACAGTCAGCGGGATGCCCCAGTTTTGCCTAAGTCTCCTTCATAGGTTTTGACTTAGCGGGCTTCTTTTGCTTTTTTTATATTATTTTTTTGTGTGAAGGAAAGTGACTGTTTGATTTTAATGATTACGGTGAACCATCATCGACCTTTTGATTAGAAAACATCTTCGACACTTGTTTGACGTGTGCGAAGGAAAATTTGTTAATGAAAGGTGTATCGTATGAACACACAACCAAGTTAACTGAGAACTACCCATCCCAAGGTTAAAATTGTGGGTTTTTTGTAACGAAAGAAACTCCAACTTCTAGGCTCGAAGGGGGTAACGAGGGATTAACTTCCTTATTTCTCCAGTGTTTGGGAATTGAAACAATGCCTTACATCGTCAACAAGGTTTGATTGAAAGCATACTGACAGCAATTATGGGTATAACGTTTTCATCATCCTCCCTCCGATCTTAGCATATCAAAATTTTGGACAAGAAGTAAACATTTGAAAAATAAAGCATAAAGATGCAAATAAATGGACGGAAATGAATTGAATCAAAAGTCGCAATGCTTATTTCATTAATGAAAGTACAAACATAATTGAAAGCAAACAACTTAAACAAAATAAGGAAAATGCAAACAACGAGAAAAAAAAACCCAATGACAAAGCGTCAATTCTGATGTGTTGGCAAGGGATCTGTCTGGATGCTCGGACGACTATCCATAAAATCAAGTATTCCAGCTCTAACCAGTTCACGCACCTTAGCTTTCAATGCAAAACAATGCTCCAAGTCGTGGCCTAAGGCACCCTCATGAAAAGCACACTTTAGATCATCCCTAAATCCAACTGGAGGATTAAGAGGAGGTGGTAAAGCCTTTGTAGTGATCAGCCCTTGTCGAACTAAGTCAGGATACAGCTTGACGACTCAAAGGTACACTGGAAGACGAGAGAACCGAGAATGAGAAACCGGGGGACAAATGCAATGCAAAAATGTGATGCTGATGCCATGCAATGGTTTCAAGAATTTCAACGGTCGATTGCGAATATTGCTTTTTAAGAAAGTTGGAAAAAATTTTAGACTTTAAAATGTAAGGCTTTTCGAATTTGCAAAGGACTGTTGAATTCCTTGAAACTAGAAATGATATGATGCTTTATGGATGCGAAGCACAAATACACATAAGCAAACAAAAGGTCCTAAGTTAGAGGAACAATGAATGGAGTCAAGGTCTACCCTTCCCAAAGTGGTGTGTACTATAGATTAATTGTACCTGCAGAACAAGGGTTCTAAAAAGTGCCCAAAGTCATCAGCCCATCTTTTGGATATTATCAACTTCACGACTGACTCAAGGGTCAATAATATTCTCAAGAGAACCTCGTTCGAGTGTAGTATCGCGTAGCAACCATTGTAGGACTACTCCCACATAGTTCCCACACTACGTCATAGATAAGGCCAAGATGGTGTAAAGGTACTACGGTTCCCAGTATCACAGACTCCAATCGATAATGGTAAAAGTTTTCACGACTACACTCGATCAACCGAACCATTTTCGAAAGTGTCTCAACTGAGCGGTGATTCTCGATTTAGCTTAGTCGGGACTCACTCCCTATAAGCCTCGTCGAATATATCAGCCATCCTATCATAAGGTCGCTCAAGTCCGGGTGTAGGACTTATCTCACAACACAGTAACTCCAAGTAAGGTACCCCAATATATACATACAAGTGAGCAAAATATATAATAAAACAAATATATAAAGAAAAATAAACAAAATAGGGATAACCCTCAATAGTTAGGACTCCACAGTGAAGTCGCCATTTTCTGTTGCGGTGAAATTTGGATGTCAAGCTATTGATTAACTTGAATCTTAATTCATTTACAACCGGTCTTTGATTTATCCGAAGGAAAGGTTAAAGAAAGGAAAAACCTAAAAGGGAGAGATCTAAGGTTCGGGGGTTGGTTAAATTTAGGGAAAGTATTAGCACCCTAAACTTCCGTAGTACTCTACGGGAACCTTTTGTTTATTTTTTTTATTTATTTCATTAATTATTTTGCTTTAGGGTATATACAAAGGATTGAAAATTAAAAAAGACCTAGGGGTTAATTCTAAGTTTACTCGGGAAGACATCGCATCTTGTGCCTACATATCCTTACGGGAATGGAATCAGAGTAACTGTAGTTCCCCTCAAAAGGGAGGTTAAAGAACACTCGACTGTGGTCAAGGTCTCAAGGGGAATAAACGCATCTTAAGGACACGCTTACATGGAGTCTTAAACTCCGATCTCTACGTTATGAATTGTTAAGTTGTAATTAGGGTTAAATTAGGGATTCCACGGCGGGAAACCCTAAAATGAGCGCGGCGGCTCTTTGACCTAATGCTAGGGGTAACATGGTAATTTTGCCTGCGGCGAGACATTTGTGAAAAGTTAGGGTTTGTAAGGGTTTGAAGTTTTGAGGACTATTGGCGTGGCGGCCAAACGGCTAGACCTAATCCTTCGGAGGAATGCAATGGGACAAATTAACGATGCAAATGCGCGAATTTAAACCATACAAACAGCAGAAATTAAAGTGCGGAAAGGTAAACGCGATAATTTGTTCGCGAAGTTACAAATGAGAAACAGATACAATTATAATACAACTTGAATTGAAAAACACATTAAAGTAGCTAATAGCAACGTAACAAGCTGCACATTGAATACACAACGTTAGTAGACAGAGTCAGACAGTAATCAGACGAGTTATGAAACGGAAGTGCGAAAGTTATAGATATTCTTTGTTGTTTATTTGTGATATATAAAAAAAGCTTTTGATTTAAGTTAAAAAAGAGGTTTTAATATTATTAAAAAAAACTTTTCAAAAATAGTCTTAATTTAATTATCTAACAAAAAGGTTTTATTTTAAAAAAAAAGGTTTAATGTTATTATTATATATTTTTAAAAAACGGTTCTAGTTATTATTTTAAAAAAAGATTTTAGTTATTATTTTAAATTTATCTAAAAAAAAGTTTTTCTTAAAAATAATAGGTATTCATATTAATTTGGAAAAGATGATAAAGTTATTTATTTTTAAAAAGAGATTTTTATATTATAACAAGTTTTAATAAATTAATGATAACAATAATAATAATTGTAATAATAATAATAATAATGATAATAACAATAATAAATAATAATAATAATAATAATAATAATAATAAAGCAATAATGAATTTTAAATGTGCCAAATAACCCAACAATGTTGCTAACGCAGAAATGCGCTCATCGCAACCAGATCTAAATCGGACGAAACAAAATTTATCGCAAAGAAAAAGAAATTAAGCAAAAAACAGTATTATTGCTCACACAAAAATGCGATCATCGCAACCAGATCGAACTAACACAAATGTCACGCGTCATGCACACAAATGTGCAAACATCGTATCGATATAATTCGATCAAAAATTAATCTTATATATATATAAACTCTAACAATTTAAAAATTATAAATATATAAACGTAACAGTAATAGATAAAGAAAAAGAAATAACGGTAATAGATGAAGAAAAAAATAACGGTAAAAGATGAAGAAAAAGAAACAACAGTAATAGATGAAGGAAAAGAAATAACGGTAAACGATGAAGAAAAAGAAACAACAGTAATAGATGAAGGAAAAGAAATAACGGTAAACGGCACTCACTCCTCTTAGGTTTTTTTCATTCCCCCCTTTTCAACAAAGCAACACATGTATATATAGGGAACAAATTAGGGTTAACACCAAATTGTCAATAATGTCCCTAAAGCCCATTTTAAAGCCCAAACTAAATAATTAGTTAAGAAAAAAAAATAAAATTTAAATAATTTAAAATAATTAAAATAAACTTAAAATAAAAACTAATAATCCTATTGATTCCTAAAATCAAAAATATTATAAAAAGAACAAAATTTTTTTCAATATTTTTTATTTTATGATTTTTTTGGATATTTTTATGAATAATTTAGAAAAAAGTGAAAAAATAATATTTTAAAAAATGATTTAATTAAAATACGAAAATAATAATTAAATAATAATAAAAAGCTATTTTTGTTATTTTTTTAATGAAAGATAGAAAAATTTAGAGTAAAAATAATAAAAAACAAAAAAAGTGACAAAGGTGAGATTCGAACTCTCAACCTCTCACACTCACAACTCCTTACACATGTCCTCTTGCCAATTGTGCCATTTTTACTTTTTAGAAAAAAAATGCATGTCATATGATATTTACCTGCAAAAAGTCAAACGACTACACAAATTTGTTAGTAATTGATTAAATGCAATAAAAATGCAATGAAATGCGACGACAAATCTTAGGGCAAAATTTGGGGTATTACAGTTGCCCCTATTTAAATAACTTCACCGGGTGATTTGAGCAACGGAGACTCGAGAAATCGTGGTGGAGGGATTTAAATACAGATAACCGAAAATTTTGCCTTTAGACGCAGTGCTATGCAATGATATGGACAAAACAAAACGAACTATAATGCTAAATATGATATGAATCTGATATGATGCGTATGATGAAAATGACAAATGCACGGATACAGACGAAACAACGTCACAGGGGACGACCCATTGAGGAATTGCACTAGGGAAGAAGACATGTCATATCTGGAAGAACGTCGGGTAGACACGACACAGAATTGTTGATAGGTGCCAAGTAAATTAGAAATTGTCCGCAAGATAAGACGCGGGTAAAACACGAGCTCAGGAGAAAAACGCAAATGGGGATAAAACACCCATGATGCCAAGTAAATAAATTTTGCCCACAAGGTAAGACACGAGTAAAACACGACCTCAGGGAGAAAAAAAACAAATGGGGGTAAAACACCATGATGTTAGGTAAACCCAGGAATATCTGGTAAACGGGGAATAAAACACCCGGGATAAAGGTACATGGGGGATAAAACACCCAAGGATAGAAGGTAAGTGGGGAGTAAAGCACCCAAGATAGACATGTAAATGGGGAGTAAAGCACCCAAGATAAAAATGTAAATGGGGAGTAAAGCACCCAAGCTAGAAATGTAAATGGGGAGTAAAGCACCCAAGATAGAAATGTAAATGGGGAGTAAAGCACCCAAGATAGAAATGTAAATGGGGAGTAAAGCACCCAAGATAGAAATGTAAATGGGGAATAAAGCACCCAAGATAGAAATGTAAATGGGGAATAAAGCACCCAAGATGTGCACATGTATAGGAATTATGCTATGACATATGATCAAATGCAAATGCAGACGTCGACGACAAGACTCGACTCTTTCTGTGAGATGACAAAACTGGAGGACTGATTCCTCAACACGGAGATCACTGCCATTCTGTTAAACTGTATCAAGTTGATAGTCACTGTAGGAATGATGAATAACTGCTTGGGGATTATGCAAGTAAACTGCCCCAGGTCAAATGAATTGATAATTGCTTCAGCTGTCTGATTCGTGGAATCGACTGTTTTGCTGTATCCTCGGAGGGCTTGCCCCAGTCTGGGTCTTGAACAATTCTCTGGATAAACCAAATCTGAGAAGATATTGCCTTGAACAAATCTTGAACTAATTCTTTGACAGGATGTAAAAGGAACTTGCCCCTGATAAGATCACTTGACCAAGTTTCTCATTGTTTGAAAATTCCTTAGAGGAAAGCCAGTCTTCAAACAAAAATATTCATACAAACATGGTAATGCAAAGTTCATGCGACTTTTGAAAAATTATTTTTGAAAGATGGAAAATACATGAGTCGTTAGTCAGAACAAGGCGGTTCAAGACACTCAAAGTTTAAAATAAAAGTGTATTGCCAAAATAAATGATTCGCAAGGATCTTTTGGAGTCAGGTTACGCAACCTTGCTGTAGTATACTTTCAAAATAACCTTGCTTCAATTAGGTCTTTTGAGGGTTGTAATGTGGCCTGGTTCACGGTTTATGAAACAAAAGATAAAGGCTCAAAATTTATTTGTACCCACCCAATCTACGTGATGATCTTCAGTCCTATGTTCAGTTAACTCATACTATGCATTCAGGTTCCCATAAGTTAGGGATTTCATTGATCGTAGAAATGATGACTCAGAAGTCAAAGGGACCTATGAAAAGGCAGCCACTACTCCCCTATAACATTTGATTGTTTTGACATTGAGGATTTTCAAGATAAGGATTTAAAAATCTCTTTGTATTATCCCTAAATTTTGCCTAAACTGTTTATTTTAGAGTTTACAGTCAGCGGGATGCCCCAGTTTTGCCTAAGTCTCCTTCATAGGTTTTGACTTAGCGGGCTTCTTTTGCTTTTTTTATATTATTTTTTTGTGTGAAGGAAAGTGACTGTTTGATTTTAATGATTACGGTGAACCATCATCGACCTTTTGATTAGAAAACATCTTCGACACTTGTTTGACGTGTGCGAAGGAAAATTTGTTAATGAAAGGTGTATCGTATGAACACACAACCAAGTTAACTGAGAACTACCCATCCCAAGGTTAAAATTGTGGGTTTTTTGTAACGAAAGAAACTCCAACTTCTAGGCTCGAAGGGGGTAACGAGGGATTAACTTCCTTATTTCTCCAGTGTTTGGGAATTGAAACAATGCCTTACATCGTCAACAAGGTTTGATTGAAAGCATACTGACAGCAATTATGGGTATAACGTTTTCATCATCCTCCCTCCGATCTTAGCATATCAAAATTTTGGACAAGAAGTAAACATTTGAAAAATAAAGCATAAAGATGCAAATAAATGGACGGAAATGAATTGAATCAAAAGTCGCAATGCTTATTTCATTAATGAAAGTACAAACATAATTGAAAGCAAACAACTTAAACAAAATAAGGAAAATGCAAACAACGAGAAAAAAAAACCCAATGACAAAGCGTCAATTCTGATGTGTTGGCAAGGGATCTGTCTGGATGCTCGGACGACTATCCATAAAATCAAGTATTCCAGCTCTAACCAGTTCACGCACCTTAGCTTTCAATGCAAAACAATGCTCCAAGTCGTGGCCTAAGGCACCCTCATGAAAAGCACACTTTAGATCATCCCTAAATCCAACTGGAGGATTAAGAGGAGGTGGTAAAGCCTTTGTAGTGATCAGCCCTTGTCGAACTAAGTCAGGATACAGCTTGACGACTCAAAGGTACACTGGAAGACGAGAGAACCGAGAATGAGAAACCGGGGGACAAATGCAATGCAAAAATGTGATGCTGATGCCATGCAATGGTTTCAAGAATTTCAACGGTCGATTGCGAATATTGCTTTTTAAGAAAGTTGGAAAAAATTTTAGACTTTAAAATGTAAGGCTTTTCGAATTTGCAAAGGACTGTTGAATTCCTTGAAACTAGAAATGATATGATGCTTTATGGATGCGAAGCACAAATACACATAAGCAAACAAAAGGTCCTAAGTTAGAGGAACAATGAATGGAGTCAAGGTCTACCCTTCCCAAAGTGGTGTGTACTATAGATTAATTGTACCTGCAGAACAAGGGTTCTAAAAAGTGCCCAAAGTCATCAGCCCATCTTTTGGATATTATCAACTTCACGACTGACTCAAGGGTCAATAATATTCTCAAGAGAACCTCGTTCGAGTGTAGTATCGCGTAGCAACCATTGTAGGACTACTCCCACATAGTTCCCACACTACGTCATAGATAAGGCCAAGATGGTGTAAAGGTACTACGGTTCCCAGTATCACAGACTCCAATCGATAATGGTAAAAGTTTTCACGACTACACTCGATCAACCGAACCATTTTCGAAAGTGTCTCAACTGAGCGGTGATTCTCGATTTAGCTTAGTCGGGACTCACTCCCTATAAGCCTCGTCGAATATATCAGCCATCCTATCATAAGGTCGCTCAAGTCCGGGTGTAGGACTTATCTCACAACACAGTAACTCCAAGTAAGGTACCCCAATATATACATACAAGTGAGCAAAATATATAATAAAACAAATATATAAAGAAAAATAAACAAAATAGGGATAACCCTCAATAGTTAGGACTCCACAGTGAAGTCGCCATTTTCTGTTGCGGTGAAATTTGGATGTCAAGCTATTGATTAACTTGAATCTTAATTCATTTACAACCGGTCTTTGATTTATCCGAAGGAAAGGTTAAAGAAAGGAAAAACCTAAAAGGGAGAGATCTAAGGTTCGGGGGTTGGTTAAATTTAGGGAAAGTATTAGCACCCTAAACTTCCGTAGTACTCTACGGGAACCTTTTGTTTATTTTTTTTATTTATTTCATTAATTATTTTGCTTTAGGGTATATACAAAGGATTGAAAATTAAAAAAGACCTAGGGGTTAATTCTAAGTTTACTCGGGAAGACATCGCATCTTGTGCCTACATATCCTTACGGGAATGGAATCAGAGTAACTGTAGTTCCCCTCAAAAGGGAGGTTAAAGAACACTCGACTGTGGTCAAGGTCTCAAGGGGAATAAACGCATCTTAAGGACACGCTTACATGGAGTCTTAAACTCCGATCTCTACGTTATGAATTGTTAAGTTGTAATTAGGGTTAAATTAGGGATTCCACGGCGGGAAACCCTAAAATGAGCGCGGCGGCTCTTTGACCTAATGCTAGGGGTAACATGGTAATTTTGCCTGCGGCGAGACATTTGTGAAAAGTTAGGGTTTGTAAGGGTTTGAAGTTTTGAGGACTATTGGCGTGGCGGCCAAACGGCTAGACCTAATCCTTCGGAGGAATGCAATGGGACAAATTAACGATGCAAATGCGCGAATTTAAACCATACAAACAGCAGAAATTAAAGTGCGGAAAGGTAAACGCGATAATTTGTTCGCGAAGTTACAAATGAGAAACAGATACAATTATAATACAACTTGAATTGAAAAACACATTAAAGTAGCTAATAGCAACGTAACAAGCTGCACATTGAATACACAACGTTAGTAGACAGAGTCAGACAGTAATCAGACGAGTTATGAAACGGAAGTGCGAAAGTTATAGATATTCTTTGTTGTTTATTTGTGATATATAAAAAAAGCTTTTGATTTAAGTTAAAAAAGAGGTTTTAATATTATTAAAAAAAACTTTTCAAAAATAGTCTTAATTTAATTATCTAACAAAAAGGTTTTATTTTAAAAAAAAAGGTTTAATGTTATTATTATATATTTTTAAAAAACGGTTCTAGTTATTATTTTAAAAAAAGATTTTAGTTATTATTTTAAATTTATCTAAAAAAAAGTTTTTCTTAAAAATAATAGGTATTCATATTAATTTGGAAAAGATGATAAAGTTATTTATTTTTAAAAAGAGATTTTTATATTATAACAAGTTTTAATAAATTAATGATAACAATAATAATAATTGTAATAATAATAATAATAATGATAATAACAATAATAAATAATAATAATAATAATAATAATAATAATAAAGCAATAATGAATTTTAAATGTGCCAAATAACCCAACAATGTTGCTAACGCAGAAATGCGCTCATCGCAACCAGATCTAAATCGGACGAAACAAAATTTATCGCAAAGAAAAAGAAATTAAGCAAAAAACAGTATTATTGCTCACACAAAAATGCGATCATCGCAACCAGATCGAACTAACACAAATGTCACGCGTCATGCACACAAATGTGCAAACATCGTATCGATATAATTCGATCAAAAATTAATCTTATATATATATAAACTCTAACAATTTAAAAATTATAAATATATAAACGTAACAGTAATAGATAAAGAAAAAGAAATAACGGTAATAGATGAAGAAAAAAAATAACGGTAAAAGATGAAGAAAAAGAAACAACAGTAATAGATGAAGGAAAAGAAATAACGGTAAACGAGGAAGAAAAAGAAACAACAGTAATAGATGAAGGAAAAGAAATAACGGTAAACGGCACTCACTCCTCTTAGGTTTTTTTCATTCCCCCCTTTTCAACAAAGCAACACATGTATATATAGGGAACAAATTAGGGTTAACACCAAATTGTCAATAATGTCCCTAAAGCCCATTTTAAAGCCCAAACTAAATAATTAGTTAAGAAAAAAAATAAAATTTAAATAATTTAAAATAATTAAAATAAACTTAAAATAAAAAATAATAATCCTATTGATTCCTAAAATCAAAAATATTATAAAAAGAACAAAATTTTTTTCAATATTTTTTATTTTATGATTTTTTTGGATATTTTTATGAATAATTTAGAAAAAAGTGAAAAAATAATATTTTAAAAAATGATTTAATTAAAATACGAAAATAATAATTAAATAATAATAAAAAGTTATTTTTGTTATTTTTTTAATGAAAGATAGAAAAATTTAGAGTAAAAATAATAAAAAACAAAAAAAGTGACAAAGGTGAGATTCAAACTCTCAACCTCTCACACTCACAACTCCTTACACATGTCCTCTTGCCAATTGTGCCATTTTTACTTTTTAGAAAAAAAATGCATGCCATATGATATTTACCTGCAAAAAGTCAAACGACTACACAAATTTGTTAGTAATTGATTAAATGCAATAAAAATGCAATGAAATGCGACGACAAATCTTAGGGCAAAATTTGGGGTATTACAGTTGCCCCTATTTAAATAACTTCACCGGGTGATTTGAGCAACGGAGACTCGAGAAATCGTGGTGGAGGGATTTAAATACAGATAACCGAAAATTTTGCCTTTAGACGCAGTGCTATGCAATGATATGGACAAAACAAAACGAACTATAATGCTAAATATGATATGAATCTGATATGATGCGTATGATGAAAATGACAAATGCACGGATACAGACGAAACAACGTCACAGGGGACGACCCATTGAGGAATTGCACTAGGGAAGAAGACATGTCATATCTGGAAGAACGTCGGGTAGACACGACACAAAATTGTTGATAGGTGCCAAGTAAATTAGAAATTGTCCGCAAGATAAGACGCGGGTAAAACACGAGCTCAGGAGAAAAACGCAAATGGGGATAAAACACCCATGATGCCAAGTAAATAAATTTTGCCCACAAGGTAAGACACGAGTAAAACACGACCTCAGGGAGAAAAAAAACAAATGGGGGTAAAACACCATGATGTTAGGTAAACCCAGGAATATCTGGTAAACGGGGAATAAAACACCCGGGATAAAGGTACATGGGGGATAAAACACCCAAGGATAGAAGGTAAGTGGGGAGTAAAGCACCCAAGATAGACATGTAAATGGGGAGTAAAGCACCCAAGATAAAAATGTAAATGGGGAGTAAAGCACCCAAGCTAGAAATGTAAATGGGGAGTAAAGCACCCAAGATAGAAATGTAAATGGGGAGTAAAGCACCCAAGATAGAAATGTAAATGGGGAGTAAAGCACCCAAGATAGAAATGTAAATGGGGAATAAAGCACCCAAGATAGAAATGTAAATGGGGAATAAAGCACCCAAGATGTGCACATGTATAGGAATTATGCTATGACATATGATCAAATGCAAATGCAGACGTCGACGACAAGACTCGACTCTTTCTGTGAGATGACAAAACTGGAGGACTGATTCCTCAACACGGAGATCACTGTCATTCTGTTAAACTGTATCAAGTTGATAGTCACTGTAGGAATGATGAAAGACTGCTTGGGGATTATGCAAGTAAACTGCCCCAGGTCAAATGAATTGATAATTGCTTCAACTGTCTGATTCGTGGAATCGACTGTTTTGCTGTATCCTCGGAGGGCTTGCCCCAGTCTGGGTCTTGAACAATTCTCTGGATAAACCAAATCTGAGAAGATATTGCCTTGAACAAATCTTGAACTAATTCTTTGACAGGATGTAAAAGGAACTTGCCCCTGATAAGATCACTTGACCAAGTTTCTCATTGTTTGAAAATTCCTTAGAGGAAAGCCAGTCTTCAAACAAAAATATTCATACAAACATGGTAATGCAAAGTTCATGCGACTTTTGAAAAATTATTTTTGAAAGATGGAAAATACATGAGTCGTTAGTCAGAACAAGGCGGTTCAAGACACTCAAAGTTTAAAATAAAAGTGTATTGCCAAAATAAATGATTCGCAAGGATCTTTTGGAGTCAGGTTACGCAACCTTGCTGTAGTATACTTTCAAAATAACCTTGCTTCAATTAGGTCTTTTGAGGGTTGTAATGTGGCCTGGTTCACGGTTTATGAAACAAAAGATAAAGGCTCAAAATTTATTTGTACCCACCCAATCTACGTGATGATCTTCAGTCCTATGTTCAGTTAACTCATACTATGCATTCAGGTTCCCATAAGTTAGGGATTTCATTGATCGTAGCAATGATGACTCAGAAGTCAAAGGGACCTATGAAAAGACAGCCACTACTCCCCTATAACATTTGATTGTTTTGACATTGAGGATTTTCAAGATAAGGATTTAAAAATCTCTTTGTATTATCCCTAAATTTTGCCTAAACTGTTTATTTTAGAGTTTACAGTCAGCGGGATGCCCCAGTTTTGCCTAAGTCTCCTTCATAGGTTTTGACTTAGCGGGCTTCTTTTGCTTTTTTTATATTATTTTTTTGTGTGAAGGAAAGTGACTGTTTGATTTTAATGATTACGGTGAACCATCATCGACCTTTTGATTAGAAAACATCTTCGACACTTGTTTGACGTGTGCGAAGGAAAATTTGTTAATGAAAGGTGTATCGTATGAACACACAACCAAGTTAACTGAGAACTACCCATCCCAAGGTTAAAATTGTGGGTTTTTTGTAACGAAAGAAACTCCAACTTCTAGGCTCGAAGGGGGTAACGAGGGATTAACTTCCTTATTTCTCCAGTGTTTGGGAATTGAAACAATGCCTTACATCGTCAACAAGGTTTGATTGAAAGCATACTGACAGCAATTATGGGTATAACGTTTTCATCATCCTCCCTCCGATCTTAGCATATCAAAATTTTGGACAAGAAGTAAACATTTGAAAAATAAAGCATAAAGATGCAAATAAATGGACGGAAATGAATTGAATCAAAAGTCGCAATGCTTATTTCATTAATGAAAGTACAAACATAATTGAAAGCAAACAACTTAAACAAAATAAGGAAAATGCAAACAACGAGAAAAAAAAAACCCAATGACAAAGCGTCAATTCTGATGTGTTGGCAAGGGATCTGTCTGGACGCTCGGACGACTATCCGTAAAATCAAGTATTCCAGCTCTAACCAGTTCACGCACCCTAGCTTTCAATGCAAAACAATGCTCCAAGTCGTGGCCTAAGGCACCCTCGTGAAAAGCACACTTTAGATCATCCCTAAATCCAACTGGAGGATTAAGAGGAGGTGGTAAAGCCTTTGTAGTGATCGGCCCTTGTCGAACTAAGTCAGGATACAGCTTGACGACTCAAAGGTACACTGGAAGACGAGAGAACCGAGAATGAGAAACCGGGGGACAAATGCAATGCAAAAATGTGATGCTGATGCCATGCAATGGTTTCAAGAATTTCAACGGTCGATTGCGAATATTGCTTTTTAAGAAAGTTGGAAAAAATTTTAGACTTTAAAATGTAAGGCTTTTCGAATTTGCAAAGGACTGTTGAATTCCTTGAAACTAGAAATGATATGATGCTTTATGGATGCGAAGCACAAATACACATAAGCAAACAAAAGGTCCTAAGTTAGAGGAACAATGAATGGAGTCAAGGTCTACCCTTCCCAAAGTGGTGTGTACTATAGATTAATTGTACCTGCAGAACAAGGGTTCTAAAAAATGCCCAAAGTCATCAGCCCATCTTTTGGATATTATCAACTTCACGACTGACTCAAGGGTCGATAATATTCTCAAGAGAACCTCGTTCGAGTGTAGTATCGCGTAGCAACCATTGTAGGACTACTCCCACATAGTTCCCACTTTACGTCCTAGATAAGGCCAAGATGGTGTAAAGGTACTACGGTTCCCAGTATCACAGACTCCAATCGATAATGGTAAAAGTTTTCACAACTACACTCGATCAACCGAACCATTTTCGAAAGTGTCTCAACTGAGCGGTGATTCTCGATTTAGCTTAGTCGGGACTCACTCCCTATAAGCCTCGTCGAATATATCAGCCATCCTATCATAAGGTCGCTCAAGTCCGGGTGTAGGACTTATCTCACAACACAGTAACTCCAAGTAAGGTACCCCAATATATACATACTAGTGAGCAAAATATATAATAAAACAAATATATAAAGAAAAATAAACAAAATAGGGATAACCCTCAATAGTTAGGACTCCCCAGTGAAGTCGCCATTTTCTGTTGCGGTGAAATTTGGATGTCAAGCTATTGATTAACTTGAATCTTAATTCATTTACAACCGGTCTTTGATTTATCCGAAGGAAAGGTTAAAGAAAGGAAAAACCTAAAAGGGAGAGATCTAAGGTTCGGGGGTTGGTTAAATTTAAGGAAGGTATTAGCACCCTAAACTTCCGTAGTACTCTACGGGAACCTTTTGTTTATTTTTTTTATTTATTTCATTAATTATTTTGCTTTAGGGTATATACAAAGGATTGAAAATTAAAAAAGACCTAGGGGTTAATTCTAAGTTTACTCGGCAAGACATCGCATCTTGTGCCTACATATCCTTACGGGAATGGAATCAGAGTAACTGTAGTTCCCCTCAAAAGGGAGGTTAAAGAACACTCGACTGTGGTCAAGGTCTCAAGGGGAATAAACGCATCTTAAGGACACGCTTACATGGAGTCTTAAACTCCGATCTCTACGTTATGAATTGTTAAGTTGTAATTAGGGTTATATTAGGGATTCCACGGCGGGAAACCCTAAAATGAGCGCGGCGGCTCTTTGACCTAATGCTAGGGGTAACATGGTAATTTTGTCTGCGGCGAGACATTTGTGAAAAGTTAGGGTTTGTAAGGGTTTGAAGTTTTGAGGACTATTGGCGTGGCGGCCAAACGGCTAGACCTAATCCTTCGGAGGAATGCAATGGGACAAATTAACGATGCAAATGCGCGAATTTAAACCATACAAACAGCAGAAATTAAAGTGCGGAAAGGTAAACGCGATAATTTGTTCGCGAAGTTACAAATGAGAAACAGATACAATTATAATACAACTTGAATTGAAAAACACATTAAAGTAGCTAATAGCAACGTAACAAGCTGCAAATTGAATACACAACGTTAGTAGACAGAGTCAGACAGTAATCAGACGAGTTATGAAACGGAAGTGCGAAAGTTATAGATATTCTTTGTTGTTTATTTGTGATATATAAAAAAAGCTTTTGATTTAAGTTAAAAAAGAGGTTTTAATATTATTAAAAAAAACTTTTCAAAAATAGTCTTAATTTAATTATCTAACAAAAAGGTTTTATTTTTAAAAAAAAAGGTTTAATGTTATTATTATATATTTTTAAAAAACGGTTCTAGTTATTATTTTAAAAAAAGCTTTTAGTTATTATTTTAAATTTATCTAAAAAAAAGTTTTTCTTAAAAATAATAGGTTTTCATATTAATTTGGAAAAGATGATAAAGTTATTTATTTTAAAAAAGAGATTTTTATATTATAACAAGTTTTAATAAATTAATAATAACAATAATAATAATTGTAATAATAATAATAATGATAATAACAATAATAAATAATAATAATAATAATAATAATAATAATAATAATAAAGCAATAATGAATTTTAAATGTGCCAAATAACCCAACAATGTTGCTAACGCAGAAATGCGCTCATCGCAACCAGATCTAAATCGGACGAAACAAAATTTATCGCAAAGAAAAAGAAATTAAGCAAAAAACAGTATTATTGCTCACACAAAAATGCGATCATCGCAACCAGATCGAACTAACACAAATGGCACGCGTCATGCACACAAATGTGCAAACATCGTATCGATATAATTCGATCAAAAATTAATCTTATATATATATATAAACTCTAACAATTTAAAAATTATAAATATATAAACGTAACAGTAATAGATAAAGAAAAAGAAATAACGGTAATAGATGAAGAAAAAAAATAACGGTAAAAGATGAAGAAAAAGAAACAACAGTAATAGATGAAGGAAAAGAAATAACGGTAAACGATGAAGAAAAAGAAACAACAGTAATAGATGAAGGAAAAGAAATAACGGTAAACGGCACTCACTCCTCTTAGGTTTTTTTCATTCCCCCTTTTCAACAAAGCAACACATGTATATATAGGGAACAAATTAGGGTTAACACCAAATTGTCAATAATGTCCCTAAAGCCCATTTTAAAGCCCAAACTAAATAATTAGTTAAGAAAAAAAATAAAATTTAAATAATTTAAAATAATTAAAATAAACTTAAAATAAAAACTAATAATCCTATTGATTCCTAAAATCAAAAATATTATAAAAAGAACAAAATTTTTTTCAATATTTTTTATTTTATGATTTTTTTGGATATTTTTATGAATAATTTAGAAAAAAGTGAAAAAATAATATTTTAAAAAATGATTTAATTAAAATACGAAAATAATAATTAAATAATAATAAAAAGCTATTTTTGTTATTTTTTTAATGAAAGATAGAAAAATTTAGAGTAAAAATAATAAAAAACAAAAAAAGTGACAAAGGTGAGATTCAAACTCTCAACCTCTCACACTCACAACTCCTTACACATGTCCTCTTGCCAATTGAGTCATTTTTACTTTTTAGAAAAAAAATGCATGCCTTATGATATTTACCTGCAAAAAGTCAAACGACTACACAAATTTGTTAGTAATTGATTAAATGCAATAAAAATGCAATGAAATGCGACGACAAATCTTAGGGCAAAATTTGGGGTATTACAGCTAGTAACGACGGTCTTTAACCGTCGCCATCTCCAATTTAGGTCAGTTCCTGCCCGTTGTGAAATATAACGACGGTTGGTGTGACGGTTTTGGCAACTGTTGCTAAACAGCCTGGGGACACACGTTTCTGCGACGGTACTACGACCGTCGTAAAATGTAATTGATGGTGGTTTTAACTATCGTAACCTGCCAAAATAACCGTCGCAATCCATTATTTTTCTTGTAGTGCTTGACCGACTTTGCGAAGATTTATTGGCGCCCCTATTTGTGTGGACGCACCTCAGGCGAAAAGCGAAGGCCGCCCGAGGGGTTAGGGAATTAATTTAAAATACCTTAGAGAACAATACAACGGTATTGTACTAAGTGATGATAGCACCGAGTATGACAAAATAGTCAAAACTCGATGCTATATTATGATTTTATTCGGGCACTTTTTATTTCCAGAGGGAATTGGAAATAACATAAATATTATGTATTTGCCCTTATTACAAAATATAAACAAAGTGCACGAATATAGTTGGGGATCAGCTGTCCTCGCCCATCTGTATAGCGCACTTTGCAAAACTTCAAAAAAAAATTCATGTACTTTTTATGGCTGTGCATATCTCCTACAAGCGTGGGGTTGGTCTAGGATGTCGATGTTTGCTCCAATAAACCGGAAACCTTTTACATCCCCGTACGCCAACAAGTAAGTTTCTTTTCAAGATTATTTGGCAACCAAATTTGTTCCTTATTGTTTTAGATGCTAACTTATATGTGTTTCTTTTTTTTTAGGTGGTCGGTTCCAGGGATGAATTATCAGAGATGTCCCAGACACTCGATAATTCAATACCGCAACCTCATCGACCACCTTGGGCCAGATGATGTAAGTTATTTACGTCTAATTTGTCTAACTTATATGAATAAACTTGTCTATCTCTGTCTGACTAAATGTATTCACCTTTACTGTAGTTTGTCTGGATGTCGTACGAGGGTCTAGACCACCAGCTCGACCCCAATGATGTTGCTGTGTGGACATCAAAAACACCCATAATTAGGTCCACTACGGTGGAGATGCACCAAAGTGACCGGGTCAAGCTACAGTTTGGGATGCATCAGGATATTCCAGATGCTCCGGTAGATTTGGGGCAATGGCATCAAAAGCGGGTGGACTCACAGTGGAGTGTCAGTGATTGGAAGGAGTTTGCCAAGGAGTGGCGTAAACACTGGAATAAAAGAAGGCATCACGTCTTAACCGGCCGTATTGTGCACGGGGCTAGGCCAAGTCTTCAATATATGACTTGGTTTAGGTCTGTCATGACATCTCAGCCTTTCCTGTCCCAGCCAACCTATTTGGTCGACCCAAGGGAATGCGCTACTTCGTCAAGCACACAACAACAGTCCAATGCCCAAAATCAGCCTTACAATAACCCATACCAGCCTTACCATGACCCCCATGAACCACCATACCATGACCCGTACATGCCACCCACCCAGTCCCAGCCTCAACCACCATACCATTATAGTCCTGACAACTCATTTGACCCTACACCCTCCGCCTACCCCTCCACATATAGCCCAGACAACTCATTTGACCCACTACAACATTTTTACTCTATAGCAACGCCTAATTTTCAGAAAGTAAAAAAATTGTTCTCGTAGAGACTAATAGGCAACTAATTATATAATTTGTTGCGGTAGCTTATATAATTTTTTGTAAACTTTATACAACGGCTCAAACCCGTTCTTGTAGAGGACAATGAGAACGGCTCCTATTAGCAACGGCTAGAGTCGTTCTTATATAATTTTTAATTAATTTAATAAAATATTATTTACTAAACCGTTCTCATATGTGTATAGTTTTCATTGTCCCTCCCAAACCAATGTAAAATTTTCAGTTCCCTCCCAAATTGATTCTAACGCAGAGAGAGAAAAGAGACATTCATCCCAAATTGATTCTAACCCTAACCCCTATCCTTTCTTCATCGTGCTCCCAAACCCAACCCTATTCAACACAAAAGCTTCTCATTCTTCTTCGTTGTAGCTGGGTTTCGGCGTCCTTCTTTTCTTCGTTGTAGCTGGGTTTCGGCGTCCTTCTTCTTCATTGTAGCTAGGTTTCTCCTTCTTCTTCGTTGTAGCTAGGTTTCTGCGTTCTTCTTCTTCGTTGTAGCTAGGTTTCTCCTTCTTCTTCGTTGTAGCTAGACTCTCATTCAACTTTTGTTTGTGTAAATCTTCTCCTTCAACTTTCTCTTTTCTCTGCCGACAAATCTAACGGTTTTGTTTTCATAGGTTTCAATTTTCAAACGTAATAGTGTGCGAGTTTTCGGCGGTGTGCGAGTTTTCGGCGGTGTGCGAGTTTTCGGTTCATCCCGGTAAAAAGGTAATAATTTGATTATCTTTGTGATTTTTTCTGCATATGAATTCTGCTTGTGATTTTCAGTGTGAATGTCATTTTGATGTGTGTATATACTCTGCCTATATGCGTGTGAATTTTGTATGAATTTTCAGTGAGGCTTTCTAGTTTGTACTACGCTGCTGTTGTGTGTTAGAAATTTTGTGTGTGTGGTTTTATGATTGAAACGCTCCTCATGGTTCACAAGATTACAATCAATTACCACAAAATCAGCTTTGTGTAATATCAATAATTCTTGTGCTTCTTTTCCAATCATGAACTCAACTTGATTAGCAACACCCTTAGTTTGATTAGCAGCACCCTTGGTTTGATTAGAAAACAACATTTCCATTAGTTTGATTAGCATCGGCAATTAGTGCAAGTGTAGTTGAATCAGTTGCAGCAGCACAAGCAACAACCATTAATAGTGCATTGTTTCCAACTGCTAGTGCTGATATATATTCAGCAACAGATGGTTCTTTAGCCTTTTGATCCTATTGAAATATAACCAAAAGCAAGTCAGAAAAAATGGAAGTAAGATAACACGGTCGGTGCTTTTGTCACCCATTATATATCAAGATCTTTTGTTACAAGCATTGTCAAACCCAAAAGAACAATTTGCCACTTTAATTGAAAAGTTTAACAAAGGAGAATGATATTGCCTAGGCTTAACCATAACCATAATATTGGCTTTATATATTGTAGTTGGAAACAGGTGGAATTGGTTTCCACAGGGGAAGTTAATTAAAGAGAGAATATTTTATGCTTACTTTAATTATCATGAAGGGTTGGATGCATTGGTGAAACTTATTGGTATAAGTTTTGGTTTGATTTGTAGTAGAACAAAAAGTATGGTTCATTTCAAAACTATAATGATAAATAATTCAAAACTTTAGTAGTTAGAAAAAGGTTCTTTGAAGGTTCTTGACATTTTAGTGTAACGATTCTTTGTGGTTGGTGATAATTAATTATAGTTCAGCTATGTATCATGTTCAGTGTATTATGAACTGTTTGTTTTAGGTGATAATGACTTTTCATAAATTTCCCTTTAAAGGTATTTGTCTTTTGTGTGCTATAGATTTTACTATTGGTCAGCAATGATATCACCACAAGATATAAAGAGACACTGTTAGAGTTGAAATCTGACTAGGATTATGATTATTAATTTCTTTCTTTCCTTTCTTTTTCATTTTTAAATTTCCCCCATATACTTGGATGTTGATTGGCAGCACCCTTAGTTTGATTAGCAAACAACATTTCCATTAAGCATAACCATAATATTGGCTTTATATATTGTAGTTGGAAACATGTGGAATTGGTTTCCACAAGGGAAGTTAATTAAAGAGAGAATATTTTATGCTTACTTTAATTATCATGAAGGGTTGGATGCATTGGTGAAACTTATTGGTATAAGTTTTGGTTTGATTTATAGTAGAACTGTTATGCTATTATACTGTTATGTTGTTAGTAAATCTAGTTGCTAATTGTTAGAACTGTTAGAAATTGGAAAAGAGTTAGGAACTGGTAGATAGTATTGAACTGGTGGAATTAGCTAACACATTAATAAATTATGCTAATTAATAAGTACTGTTAGTATTATTGAACTGGTGGAATTAGCTAACATATTAATAAGTTATGCTAATTAATATTGAACTGGTAGATAGTAATGATATAGAAAAATGAAGCACAAGTCAGTATCTGTTTAGAGTGTGTGCATAGCGAGAAATAATTGCATCCAAATCAGTATCTGTTTCACCAATGCACTAAGTGATATCAAGTCTGTCACTGTTGTCTTCTTCTCTTGAAAGCTTATTAGCATCATCAATGAAAGCCAATGTCACTGCCATGTTGTTTGCTTCTACACTTTCCATTATATATTTCCCTGTAATATAATATGTGTATTATAATCACGTAATTGCTTCTTATTTCGTTGCTTTATAATGGTTAGCTAATTCTAATATCGTGCCAATTTCCTGTAATATTATGATCACCCAATTTCCTAACTAAAATCCTAATATCGTGCCAAAACAATTGTTGTGTTTCTAATTTATATAGACGCATAGCTGATGAAAAACAAATGAAGGAGAATAATGCTTACTTTTGATTTGGTGTTAGTGATAGCTGATGAAAACAAATGAAGGAGAATAATGCTTACTTTTGATTTGGAAAATGTGCGGCAGATTTATATTGATCTTTCCTTCTCACGGTTTGTTTAGTTGGCCTTTAAGCTTGAATATGGGGACCGTCGTTATCAGTAACTTAATGTATACAATCTGAATTGCATGTCTTAAAATTGATATTTCCTTCTCAAGGTTTGTTTAGAATATAAAAAATAAACATAATGTTGAATATGGACGTACACTTATGGGGACCGTCGAATTGCAGTTTACAGTCAAATTGAGTAGGCAGTTTTTATCCAACTTGCTACAAAATTCAATTCAGTTGCCTTAATAACATATATATTGGTTGCTATACTCTTATCTACTCTTCCTCTTTAGTGTCTATCTATGTAGGCCCCATGCATGCACCAAATTCTTGTGCTGCGTGTAACAATTATCATCAATATTGTTTTGTAATATTCTATTCTGATTTCAGTTAGTTGGGAAATTAACTAGTTGATTATTCCTTTATTGAATAATTTGAACCTCAATTTTCAAATAATATAGCGTAATTTCAGATGTATAATTCAACAATAATGGTTGCGTCGTTGCATCATCATCATCATCATGTCCACATTATAAATTTGATTCCTCATGTTACCGGCCAATTTTAGAGATATTTAACTTATTAGAAATAATGTATTTCAATCTTGTAGGATACTTAGCTGGAAGAGGGTTATGACAATCTTGCCAAATAAAAAAATTGAACACTTGTATAAGGTGAGTTTCACATATTGAATTTTGATAATCGTTAGAAACATAATCTTGATGTACAAATAACAACTCATGAATCTGCTTCTGCAGGTAGTATGTTCACCCTTAAAATTTTATCTCCACAATCAATAGTCTTCAACATAAGTAACAAAAATTGGTTGTAGTTAATTCCCAGTATTATTAATTCCCAGTATGTAGTTAATTCCCAGTATTATTAATTCCCAGTGAGTATTGGTTCTTTCATTAATTTCTAATACATTATTAATTTATGTTAACATTATTAATCCCAGTATGTAATACATTATTAATTTCTAACTTTTAATGTAAAGTTTGAGTATTGGTTCTGTTAAGGTTGTGCAAAGTGCAAGTTTTTATGCAAATGTTGTGTGTCTTGTCTTTGTTCTGAGATTATTTTGGCTGATTATGTCACAGAACAACTAGAATTCATTGTTCTATCTTAAGTACCGGAGATCTGAAGTATCAGGAGAAGTTCAGACCCTACAGACTGAAGTTACAACTACTTATGCCCATCTGACATTATATCAGGTTTGTATCGACATCCATCTATAAAATTTGTTGGACTGTTTTTCTGATATTTCTGAATTTGATGTGAATTCCTAGTTTATGTTACTTGTTGCACGTGATGAGCATGTTCTGTGTTAATAGTAAAGTTGTAGTTATTGGCAGCAGGAACCCTTTGGTAGGCTAGTTTTTATATGACAAAATGAAACAATTTTGACAAATTGAACACTTTGGGTTGCTCTACTGTGTTTCTTTTCTCCTTGTTTTGCTTATACATTTTTTTCCATAAATGGTAGTATCCCCGTAAACCTGATGGACAAGGAATGGACAAAGAAAAACCCCGCGAGTAAAGAGTACCAAAATGGTCTTGATTCTTTTTTAGATTATGCATACACGAAAGGAAAGCCCTGCGGGAAAGAGATTTTGTGTCCTTGTGCTAATTGTTACAATAGTAATTGGTTTACAAGGAATGAAGTGAAAAATCATTTAATTGCATTTGGATTTCAAAAGGGATATGACGTTTGGGTTCGACATGGCGAGAAGAAACTGAAACTCGATGGTCTTAATGATAATCATATGAATGAAGAAGAGGATCAAATTGACGATATTGATGGACTATTGCATGAAAGATTTAGAGATGTTGTACAAGAATAAAACGATGTAAATGTAAGCCTCAATGAAGATGCAAAAAAGTTCTATAATCTTGTCGAAGAAGCCAAACAAGATTTGTATCCCGGTTGCAAAAACTTCTCTAAATTGTCATTCACCATTCGTCTTTATTTATTGAAATGTCTTTATGGTTGGAGCAATGTATCATTCGATGCTCTATTAGAGTTGTTGAGAGAAGCCATGCCTTCATTAAACATCCCTGATACGTTCAACAAAACTAAAGGCATGATAAGGGACTTAGGGCTAGATTATAAGAAGATCGATGCTTGCCCTAATGATTGCATGATATATTGGAAAGATCACGTGAATGATACTTCTTGCCATGTTTGCGGTGCTCCACGATGGAATGAAGATATCAAAGGAAATGATCATGTTGAAAAAGATCATAAGTCTCATAAAGTTCCTTCAAAGGTTTTGAGGCACTTTCCGTTGATTCCTAGACTTCAAAGACTGTTTATGTGTTCAAAGACAGCTAGCTCATTAAGGTGGCATGATGAAGAGCGTTCGAAAGATGGGAAGTTGAGGCATCCTGCAGACGCAGAAGCATGGAAAGAATTTGATAAATGTCACCCTAAATTTGCTGATGAGCCACGTAATATAAGACTTGGATTGGCCAGCGACGGATTTAATCCATTTAGAACCATGAATTTGTCTTATAGTACTTGGCCTGTGGTATTAATACCATATAACTTTCCACCTTGGTGGTGTATGAAGGCTGAGTATTCTATGTTGTCTTTATTAATCCCTGGACCACTTTCACCAGGGAATAACATTGATGTATACCTTCAACCATTGATAGAAGAGTTGAAAGTGTTATGGGATTTGGGTGTAGAAACATATGATGCATCACTAAGTCAAAATTTCCAAATGCGGGCAGCTCTCTTGTGGACTATTAGTGACTTTCCTGGGTATGCTATGTTGAGTGGGTGGAGTACAAAAGGGAAACTAGCATGTCCTTGTTGTAACTATAACACTAATTCAATATATTTGAATTATAGTAAAAAGGTGTGTTATATGGATCATCGTGTTTTTCTGCCTGAGGATCATAAATATAGGTCAAATGCTAGGAATTTCAATGGGAGCATAGAAGATAGGCCACCGCCGGAGTTGTTAACTTGGGAAGAAATCTCAAATAAACTAAAGTATGTCAACAATTCTTTTGGGAGGTTGCAAAAGAAAAGTAATAATGGTCCATGGAAGAAAAAATCAATATTTTTTGAGTTACCATATTGGAAGCATAATAATTTACGCCACAACCTTGATGTGATGCATATAGAGAAAAACATTTTTGATAGTATAATTGGGACTTTGTTGGATATCCCAGGAAAGACAAAAGATCATAAAAACGCACGTTTAGACTTGAAAGAGATGGGTATTAGAAAGAAACTTCACCCAAATGAGGTAGATCAAGGAAAAAAGTCAGTGTTTGCAAAAGCATGTTTTTCCATGACTACAAAGGAGAAAACTACTTTTTGCTCTGTATTGAAAAATGCAAAAATACCTGATGGTTGTGCTTCAAACATTTCAAGATGTGTTCAACTTGCTGAAAAAAAAGTTAGCGGATACAAGAGCCACGATGCACATTTCATGTTGCATTACTTGCTTCAAGTGGCTGTGAGATGTACAATGCCAAACCAGGTTGCACATCCATTAATCTGTCTTTGTTCATTTTTTCGTTGTTTGTGTCAGAAGGTGATTGAGGTGGCAAATTTGGATATCTTACAATCTGAGATTGCAGAAACACTTTGCCAACTCGAGACAATTTTCCCCCCGAGTTTCTTTGATATAATGGTTCATTTGCCAATACATCTAGTGAATGAGGTAAGAATGGGAGGACCTGTTCAATTTCGGTGGATGTACTTTCCAGAAAGATATCTAGGAAAATTGAAGAGTTATGTTCGTAATAAAAGTCGTCCTGAGGGTTCTATTGCTGAGGGTTATTTTGTTGAAGAATGCTTGACATTTTGCTCTCGGTATTTGCATAGTGGTGTTGAAACAAGATTCACTAGAATGACAAGAAATAGCGATAGATTTGATCTTCATGAACATGAAAGTCCAAGCTCTTGTCTTAACGTTGGTCATCCTATTGGAGGAAAGAGAAAGGGTGAAGCAATTTCGTTGGATTGCAAGTCAAGGAGTTTAGCCCATCGTTACATCTTATTCAATCATGAAGATGTCCAAAAATTTATAAGGTAAATGAATATACTTGTAGGTTCCAATTTCGTAAAAGATTTGTTTTACAATAACTTTAACAGTATAATTTTAATTGTAGTGAGCATGAAAATTCAAATTCCAACAAGAGAAAAGGGTGGAGCAAAGCAAAGAGTCAAGGCTTAGATTTTGTTGAATGGTTTAAGAAGCGTGCATTGTTAAGTGATGTATCAGGAAACCTTAAGACGCTATCTAGAGGACCAAATAAAATTGCACGAAGTTTTTCTGGCTATGTAATTAATGGATATAGGTTTCATACAAAAGGACGTGATGCTAGACGTAAAACACAAAACAGTGGTGTGACACTAGCGGCAATAACTGAAAGTTATTCAAGTACCAAAGATGAAAATCCAATAACACAATCAATAACATACTATGGATTAATTACAGAAATAATTGAGGTAGACTACTATGGTAAGTTGAAGTTTGTGTTATTTAGATGTGATTGGTTTGAAGTTGAAGAGGAAAAATATGGGATGACTTGTGTTTACTTCAACAAGAGGTGTTATGTGGATGATCCTTTTGTCTTGGCTTCTCAAGTCCACCAATGCTTTTACATTCAAGATCCTTTTGATGCAAATAAACACTATGTTATGAAGTCTATTCCGAGGGATTTTTTTAACATGAATGAACAATCAAATTCAAATCCCCATCAGCCGTATACTTCTGATCTATCAGATCATGCAGTGAATCTAGCTTCGAGTGATGAAATTTGTGAAGTTGAATTTGTTAGGAATGACATTCCACCCACAATTGTTGATAATTTTGTACCTGCGCCAAATGTAATAGAATCTGATGACGATTCAAATTTATGACAATTTTTTATGTATGTTAACTTCATCACTATTTGAGAACAAGAAAGTTGTTTCATGATCTTTTGTTACTATTGTTCTGATGCAGTGATATTATTTTTACTATTGTTAGTGGCTCTGATGCAGTGATATATCTTAGTAGCAAGATGAATTGATTAAAATTAACTGGTTGATATTGTAATTATCTATTGTATTTCACAGGATTATGTGTTGTATGTTATGGCTATATTGTGAAGTTAAACTCAACGGTGTTGTATGTCCCACACTATGAATTTATAATGTCATGTATGAATTTATAATGTCAAACCAGCAGCAGTAATTAGCAGCTGCAGTAATTATTTAGCAGCAGCAGTATTTAGCAGCAGCAGTATTTAGCAGCAACAGTATTTAGCAGCAGCAGTACTTAGCAGCAACAGTATTTAGCAGCAGCAGTAATTGTATTTACTCAAAGCACTAATTAGCAGCAGCAGTATTTATTGTTCAGTATCACTGTATTCACTGATCTTTTATATCATATTGTTAATGTTTGGAGCCCATGAATCATATCTCACAATTGTACAGATCTTGTATGCTTTTGGTAACAAACTTTGCCCTCTGCTTCTCCATGTAATTGTTTTTACTTTCTGTTGCAGGAAAATGAAGAACCGAAACGATTTTGTGTTTGATTTCCAAGCTAAGTCTAGCACGGATTTAAAGAGGAAGATGAAAATCAAGGTTGAAAATGAAAAGGCTTTAAAAGTCAACCCAACAAATCAAGGAAGCAATCCTATAAACACCAATGTTGGAAACATTCAAAAGCTGGACCATCCAAAGAAATTGAAAGTAGAAGTCTCTAAGAAAATGGTTGAGCCAAGCAAAGTGTTTGTACCGAATAGTAACATTAGAAGCCAATCGGAAGTAGAAATTTCTAATAAAGTTGCCCAGCCGAGCAAAGTGCATGTTCTCAATAGTAATAAGAGGCAAATGGAAGTAGAGGCTACAAAGGAAATTACTGAGCCAAGAAAAGTGCTTGCTCTGAATAATAATACTAAAATGAAATTGAATTCAACGGTGGATCAACAAGTTAAAGGTTCAATAGAATCACAAGTCTCAAAGAACACCAGTGATCAAACCAAAAAGGTAATTTATAGTACTTTCTAATTCTAATAATGGGGACAACCTCTTATAGTAATGTATTGATTTCTTAAATGAATTTTTAATTATTATTGGTTGATATGAAGCTAATTATTCTTTTACATTCAGATTTTGCAAAGCCTTAACAATACTATGAACAAGTCTCAACAACCCTTTGAGAAGAAAAAAAGTCTTCTAAAGTGTCCAACCATGCCCCTTACCGAATGTCTCTATAAAAATAAGGAAAAAGTTGGAGTTGAGGAATTCGACGATGAAGATACAGAAGAAAATGAAATGGAAGAATATATGGAGAATGATAGCATCCATAATGTTAAGGAAGTTGAGGGAACAGATGTAAACAAAGTTGAAGGTAATACCTTAGGTACTTCATCCTCAAGATTAACAAAAAAGCGGGGAAAGACGTTATGTCGAAAAATTCATGGACGACAATTCAAAGATAGACAAGAGATCACCTTGAATGAAGAACGACAACCAATTGGGCCAGATGAAAAGACAGTGTCTGCACTCAGTAGTTTTTTGGGGACACTAGGAAGAAGTTCAGATTTATGTCCTCTCACTTTCACTAGTTGGATTGATTTGGTCAAGCATTGGGAGGAACACAATTTGGATCCCGTGTGGGATTATGTAAATGTAATTAGTTTTTTATTTGATTTTGTGTTTTTTTAACATACTTTAATGTATATAATATTCTAAATATATATTTTTGCAGGAAAAATACAATATCCCAAAGGAAGGAAAGAAGGTTGTATTTGCTATTACAAATGATGCTTGGAGACGATACAAATGCTCGCTTAAAAGGAAGCATTTTAGCAAGTATAAAACCTTGCGCGAGCAGCTAAAAAATCGTCCACAAGAGGTACCAGAAGAAGATTTTAGAAAGTTATTGGAGTATTGGAGAGATGACAAAACTCTAGTAAGTATGTAGGACTGTTATGCTGTTAGTACTATTATGCTGTTATAAGTTAGTAAGTATGCTGTTAGTATGCTGTTAGTACTGTTAGTGCTGTTAGTTAGTAAGTATGCTGTTAGTACCGTTAGTGTTGTTAGTAAGTATGCTGTTAATAAGTTAATAAGTATGTTGTTAGTACTGTTATGATGAAGAATTAGTAATAAGTTAGTAATATTAATAAGTTAGTAATATAGTACTGTTATATATTAATTAAGTTAGTAATATTAATAAGTTAGTAACATAGTTACTAATAAGTTAGTAATATTAATAAGTTAGTAATATAGTACTGTTATATATTAATTAAGTAATATTAATAAGTTAGTAACATAGTTAGTAATAAGTTAATAATACTAATAAGTTAGTAATATAGTACTGTTATATATTAGAAATTGAAAATATAAGTATTGTTATATATGTTATATATTAGTAATATTAATAAGTTAGTAATATAAGTCAGTAATATAGTACTCTTATAAAGTACTGTTATATATTAGTAATTAAGTAATTAAGTACATATATTGCAAATGTGTATGTATGGATAACTTAGTAATTAAGTATTGTTATGAATGAATTCACATATTAATAAGTACTGTTATATGTTAGAAATTGGAAAAGAGTTAGGAAAATGAAATTGGATGGTTGGTTTATATATATTGTAAATGTGTATGTATGAATTCTAAGTGTTGGATATGTGTGTGTCTGTAGGAAGTCAGTCATCAAAATGCCGAAAATGTAGCTCAACTGAAATGGAGACATCGAATGGGGAATAAAGGTTTTGCTGTTATAAGAGAAAAAATGGTATTCTTTTTTAAATTATATTTTAATTGAATATTAAATTGTGTTATTTTATTAATAATCTCATACTATTGTTTTACTTGGTTTAGCGTGAAAATAATGAAGATAAAGAACCTCCGACTCAAGCTGAAATGTTCATTGCTACTCGACAAAGTAGGAAAGGAAAGGAGTTGGATCAAGAAACCAACCATGCAATTGTAAGTTATTATTGTTAGTGTTATTTCTATTAGGAGTGGATCAGACTTGTATATTATGAGTAATGTTCAAATAACAATTGTCCCTTGCCTCTTATTTACTACTACTATATTATGTATGTTAGATAAAACTTCAAGACTTGATTGAAAATCATGGAAAATCTTCTTCAAAAGCTTTTGAAAATGTATTGGGCAAACAAAAACCTGGGAGATTGCGTTGCCACGGAAGAACCACAACACCGACTCTCTTGAAAAGAAACGAAGAAATTGCAAAAATTAAAAGAGAGCATGCTGCTGAAATTAGACAATTTAATGACAAGTTACAAGAGATGGAAGAAAAACATCGTCAAGATAAAGAAGAAGCTGATAGGAAAATTCAGGTTCTTCTTAAGACTGTTTTGAATCAAAATACCTCCGAGTTGAATATAGAGGCTTTGGCAGCTTTGATATCAACTCCTGCAACTGATGCTAACAGTGTCTTACGTTCTTCTACATCAACACATGCTCCAACTAATGATCAAGTAAAATTTGTTACATTCCTATGTTTTAAGGGATTTTATATATGTGGATTATTTACTTGGAGTGGATTATTTTATTTTTGATCATTCAAATAATAATCTTATTTTATTAATATTATTTTTATTTTGCAGGTCATGAATGATAATATCAATGAAGATTTTGAATTTGAAGATGAAGAAACGTAGATGTAGATGTTTAAGTTTAATTTTATAGATTAAAGATGTTATTTTGACTATGAATGATGATTGATATTGGGATCGATATGTAATTTGAAGATGTTTTGTTGACATTACGATATGTAATTTGAAGATGTTTTGTTGACATTACGATATGCAAGATCAGGTTTATAAAAAAATTAAAGATGTTTTTTTTTTAAATGTTTTGTTGGATCATTTTCAATTTAAAGATGTTTTGTATTTGAATATTATTATATAAAAAAATTGTGAATGAGGTTATTATCAGGTTTATAAAATAAAATAAAAATTTATTTTATTAAAAAATAAATAAATTTATTTGGTTTATAAAATAAAATAATTTCTTTTGCAACAGTTACAAAGTGTGTCTGTAGTAAAGAAGGCGTTGCTATAACCTATGAAGAAAAAATGAACTTAAGACTCTATTAGAACGGTTTAGAATAGGCTACGGCTAAGAACCGTAGCTATATTCCATAAAATAGCCGTATTCAAATAAACAACAATTGCAACGGTTTAAATTTGAAAACGGCCTCCAGCCGTTGCTGTACCAAACCGTTCTCTTTATAAAATTACAGCAACGGCTCTGAATAAGGCGTTGCCGTTGACTAATAAACCGTTCCTAAAGGCTAAAACAACGCCTTGGTTTAGAACGCCCTGAAAACCGTTCTCATAGATAAAGGCAACGGTTTTTTTAGATTTTGCAACGGTTTTTTTGTGTTGCTGTATATTCAAAATGTTGTAGTGACCCTACCCCCTCCAACTACCCCTCCAACTACCCATCCAACTATCCCCTATTTGACTACCACACCCCACAACAACCAACACATCTAGACCAACCCAATTCCATGTACACATTCGGACAACCATACCGTCCATACTTCACCCAACCTCCCCGACAATCCTTCGAAAACATGGGCATTTGGCTTGACTACGGCAGCGCCGTTGACAGTGGACCTCCCGGCTATTGGGGTCAAATGCTGCAAAATCTATCTAATACGCCGGGGCCGTCCCAACCATACCCTCATCCGCAACTCAACACACAAATACTGGACACACCACAACAACCTCGTCGTAGACCTCGTCGCAACGCGCATCCCCCGCAATGTGGCACCGATGGTCACTTGGATAGAGTTGACCATTAGTTTTTATTTTTTTCCAATTGTAATTGTAATTTTCATTAGATTGTAAATTAATATATTTTATTGTTTCTATATTTTTTGTTAACATTTCTATATTTCTATATTTCTTAAAATATTTATTATAATGTTTATAAATTTAATAACAATTACCATTAAAATATTTACACAAACATAATCTTTAAATAATTTATTAAAATATAATATTAAAATATAAAATGTTTTAAATAATTTATTATATATTATAATATAAAACCTAATTTATTAAAATACAAAATAGGTATTTATTAAATAAAACAAAAAATGAAAACGAAACCCTAAGCTACAACTAAGTCGCCATTTTGATAGGCGAATCACTCACTTTTCCTCGTAGTCGCTGTTCTGATTAGCGACTCCATCTCTGATCAAAATCCCATTTGCACTAAGTCGCCATTCGAAATGGCGACTGCATGTTGGAACCTAGCCAGAACGGACAGTTCTTGGAAAATGTCTATTATTTGGTAATTTTGGAGTAATACTGTGTTATTCTTAAAAAAAATTCCAAGTTATGCATATACTATGAAGTTGTTTTTTGTCCCAAATATATTTTCTTCCCAATATTGATTGTATATTATTACAAATTATTGTACAATTCCCACAATATTTGACATTTAATTTACAATTAGTTGTTCAATAATCTATACCTATATATAAGGGAAAACGCGATTTTGGTGTAACATTTTTTTCTTCTAAATATACCCTTTTCAGTTTTAATTTTAAATCTTAACTTCTCTTTTTAACAAATGGTAGTTATGTGATGGTTTATTAACTTTTATACCATTATCTACTACTATTAATTTAAAAATAATAAATAATAAAATAAAAATTAATTAAAAATAATAATATAATTTATATTTTACACGTGTGGGTATTATAAAAAGCGGACAGACGGGCACGCGAGTTCCCGTCTGAATGCTAATAATAATAATAATAATAATAATAATAATAATAATAATAATAATAATAATATTATTATTATTATTATTATTATTATTATTATTATTATTATTATTGTTATTTTGAATAAAAACATATATTTATCATATATCATCGATATCATATTAAATTACAATCTTTTAACATTTCTCTCAAAATATTTTCTCTCAAATCTCTATACTATTAAATTTGGATAACTTAAGCTAGGGCTCCAACGAACTGGCCCATCGACTCCTTCATCCACAAATAACACAAAAAGTACTAGGATGCAAAACGGATACGGACCATACTCTTATTTGAAACATTTGTTGCCTTAATCATCATTCAAAATGGAGCGAACACCAAATGGTCTCAACGATCATTTTGTTTAATATCTGTTAGGGACACTCTGAATCTATGAGAGAGTACCTAGTCAGGTTCAATGAGGCAACCATCAAGAGGGTTCACTCTAATCAAGAAATGTTTATGGGGGTATTACAAAACGAATCAAAAATTGATCATTTCAATAAGTCTCTTGCCTAGAAGTTCATCGCCTCCATGGAATTAGTTATGACATTGGATGAATGTTATATAAAAGGCGAGGAAAACAATGCGAAAAAGAATGCTAGAGAAGCGAAAGAATGAGGCATCGAAGGGGAAATGACTCATTCCCCTAGCAATATAAAAACCATTACATGTCGCTCGTCTGTGATAATTGTGACCTTCAAATGCAGCAGGAAGCCCAAAGAGAGTTGCACCCCTCACACCAAGTAAAAGAACAATTGGCGCAAATTACTTCACACATATGTCATCCCACCTCTCCTAACTCTAAAGTGAGTGGTTATGGTAGAACAAGTCAAACAAATGGTGTAAATAGCACAAACTGAAGGACTACCACCTAGACGATTGCCATCAACTAAAGAAGAAAATATAATGTAGTATCCATAAAGGCCATATGAGAAGATATGTACAGGGATCTCTCAATAGTACGGAGGTAGGTCTCTTCCTTCAAGAAGAAACCAACCCTAAAGCCCCCGCCCAGGAGGGATAAATATTTTGAAGGGGAAAAGAGGATATATTGGTCCTCCACACATTCAACACCTTCTATGGATGATTCATTTGACGAGGAGAGTCTAACTACCCTCTGTCACACCCTCATTTTCACCCTAACCTTTTCACTCATACATTCGTCGTATCATATATTACCATGGTACATATCAAGCATGTAGGTTTACAAGAAAAGGACAAGAGTTATTTCTTTGTTTCAAGACAAGGAATGGATTGGTTCAGTGGTTATTCATCTGATTCTGATGAGAATTTGACCTAATCTTGATCAACAAAAGAAAGGATGTTGTGCGCTCTTGCTGGTTATTTCTATCACGGACCTTGTTGAAGACAGTTTCATTATCTTAGGGTTTCTCCCAGTTGCTTGTTTTACAAGTCATTTCTTTACATATGGTGTAGAGGATTAAATCAAGATCTCCTCTTCATATCAATACTTGTTAATTGGCCAGAGTTTGCTTTATGATTTTATCAAGACAAGTCATTCTTGCTATTTAAGCCACCAGTTAGGATCTCATCAGTCCGTCAGGTAGGATTTGTGTTTTTCGTGAACTTGATATGTAATTAAAGGTTAAGATTCGTTGGATAAAGCACGGGTCAATTCAGATTTGAGAGTGGAAGTTAGTATGGATTATTTTAAGGGAAGTGAGTTCATAGGTCAAAATTTATTCAAAGTTGTCAAGGATCGTTTGAAGAGATGCATTTGAATGGACTATGTAACAAGCAATTTGAGGCATGATCATTTGGTTTCTATTTGGCTTTAAGTCGTATTTTTAAATAAAGTGGTTTTCAACAATATGTGTTTCAAATGTTTTAAGCCCGTTTGAAAGATATGCTTAAGATAATGGTTTCAAGTTTAAAAATTGGTTTCAATTGATGACTTGAATTGTGCAAGACATGTAGAATCATTTTTTCGAGCCATGCTTTCGAAACATAAGAGTTCTCAAGTCAAGATTATCTTCTAGCCATTTTAGAAATAAGAAATTGAGGTTGCATTCTATTTTAAAATAATGCAATTGCGAGACCAAATTGGATTCAAAGTTCCCACTCAATACTCAATTCAAGTTTCATATCCCTATTCAAAGTTTTCATTCAAGATCCACAATCCAAATTTTAATTCCAAATATAATTCAAAGTTTGACCAAGATTCATTCCAAATACACAATTTGAATTCATGTCAAAATTCAAGTTCATACAAAATTTCAATGTTATTCAAGTTATAAATTCTTTCCAAATGCAATTACAAGTCAATGACACATTACATATTTTCTTGCTAGATTACAAAAAAATCCTATGCATTTTCTAAACCAAGATTCTTGACAAAAGATCCATGCTTTTTCTCTAAGTCTTTCCTAAGCATTGTCATTACAAAAATTCTGCATTATCATTAATAAAAATTCTGCATTATTCAAACTCATCATTAATAAAAATTCAGCATTATCATTAATAAAAATTTTGTGTTATTCAAAATCATCATTACAAGGTTCCTAGGCCTAATTTTACATTGAAAACCTCAACTTGCCCTTCAAACTTTAACCGAACTTCATGATCCATCTCCATGACCACCATAACATTTCCATTCCTCCATTAGCCTTGCCATAAAGTTTATTTTGAACCTACAAATTCAAGCAACCAATGAGTTAACCAATTAATCTCAAAATGCCAAACCATAATTAAAATCAATTCAAAACAACAACAAAACCAAACCAATTTCTATCATTCAAAGTTCAAATCTACAAATTCACAATCCAAACATTTTTATTCCAAAAGTCAACCATAAAATTCAACATTGGCTTCACCCTAATTCATGTCACATTTCAAGGCCATTTCATGTTACAACCATCCATCACAATTTTAAATTCACACTGTATTTTCATATCATAACAAAGACAATTCAAATTCACATTGAGAAAGAGGGATCACAAGAATAGTCCACACACAAGGTGACAAAAGGGCAGAATGTAGAGAAATTCAGGAAAAGGGCCTCACAAACAAACAGACAAAAAAAAGGGGCAGTGGGTACAACAAGGAAGATTCATCATTTTTTCAAAACACTTTTAGGCATCTATGAAAGAAAATGCAGAACTTGCAAGAATAGAAATTTTGTAACAATTCAAACACCCCAGCCATCATCTATCAAAAAGGGCAACCATTTTTTAACACTAGAGAAAAATTTATGAGGAATCCATCGAAAAAAACACAAACAACAGGCCACGGTAGGAAAAATTCAAAGAGACCTAGCTACTTTCAAATTTGTTGATATACAAAGACAAGCAAGAAAAAAGACAACACTGCAAATTTTTTTCAGCTCCAAACACCGTATCCATAACCATAAAAATTTAGACACAACCTCTGCAATAAACCATTTTTCTGTCAAAAAAATTCAAGAAATTCAAGAAGATAGGTTATCTGGAATTCGCGTCAGATTTATTCTTCGAATAGGTAATTTGTTCGTGGTTATTCTTCTTTTTACATTATTTCGTTCCATGTTGTTGTTTGTTTCCGTCCGTATGCGGTTTCATTAGGATAGATCAAGTGAGAGTTGCAGGCAAATCATGAGGGGGCGTGAGTTGATTTGAATCACGAGAGAGATCGCCGAGGGCGAGTGAGGTTTGACAAAATGATAGAATAGTGCAGACTGAGAGGAATGAAGGATTAGGACGACATATTTGTTTTTCTTCGATCGATTTTTTCTGTTTTCCTGGTTGCGTGTGTTTTCTTCGTGCAAGCTCTTTCCTGTTTTTGAGCGAGGCAGGTTTCAATATGTTAGGTTTACTGTCTGATCTTTCCCTTTAGACCTGGACCGAGTTTGGGCCAAGGTGGATCGACCCATTTCATTTTGATTTTTCTATCAGCCCAATATTTTGTCTCATTTAGTTATTTTTTAGGTTTTTTTATAATTATTATTTTAGATTTAGGAATTTTTTAGGTTTTTAGTTATTATTTAGATCTAAAAATAGAAATATTTTAGATTTAGAAATTTTTTAGGTTTTTAGTCATTATTTAGATTTAATATTTATTATTATTTTAGATTTAGAATTTTTTTTTAGGTTTTTAGTTATTATTTAGATTTAAGATTAGAAATATTTTAGATTTAGAATTTTTTAAGGTTTTTTTAGTTATTCTTTAGATTCAATATTTAGAAATATTTTAGATTTAGAAAATTTTAAAGATTTTTTTAGTTATTATTTAGATCCAAAGATTAGAAATATTTTAGATTTAGAAATTTGTTAGATTTTCACTTATTATTTAGATTCAGTATTTAGAAATATTTTAGATTTAGAAATTATTAGGATTTTAGTTATTATTTAGATTTAATATTTAGTTATTATTTTTAGATTTAGATTTAATATTAGTTATTATTTAGAATTAGAAATAATTATTAGGATTTTAGTTATTATTTAGATTTAATATTTAATTATTTTCAGATTTAGATTTAATGTTTAGTTATTGTTTTCAGATTTAGATTTAATATGATAGTTAATATTTTTAGGATCCTAGTTAATATTTTAGGATTAGAAATATTTTAGAATTTTTAAATTTAAATTTTAGAATTTTTGGTTAGTACTCTTAATTATTAATAATTGAAATATAAAAAAAAAAAAGGGAAAAAAAGTTTATTATTTATATTAAACATATTTATTTAATATTAATTAATTAAATGTTAATTAGTTTTATTAAATATCCATGTTTAGTTTAATTAATAACTTGAATGTACAACTTTGTGAAATTTAACTTGTGTCCTTAAACCGACTAACTAGACTTTGTCTCACGTTTATTGTGTGCTTGTATTAATAATATCATTCTGACTTTTGTTTCTCAAACCATTTTCAAAATAAATTCTCGATTCTTATCGAGCCATTTTTTCACCTTGTAAGTCGATTGCCTTGTGCATCGCCATCAACCTTGTTCGTATCACTTCAAAACCTTTTTTAAATAAGTAATATAACACTTAATTCAACGTCAAGTGGCATTTTTCTCCATAAATTCAAAAATACAATAAAATTCAATTATGATTGCTCGCCGCGAGTCTTAAGTGGTGGAGAAGGAGTGAGAATGGAGCCCCTCCTACACTCATTCCGAGTATTTTGAACACAAGGCGCTCGACTTGGTTGTTCAAAATATTTCCCTCTACCCATAATCTTTAGTGCGATCCTAATCGAGAACAATTTTATTTCAAAACCATAAAAACAACACCAACTCATCAAACTTCTTTTTCGCCTTAGAGCATCATCCGAAAATCATTTTTCAATGTATAAAATCAACCAACGCACAATCATTTCTCAAGCCTCCGAACTACGGAACTCTGATTCTTCACTTCTTTTAAGTGAGAATACGTAGGCACAAGGGCCCTAATCCTTGGCGAGCAGTCTAATAAAAAAAACCAACCCCTCTTTCCCTTAATCAAATAGACTTTTAGAATAAAACACCCATTCAAGCTAAACAACTTAGAAGGTTCTCATCGAATACGATGAATGTAAGGGGTGCTAATACCTTCCCCTCGCATAACCGACTTCCGAACCCGAAACTTGATTACGATGACCATGTTCTTTCCCTAAAGGTTTTATCGTTATTTCCCTTTTCCTCTTTGGTATAAATAAAATTCGGTGGCGACTCTATGTCATTTTTCGCGTAGCGACACCCTCGAAGGAGATATGCACATTACGTGATGCATGTGGTAGACTCACCTTTGTAACCAAAATGAACTTTCAAGCTTATAATCATATTTTCCTAGAAATACGCATAAGAGTCCTACCGCATGAAGATGACTCCATGGTCATAAACATACAACTATCATATTGGGAGGCGATATTCATTATAGAGATCAAATATAAGGAGGCGACACTAAATTGATGCATTGATGAACTGGTAAAAAAAACTAAGGGAGGCGATATTCATTATAGAGATCAAATATACCACTTTGCTTGGAAACGTAGTATTGGTGAAGAAGACATCAATAAAGTGGAGGATGTGCATAGATTTTATAGTCTTCAATCAGGCACGCTGTCAAAAAGTATTTTAGGTGGGTTATTTTATCGTATCCGCGAGGATTGTTCAGATATTTAGTTGCTTGCCGTTTAATAATTTAGAGTTCAAAGAAAAAGGGGGTTTTCACAAAGTTCTTGTTTTGTAATATAAGTTTGGTGGAAAAGATGTAAAATAGAGAAATATGTTTAATTTTTAAGAAAAGCATGTCAAGATTATATTTCGTTAGTCCTTTTCATACATATTCGATTAATCAAGCATGTGAACATAGTTTCGATCAATACAATTGCGTATCCTCGCGAATCCATTTATCTCTAAAGTGACTCGTGGGTATTATTATTTTTAATCGCTAGATGATTTCTCGTAATAGCAATCGCAACAATAAACATAAAGATTGATAGAACGCAAATATTAACTTCCAAATCTATGTCTAGAGTTTGATTGTTAATAGATGAAAAAATTAGATCAAGACTTGGAAAATCTATGTCTAGAGTGATTCAAATCATAAATACAACATTTAAAGCAAAGATCTTCATCATCTATTGATCATCAACCATGTTCACATACAAAAGATCAAAAGAAATACATAATAGTAAGGTTAATTACCTCTAATATTGACACAAAAGTGTTTAGCTACCCATCACCATGATAGCTTGATCAACAAGTAAAAAAGAAAGCTTTGCTAGCATCAAAGTCGAAGAATCGAAGATTGATGCTCCAAAGATTTAATTCTCACTTCTTCTTGAGTTTCTAAGCTTTTTTCACCTAAAAACCCTTTGTATCTCAAAAGTTCTGAAAAATGTAAAGTTCTTGGATAATATCTTCTAAGGTGGCTACTTATAGAATGTGCAAAAAGTACCAAGTAAGTGGTATCGCGCTAAGCGCCATCAGGAGCGCGCTAAGCGCGGTCAGTAAAACATAGGCAAAATTCAAGAAAGCGCGCTAAGCGCGGTTGGAGGCTGCTTAGCGCGGTTGAAAGCCATTAGCTAATGCCTCAACATTGAAAGCACACTGAAAGCACGCTAAGCGTGATTTACCGACACGGTCGCTGCGAAAATGATTGAAATTCTGGTATTCAGATCTCATATGTCCCAAGAACATTGATCTCTGCTCAACAAGGACAAGGACAGACCATGACCAATTTAAATTTATTTAAATTGTACCAATGTCATGACCAACGTCATGACATCTGTTGTAACATCTGCAGACTGACATACTATTTATCTAAACATTTAAATTGTGCAGAATTATAAATGCTGAAAGATAAATAACACAATGAAGTGTTTACCCAGTTCGGTGCAACCTCACCTACATCTGGGGGCTATCAAGCCAGGAAGGAAATCCACTATTACCAGAAGCAATTCAGAGCTAAACTCCCTCGTTTACAACTCCTCACTTAATCTCTACCCAATGCATTTTCTGCCTAGAGACTAGTAGACAAGAGTATACCCACTCACTCCCCCTCAATCACAGCAGTGATATACAGTTCAATACAAAAGATAGACTTTAGAAGACACTTTTCAAAGTCACAATACTTGATTTTGCTTAACAGCTTCAATCAAGGACAATGAACACAACAGTTCATACACACTAACCAAAGCAATTACACATCATACAATTGCTTGGCACACAAGTATCCTAAGACACACGTGAAGAACCAAACTTCTTCACTCACACAACACACATGAAGAGAACAACTTTTCACTCACAAATATGTCTACCATAATGTATCAAAAGATACAAAGGGTGACTTACACACACAAGGGACTCTCAAACCTTAGACCTTTATTTTACACTCTGGTTGTTCTTGATGTGAGTGCTTACTTTCCTCTGCTTCTGCTCCTCCTTAAATAGTAATGCAGACTGGGGTTGGGCTGTTTAAAAGTAACACACATTAGGTTTAACCAAGTTAAACCACTTTGCATAATTCAAGGTGCTGTCAATTTTGGTCACAACTGCTTCATGTTATCTCCAGTCCTGACTAGAATCTCGCCTGAGATAACTAAGGAACCCTAACAGGTTTCCTAAAATCTAGCCTGAGATATATCAGGTATCATAACAGAAAAACAAACTCTGCACGCCTGTTGCCATATGATCAATGTCATAACATTCAATCATGACATTCAGCTTCACTTACTCTTAGCTGACAGACTCCCCCTGCTGAGCACTTCTGCAGAATCTTCTTCACAACATTAGAAACAAGCATATTATAGTTTCCTAAAAAGTCTCAGAGATCCTTTTTATGAACACCAATTAAATCTGCACGTTGTTCCTAATGAATCTCTTTGGATTGTACATACAGATGAGGAATATCAAACAGGACCAAAACACTTATGTCAAGAGATATAACATAGCAGCACATATTGTACCAGACATTGATGTTATGACATTTAGTATGACATCCATGTCAGCAGTTCTGTCATCAGCTCCTATTAGGTCCTGCTGCACCAGACAACGATGTCATGACATTGGTAATGACATCCATGACAGCAGTTTTGTCATCAGCTCCTTCTGCATCCATGACAGCAGTTCTGTCATCAGCTTCTGCTGGTCCCTGCTGCACCAGACAGCGATGTCATGACATTGGTAATGACATCCTGTTTAAACACATGACAGCAGTACTGTCATAACAGTAGATGGAGATGTTGTGATAGCTGGCTTAACATCAGTGCAGAATCATGTTTTACCAAAATTTAGCCAATCCTAGAACCATAGAACCATGGTACTAACAATCTCCCCCTTTGGAAAATTTTGGCTAAAACACCCAAGCAAAGTTGTCAAGGCAGCAACGGCATCAACAACAGTAGCTTGCTTAAATACTCCCCCTTAATAGTTGCTCTCTCCATGGCAGTAGCGGCAGATAACTACACTTTACTCCCCCTTGGTTTAGTCAAAATTTGACAAAATTTGGAGTAAGTGTACATACTGCACATGGTGTCCAAGTCTGCCATTTCTTGATCTCTAAAGACTGCACCAACAATTATGAACAATGACTTAAACTTCTTGCTGAACTCACTCAGCCAGTGGAAAATCAGCCCTGAACTATACTCCTTGAGAATACAGCCTGAATCAGTCTTGAATCTTGGGTTCTTGTCTTGTCTGAAGCTGCACCTTTAGGAGTGACACTTACCAATCAGTCAATTACTTGCCAAGTAGCAACTAATTTTAAATCCCCAAATTGAGACACAGGAAAATTCTGTAGAGAAAAATTAATCCTCCCAGGCACAAGAGTTTTACACAGCTTCATATCAGCATAATATCAAAACAAGTAATGCAGTTTTATATCAAACATGTACACAGTTCCCCCTATCATGCATAGTCAGCACTCCCCCTAAAGGAGAGAATCCAAACATATGAATAACTACTTCAATATATTCATGTTCACATTCTGGAAACACATGCAGCTTTGCACCCCTTATTTCACAAGCCATGTTGGAACCAATATCAGAAGTAGTTGCAGGATTACTATCTGGAAGATTTCTCAGATTTCAGCTTTGACAAAAACTTCAAGATGTCAGAGTGAAAGTCCTTCCTTATGCGTATTCCTTGAACCCTTCATTGTTCCTTTGCGACAGAAGTAGTTGCAGGATTACTATCTGGAAGATTTCTCAGATTTCAGCTTTGACAAAAACTTCAAGATGTCAGAGTGAAAGTCCTTCCTTATGCATACGATCAAGGCTGATGTTGTCTTGATCTTCATCTTCACCTGTCAACCAAGACACAACACTTGAAGAGAGGCTCAAAACCCTATTTTGATCCATTGACACCCAATGAGAGAACCAAGAGCAGAACCACTGTTAAGTTCATCATGGACAGTAACACAATGTCACAACACCTGGTATGACATTCCACCCTCCTAGAGGCATACAGTCATAAACTGCTTGAAGCCACAAGCAATCTTGAGACACAACTGTACTAGTGCAGCAACATATCCTAGATATAAGTATACCTCCCCATACCAAGGATAACTAGTGCTCTATTTCCAGAAGCACGTGAATGGAAAACATAAGACTCATCTTCATGTCTTCAAGAGCTCACTCCTTGTTCAACACACCTGCTGAACGCATTCACTTACTGCTTGAACCATAGGTAACTAGTACACCCATCAGACAGAAGCTCTCCCCCTATCTTTAATAAAAGCTGCTCCAAGATCACCACATTATCTCTCATGACCAATTCCATGCTCATACAGTGAGAAGGCATCAAACTGATCCACCTCTTCCTAGAGTTACTTGTAGCAGAAGAGACCACTTCTCCACAAGTATTCTGACCTTAGGCTGAGTACAAGATAGGCTCCCCATAATCCAAGACATTCTTTCCTCATCATTCTCCCATATGATAAGTTAGAGCACTTCTGATTCAACTAGGGACTTTATCACATCAGAATGCAATCAACTAATGATCCACTCCAGTCTTGTATAATACCTTCACATCATACTCCAAGACAGTCCTTTTACCTCATCATTCTCCCGTATGACAAGATAGAGTACTTCTTAGCCAAGATGTGAATCACAAGTTCCACAGCAGATCTTCAAGTCCTTCTCCAGATGATGTTTACTCCAGCCAATGGTTCTTGGTATGCTCTCAACTGGACTTACTACTGCCTAGTAATCCAACTGAAAATCTTCAGAGAACACAACTCCACCAGCTTGATCAAACACATCGCCAAAAGAGGGTAATCTTCCATACACAACTTAGGGCTTCTACCACAAGCTCCAATATATGAACAGAAAAAGATCCTCCTTTGGTCTTTAACCAACTACCCTTCTGCACAAGAGTAATTAGTTCCAAGCATGAACAGTCCCAGAACCTTCTGTGGTCTTCAAATAACTACCCTCTGCACAAGAATAGTTTTCTAAAGGCATACTACTTAAATAACTAAATACCACTGTTTGGTTATTCAGCATCTTTCAGAGCTCTAGAAAATCTGCTAATCCACCAGGCCACTTTGATCTTCAATTCACAAATTCTACTTGCTCCAAAGCAAGGCATCTACTCCTTCACACAGCTCCTGCGAACTGCATGAGATGAAGCATTAATTCCATTCATACCTGAGAAGATCAACTTATCTTTCAATGATGTGCCACAACATCAATGAAGGCCTTGAAGTTACTGCTTGATGTCACTACATCGGATACGACAACCTGCTAGAGAGTTCAGGCTTTCATTCTGCCACTTGGAAGATCCTCATCACTCTATCAGAACAAGAGTACATAGACTTGATATCAAGTTGGAGTAGACAACCTCTATTCTGCTTTGTTTTGCCTTGAAGTGCATTTGTTTTAGGAACTCTTCTTTAGAGAAACCAATCATGCCAAAGCTTGATTCTTCAGAGAGGAGGAAAAAAATCTTTACACAAGGAATACCGTTTTCCTTAGGTAGAGACTTCTTCAGAAAATCAGAGATAACTACCACTTATCCTTGACCTCCAAGCTGAGCAAGAACTCATGCTCCTGTGCACTTAGATCAGAAATAAACTGACCCAAGCAGAGCTACCAACACCATCTTCTAGACCAGTTTCTTGCCAGGAAACTTTCTAGATAAAGATCATATGCTGCTGCACTCCAATAAACTGATCCAAGAAGAATGTCTTCATCTTCACTTCCATCAACACTACATTCTAGCCTTAGTTTCTTGACAAGAACCTTGCTAGAATAAAGACAAATCCTACCACACATGTGTATGGTACCAAGATCATCATAATCAACTGCACAATCTCTGCTGGTGGAATGTCTCAACATCTGGTTGAACATTAGACCTTTAAAGTTGACCATACAAAACAAGAGCTAGATGCTTTGTGCAATAAAAGAGATCCTTCTTCCAGAAGATAGACTTGGATCATCCACCTGATGAACCAACAGAACTTTGACAATGTTGATCATTATGGATAATCAATTAAATACTTGTGCATTCCACAAATAGAGATTGATCTTAAATCCGTACAACTTGTCGAGAAAGCCAGATGATTACACTTCAGCAATACCAAGAGTATTCTTTAGTATAATTATCTTTAATGTTGAAACAACAAGGCTGCCACCCTCTCTTATGACTTCCTCTACTGATAGAATCGTTGCAGGTTATGAGTGGTGAAAATAAATCACTTCCCACACAACAGAACAGTCCAAGCATACAAGCAACAGCCCATGCACTCAAACAACACAGCTACAACATTCAGCAATCTAAATATAGGGCAATCTTCTCCCAGGGCTACCAGAGTTCTTTCATCAGAAAAATATGCAGCGGAACCACCAAAAGAACATCTTCAACAAGCCCTAAACAAGATGTTAGAACACACTCACCAGGTCATAGAGGCGCCTATATCAGAGGGCACAACAGCAGATACACAGAATGCATCAGCAACCCAAACATTTAGCAAGATCAGCACAACAACTACAACTTCTCCTTGTTTAAAACCACCAGAAAGTATCTCCCAAGATCTCATCCAGAACAGACAGGATGCCTACTCTAATACCAATTGAAATTTTGGTATTCAAATCTCATATGTCCCAAGAACATTGATCTCTGCTCAACAAGGACAAGGACAGACCATGACCAATTTAAATTTATTTAAATTGTACCAATGTCATGACCAACGTCATGACGTCTGTTGTAACATCTGCATACTGACATACTATTTATCTAAACATTTAAATTATGCAAAATTATAAATGCTGAAAGATAAATAACACAATGAAGTGTTTACCCAGTTCGGTGCAACCTCACCTACATCTGGGGGCTGCCAAGCCAGGAAGGAAATCCATTATTAGCAGAATCAATTCAGAGCTAAACTCTCCCGTTTACAACTCCTCACTTAATCTCTACCCAATGCAATTTCTGCCTAGAGACCACTAGACAAGAGTATACCCACTCACTCCCCCTCAATCACATCAGTGATATGCAATTCAATATAAAAGATAGACTTTAGAAGACACTCTTCAAAGTCACAATACTTGATTTTGCTTAACAACTTCAATCAAGGACAATGAATACAACAGTTCATACACACTAACCAAAGCAATTATACAGAATACAATTGCTTGGCACACAAGTATCCTAAGAAACACGTGAAAAACCAAACTTCTTCACCCACACAACACACGTGAAGAGCACAACTCTTCACTCACAAATATGTCTACCACAATGTATCAAAAGATACAAAGGGTGACTTACACACACAAGGGACTCTCAAACCTTAGACCTTTATTTTACACTCTGGTTGTTCTTGATGTGAGTGCTTGCTTTCCTCTACTTCTGCTTCTCCTTAAATAGTAATGCAGACTGGGCTTGGGATGTTTAAAATTAACACACATTAGGTTTAACCAAGTTAAACCACTTTGCATAATTCAAGGTGCTGTCAATTTTGGTCACAACTGCTTCATGTTATGTCCAGTCCTGACTAGAATCTCGCCTGAGATAACTAAGGAACCTTAACAGGTTTCCTGAAATCTAGCTTGAGATATATCAGGTATCATAACAGAAAAACAAACCCTGCACGCCTGATGTCATACGATCAATGTCATAACATTCAGTTATAACATTCAGCTTCACTTACTCTTGGCTGACCAGACTCCCCCTGCTGAGCACTTCTGCAGAATCTTCTTCACAACATTAGAAACAAGCATATTATAGTTTCCTAAAAAGTCTCAGAAATCCATTTTATGAACACCAATTAAATCTGCACTTTGTTCCTAATGAATTTCTTTGTCCTGTACATACTGATGAGGAATATCCAACAGGACCAAAACACTTATATCAAGAGATATAACATAGCAGCCCCTGCTGTACCAGACATTGATGTCATGACATTCAGTATGACATCCATGACAGCAGTTCTGTCATCAGCTCCTGCTGCACCAGACAACGATGTCATGAAATTGGTAATGACATCCATGACAGCAGTTCTGTCATCAGCTCCTGCTAGCTCCTTCTGCATCCATGACAACAGTTCTGTCATCAGCTTCTGCTGGTCTCTGCTGCACCAGACAGCGATGTCATGACATTGGTAATGACATCCTGTTTAAACACATGATATCAGTACTGTTATAATAGTAGATGAAGATGTTGTGATATCTAGCTTAACATCAGTGCATAATCATGTTTTACCAAAATTTAGCCAATCCTAGAACCATAGAACCATGGTACTAACAATGATCTTCCATGCCTTCTTTCCTTCACCATAGGTTCCAAGCATTATATATCAACAAAAAGACCTGTTAAAAAGCATCAAAATGATCATAATTCACAATATTTACAATAAAATCAGAAACTTGCATATTTATGCTAAAACTTATAAAGTTACTACTAAAATACCAAGGAAACCATTGGAAAGAGCCACAAAATACTATTTAATGTATGCAGAATTTGGCCATTAACACATGCCCCAACGACCCATGTACTGGTAAAAAAGTACATGTTTACATGTTACCCCTGCAATGGCCGAGGAACTCAAAGACCTTCATAGATATATTATGATGTATGGTGGTTAGGGCTTGTCCGCGGTGGCTAGAAACCCTGTATGGTGGTGTTTATGGTGGTTTAAAGGACATGTTCACGTGGATGAGAGGCTCTATATATTCATTTGGTGCTTAGGTATAAATGTATAAATTAGGATTTGTCTCGTCCCGTTGGGAGAGAGATATTTATAGAGGCTTTAGACTTAGGTTTTCATTGGAAAATGTCACCTCTTACACAATCAATGGTGGACTATTAAATCTATATTTCTAAGGAGGTTGTAGGCCATCTTCTAATCTTGATTCCTCTAGGTTCAAGAAATGTCTTATCCCACGTTTCTTATGATTGGGCGAGAGGTGAGCATTGAGGGCAAGGTGGTACCTCCATGAGGACAACATATGCTCATCGTCCTCACTATATATTTTACAAATATAACATTACACGGTCCCTTAAGCACGAGCTTCTTCATAAAGGATAAAAATGTTTGTAGACCGTGGTATGAGGGGGTATCTCGAGGCTCTAAGTTTCTTGATGATATGTGTGATGTGCTAGGCCTATTAGGCTATAGTTTTTTAAAGAGAAATTATATTTTTTGGTCCCGTCCAAGGAGACTATATGTCCCTCAGATGATAGTTTATATAGCCTGGGAAATCTAAGTCCCTCAGGAGAAGTTATTGTAGCTTGGCTGATGATACTTTAAGTCCCTCAGGCGAGGCATTGGACCTTTCAAGTGGGGATTCTATCAAGACCTCAAACAAGACTCGTGACTAAGTCTCTTAAGCTAGATTTCAGTCACGTATCTTGGGAGAGATTTCAATATTTGATACTGCTCGAGGAAACTCTAAGTGACTCAGTTAAGAGTTTAAATATATTACGAAATTGAAGTCCCTCAAGCAAGATGACATATATCCTGGTTGATGAGACTATAAGTCCCTAAGGCAAGGCATTGTACCTCTCGAGCAAGACTTTTATCAAGACTTCAGACAAGACTCGTGACAAAGTGTCTTAGGATAGACTTTGGTTGTTCCTCTTGAGCGATATTTCTATGTTTGATCCATCCCAAGGAAACTCTAAGTCCCTCAGACAAGATTTTAAATAGCGTGTGAAATCTATGTCCCTCAGGTGTAGTTATGTGTAGCCTATATGATGAGACTATAAGTCCCTTAGTTGAGGCATTGTACCTCTCGGGAGGGACTTCTATCAAACCCTCAAATAAGAATTGTGTCTAAGTCTTTGGTCGTGCCTCTTGAGCGATATTTCTATGTTTGATCTCGCCCAAGGAAACTCTACTTCCTCATGCGAGAGTTTGAATAGCCTGGGAAATCTAAGCCCCTTGGGAGAATTTATATGTAGCCTGACTAATAAGACTACAAGTCCTTCATGCGAGGCGTGGATCTCCCAGGCGGTACTACTATCAAGCCCTCAGACAAAACTTGTGATTAAGTTTTTTAGGCTAGACATCGGTCATGCCTCTTGGTCGAGATTTCTATGCTTGATCCCATTCGATGAAACTCTAAGTCCCTTAGGCGAGAGTTTAAATAGCCTAGAAAATTTAAGTACATAAGGTGAATTTATATATAGCTTAGATTATGAGACTATAAGTCCCCCAGGCGAGGCGTCATACCTCTCAGAAGGACTTCTATCAAACCCTCATATAAGACTTGTGACAAATTCTCTTACGCTATACTTTGGTCGTGCCTCTTGGGCAAGATTTTTATGTTTGATCCCACCCGAGAAAACTCTAAGTCCCCCAGACGAGAGTTTAAATAGTATGGGAAATCTTATCCCCTGAAGAGAAGATATATGTAGCTTGGATGATGAGACTATAAGTCCCTCAGAAAAGGTGTTAGACCTTTCGAGTGGAAATTCTTTCAAACCCTTATACAAGACTCATAATTAAGTCTCTTAGGCTAGACTTTGATTACATCTCTTAGGAGATATTTCTATGTTTAATCCTACCTGAGGAAACTCTAAGTTCCTTAGGCGAAAGTGTAAATAGCCCAGGAAATCTAAGTCTCTCAAGAAAAGTTGTATGTAGCCTGGTTGATGAGAATATAAGCTCCTCAGGCGAGTTATTGACTAGCTTATTCATATTTCCTTGAGGGGCGACAAGAATCTTCTCCATGAAGTCCAACATAAAAAGTATTTCCTAAAAAGGCGACAAGGATCTTTGTCATGAAAACCACCATACAAATTATTGCCTCAAGTGTCGGTAATGCTCTTCATTGTGAAGTTAAGCATACAAAATGTTTCCTCTAGAGGCGGAAAGGATCCTCATTGTGAAGTCAAACATACAAAATATTTCATCAATAGGCGGCAAGGATCTTCGCCATGAAGTCCAACATAAAAAACATTGCCTCAAAGGACGACAAAGATTTTCTCCATGAAGTCCATTAAACGAAATATTTCCTCAAAGGGCAAAAAGGATCTTCATTGTGAAGTCCAACATATAAAATATTTCCTTAAGGTGCAGCAAGGATATTCACTGTGATGTCCAACATAGAAGTATTTAGGAAAAAAGTTCTTGTTGATCATAAACGTTCAAGAAATTGTTCGTAGATACATAATCACGATGTCTATTAGGAAATTAAAAGAAATCTAATTGTAATAATATTTAAGTTAGAGGAAGTCCCAAATTCTGGGTAGAAGTTGTTTGTCTAATTCCTGCAACTTGTATGCTCTGTATGGCAACTTTTGGAATATGTGTTACGGTCTCTCTCAGTTGGGTTGTACTATTCCCTACTCAGCGGACAAAACTACCTACTTCAAAACCAGACCTCCTTCTTGCATCTCCTTTGGTCTGACTCTGGAGTTGTGTCTTCTGGAGGTCGTGTGTTTGGAAGTGAATTCTCAAACATGGGAGACTTCTCTCAATTTGTTAACCAGATCCGCTGCATATTCCAGACTCGTCTTGTTTGTCTCTTAATTAAATTGGGAACGTCGCCACAAAGGTGTGTCAATTTCTATAGGTTGCATGGCGTCTTCTCTGTATATCATGGCGAATGGGATTTCCTTAGTAGCAGAATGAGGAGTGGTGTGATATGACCATAATATTTCATGAAGCATCTTTACACATAAGCCTTTGGCATCATGGGGATTCTTTTTTTAGTCCCTTAAGAATTACATTGTTTGTTGAGTCCTCCTGCCCATTAGCCTGCAAATTGTTAGACGAGGACAACTATCTAGAAGGGGGATTGAATAAATTACCAATACAATTTTCTTCGATTAAACATTTTGGTTTGAAAATATTTGTTATGGCAAGCGGAAGCTATTCCGGATCGACAATTGTCTATCCGAACCATTATTGGAAGAATCGAATATGCGTATAAATCATAACAAAAGTATACTAAAGATGATAAATAAAATCAATATGTTTATAATATACGTTTGAACTAAGTCACACAATGATAAACGATTTTCGATGAAAATAAAAAATGAATATTAACTAAGACAATTTATCGAACACTTAGTATGAAAACAATTTATCAAACATATGGTGTGCAATAAATGCCAAGCTTAATTCCATTTATTTTGATGGTATGAAAGTTGAATTGCAATTGTTTAGATTGCAATTGTCCAACAAAAATAGTTTAGTATACTTCAACACAACCAAAATTTTCAATTAATAAAATTGCTCACTAAGTGTGTTACCAAATTGTAAAGTAAGTGGGAGAGAGAGAGAGAGATAACACCAAGATTTGTTTAGGAAGTTTCCCAATTGTCCTCAATATAGGTACGTATGCCCCCAATTCCAAATAGAATTGGGATATGTAATTAACCTTTGCAAGAGTTGCATACAAGAAAAAAGTAGAAATTCAAACTCCCAAACCCTATGTTTGATGTTGATTCTAACTTCTTCTCTTCCCTTGATCTTAAGCTAGATCAAGTTACCCAAGACTTCTAATTGATCCTCTGGTTACCACTACTCCTGCGACAGAAACTCCGTTCTTCAAAGCTTTCACTAGGATGAATCCAAATTGCAAAATCTTGCCCCAAGTCTTTCAATTTATCCTCCATTTACCATTACTCCTTTGAAAGAACTCTCGTTCTTCAAAGCTTTCAATCGGCTGAATCCAAGTTGCAAATACTTTTGCAAAAACCCCTAAATCAATCCTTGATCTTAGAGGAAAATCCCTAAAGGTTTTATCAATGAAACCTCCAAATAATACACAACCATATTTGATTACAATAATCCTAAATTGGACCTTATCAATATAATCTTGATGACACTCAACAAAAATTATTAGGTGTAGTTATTGAATGTATGCAAAGAAAGGTTGAAGATGACAAGAAAATTCTAAGTGTGCTCTTAGTTTTCAATTGTTGAGAAATGACGCATGAATGCATATTTATATGTATGTGTATGTGTAGGAAAATAACAGACAAAATAGATTTTTAGTAAAAAATTACAAGTTTTGTAAAATAAAATTGAATGTATTGACTGCAAATATGAATGAGTCAATACATAAGGCCTAGGAGTTGATACATTTACTCAAGGAGTCGATACATTAAAGACATAAAGGTTTGCTTAAAAAAATTGCTTCAGCAGGAGTCAACTTCAAACACAGTTGTAACGCCCTAGATTTTCATCCAAGACGTGACCCCAAGGTTATTGAAAATACTTGTTTAAACCAAAATAGAAGGTTTTGAAATTAACCAAGTCTGGGACAATTAAAATTCATAAGCAGTAAATTACCGCATTCCAATTCATTCAAAGTAAAATAAAGGAATAACTAAACTACTGGGATATTTATTTTTTGAAAACTCATTTTTTCCCGCAATCACGCATCAAGCAAGTATGAATCACTTTAGAACTCCACATTTGTACCTAAAATATTTTTGTAAGGGGTCAGTTTCCATTAACCACAATCCATGTCAAGAATAAATTAAACAAGAGTTAACAATAAGAAAATATAGATACACATATCTTGTCCAAGAGAATTAAATAAGAGAAAATTCACCAAGGTTATTAATATCGAACTATAAGCATAACAGAATGCACACAAAACTTTTAACTCAGGATTAGCGGCGGCGGCAACAACAACAACAAAGAGTTATATACAATTATGCATCCTCTTAAATATAAATGATTCGAATATAAACCGCCACACAAAAAACACACCACAAAGACAATCCACCACAAAGACAACCACACAAAATTTATCTTAGACACCATAAGGTAAATTAATATTCATCTCACGTAACTTTAAGAACATAATTTATTTACTCTTAATTCATAGAACACACTATATTAGCTTAAATAACTTTCTCATTTATTTATTTACTTATAACATATAGCAGCATTAGTGTATATCCATTTTATTATTATTGAAACTAATTCTCTTAGTCTACTCAAAAAAACATTAAAGTATTAACTATTGTTATATGTTATATTTTACTTTAATGCCACGGTTCTACAAAGCCACGATAACACTACATCTGCACAATGCATTTACATGTCTCACTAATTAGCTGTCGCTACTGCAAAAATAAGGTGCCGGCAAAATAGAAGAGTCGTCACCTTTCGTTATTTATCCCACAGAAAGGGAAAGAAAACGATCGGAAAAACCTGACGAAAAGGTATAAGACAAGGTCATTGCAACCATGTCTGGGTTCGGGAGTCGGTTACGCAAGGGGAAGGTATTAGCACCCCTCACGTCCGTTGTACTCAACGGGATCCACGCTTGTTGTGTTTATCTGACGGGTTGGTTTAACTATCTACCTATTAAGGCTGGTCTGAAAAGAAAAGAAAATGACTCGGCAGAACACAGCAGTTCTATGCCTACGTATTCCTGTTTGGAACGAGAAATCAGAGTCAACGTAGTTCGCCTAACTACGGGTGAAAAGGGGAGGTTGCTCGCCGAGATATTGCATCTCGTGCCTACGTACTTTCACACGGCATGAAAGATCAGAGCAAACGTAGTTCGGGCTAACAAGACCACAGGTTGGTTCGAAATGTTTTACCCGAGTAGGGTTAACAAACGTTCTAGCAGTTGGTGTATGCAGCTCGATCTTTGGAGACTTAGGCGTTTACCGTTTGCGGTAGAACCGAGAGTTAACAAAACTTTCCTTATGAAAATGGTTTCCAAGGATTAAAGGTCCCAAGGGACAAAAAGAAGTTTGATCTTTGTTTTTGAAGTCTTTTAGAGAAGAAGTATTTCGAGTTTTGTCTGTAACTCATGTTGCACTAAAGACTTGGACTTAAGAGTGAATGCATCGCCTGTCACCCAAAGGGTACCACACTAAACATCTAAGATATTGAAGAGAGACCCTCCAACAACCCTTTCTCAAGTGCTTAAGGCTTGTAGTGTATAACATGCGTTAATCTTTATTAAGTGTTTTAAAGATGTTTGAAGATGAGAAGAGAAAGGACGCACTAAAGGGGAACTAATCTAATCCTAAAGTTGTCATGCAAAGTTGATCCTATGATTGAGGTTAGGAGGGAACTAACTAATGTTATCATGCATGGTTAGAACCTAAAGTTCTGTCACATTCCAACTTGAACAAGAAGAAATGGAAATCCTAAGGGAGCATGGCAAAGGAAAGCAACAACAAAAGAAATAATCTGAAAGAATAAAACGGTAAGTAAAATGCATGCAATGCAGCAATACAAGCAGAAGGAGACAAACTCAACTTCTAGAGCAAACAAGTGAAAGCAACACAACACACAGGCAAGGGAGGCAAACTCAACCTTCAGCCAACAAGCAAAGCCAAACAGTAACAGACAAGCAGAGGGAGACAGACTCAACCTCTAATGCACACAAGCAAAGGGAGGCAAGCTCAACCTTTCAATGCACTTAGGCCTAAACCAACTACACGAAAGCCTATTCTAATGCAACACACCAAATAAACAGTCACATAAATGCAGTCAATCAACAAGAATACAACAAACAAAACAGCAAGCCAGCAGCCCAACAGCAAAGCTGTCTTCTAGCAGCAAAGCAGCCCAACAGTTTGTAGTTGTCTTCATGTCCAAGTTATCCATCAAGAGAAAAGGGAATAAGGACTTCATCTTCAAGCTTCAACTTTCTCCATCAAGAGATGATATGAATCAACACAAAGATTATTGCATGATGAGGGGAAGCATGATGGAAACTAAGGGAATCCATCATGGCACTCAAGCACTCATCTAAGATTGGTATCCTTAAAGGTTTTACCTTTTGTGGTAGGCCTTTAGTCCTTCCAAAGGAGGGACTAGGCTCCCACAAAGGAACCTTGCATCATTGGATGGGAAATGGAATGCAAACCAAAGCAAACCACAATTATGAAAAAGGAAGAAACTCCTAAAGGCTCTAAAAACCTAATTCTACAAGCTCTAAAAGCAACTCTCTAAAGGGAACTAATGCACCAAATTAAACCTTAAGATTCAATCTACAGAAGCATCAACATGTCTACTAAACCATCAAAAGAGATTTGAAAACTTATTATGAACTAATGACCACCATTGAGGTTCAACTATGGGAGGTACTATGCTAGAGGCATCCTACAAACAACCTAGATGTAAAATATAACTAAAATAGTAAATCAACTCCTAAAAATCTATAAAATTTTCTAAGGGATCCTAAACGTATTGGGAACCTAGGGTAAAAAATCCAGAGCCTAGATCAATGTTTAAGGGCACTAATGAAATTCTAAACCAAAAGTTGTCAAGTGAAGGTTCACAAGGGGAAGCCTCTAAAAACCTAGTTCAAAACTATGCTTAAAGTTACCTAAAAATCACCACAAAAATCCTACAATCTTATCAATATGCCTACTACCAGCCAGCCAAATATCAACTTCTAATTCTATGCCAATCAATGGTACAAAAATCAGCAAGCAACAAGTCCAAACTGCCAAATTAAATGAATTCAAGAATATAGAAAAATGGCAAATAAAATTGAAAACAGCACAAAAATAAAATCCACAAGCATAGAAAAATCAGAACTTAACCAAGGATCATGCACATATTTTTTCCATAATTTTCTGATGAATATCCTATTTAAAATGAATTAAAGATGAAGAAAACAATTAAAGAAATTGGAAAATGAAATAAAGAAATTAAAAAGCAAGAAAATAACCACAACCCTAGGATGAGAGGACTAGTAAGTGCATCTAACGGCCACGCGCATGCCAACACATTAAATGATGCGCAGCATTTTGATTAGTGTTTTGGTGTGGTTCAATTGACTCTAGCATATGGTAGGTTCTAATCACGTACGTTGCTTGCAAAAATTAGGGTGATCTAAGGGATCTCGTGTTGACACGCAGGCTGGTCAAAGTCTAAACTTCCAAGAATGAATCTAGCACGCAGGATTGCATTATTTAGTCAACAAAGTCCAAATGATCTAATGGTTGAGGGTCATCTTCTACCTTCAAACCTGAGAAAATGAGAGGGAACAGGGGCGGTGGCCGGAGAAGACCTCCGGTTGTCTTCTCTGGTGGTTCTACAGTGCTACATCACGAAATCCTCACCAAAACGCATGAAACCTATACAGTTCTCCTTGAAATTTCTCACTGATCATGAATCTAACCTCCAATTGCACTAATTCTCCATGAATCACTAGTTTCGAAGGCCAACAGAAAATTCACCAAAACCTAAATCATCTCTAAACTTCAAGATTATGATCCTAAAATGATCTATGTTCTTCCTATAACTTAGCCACAGGTCTAAATCTCCCTAAAACAGCCTAAAATGAGAGGAACTTTGAAGAGTAAAAACCTGGAATGAAGCTTGAATTTGGATGCGTTGGAGTGTGAATCTTGCTTCCAACTCTGCAGAATTCTTCACTGAAGCTTGCTAGAGCTATTGTAATCCACAACTCCTCTTGAAATGGCCTGGATTGCAAATATGATTTCTGGTTTTGGAAGCTTCAAACTCCAACTGCAATAATTGTTTTCTTCACCAAATGCAACCAAAAAATGATCTGAAATGGATCCTGAGTTTATATATGATGTGTTTGGATAATTACCAGGCCCATTGGAAGCCCAATTTGATCAATCCAAATTTCAATTTTTCCTTCAAAATGTGAACATGGCAGCCACGAGAATCCCTTATTTCTGCCTTCAAGAAGCTTCAAATACATTGCTTGTAACCTGGTGAAAGTGAATGGACCAGATTGAGCCCTGAATCTTGATTAATGGTTGATCTTTGATGTGTTGCTTCATGATGAAAAAAGCAAATGAAAGTCCATGAAGCAAGCCTCAAATTAAAATTCTACCAATGCCATTGTCTTCAAAATGCCATTTGCAATCAAAATATGTACCAATTTGTAATTTTTTGAACCATTGTGAATTATTTTGAATTTTTCCTTTTAATCCCTTTAAAAATGCCCTTTGTCAAATTTCCTTCAATCAACTCTTGTTCTAAGCCAAATAAAAGCCTCCTTGAGACTTGGTTGAGTCTAAAATCCCATTTTTAGCAAGTTTCATGTTGGACAAAACTTCATTTGAGGTTCACAAGATAGTGAAATGACCCATAATCCAAAATGGCCTGTAATCTCACTTTCCCAAAATCCCCCTAACTTGTAAAACTCATAACTTGAGTTCTACAGATCAGATGAAATACTTCTAGTACATTTTGGAAAGCTAAGACCAAGACCTACAAATTTTATGTTGGCCAAGAGTTGAGGAGAAACATCCTTCTAGGTAAAACGTGCCTTGGAAGTTGGTGGACTTTCACAGATAAAATTCACATGCATCTGATGACTTGTAACTTGTCTGGATCATAACTTGAGTTCTATAAATCCAATCAAGGACTTCTAGTACTCAAATTAAAGCTAAGAACATGCTCTACAAGTTCAATTTTGGTCAAAAGTTGAGATGAAACTTGTATCTTGAGATAAGTGGTCTTGAAGCCAGGCATTAAATAGGGGATTTTACCCTGAGAACCCTAATTTAGCAACTCCTCACACTTTGAATTCTTCTTGAATTGATCTTGGAATAACACCTCATGTATCTCAACACAACATCCCATGACTACAAAGCCTTAGAATTGAGTCTTAATCTCCTTTCATAGCACAGTTGACTCAAGGTTGACTAGATGAAAACCTTAATTGCAACACCTTCAACCGTGACTTTCCACACTTGCCATGAACACTTGACTGAACTCCACCATGACCCTAAAGGCCTCCAATGAGTTTCAATGACAATCTCCACCCCTAACCATGGGCTTATGATCCCCAGATGATCCTCAGATAGGTTCCTAGACAGGAGATGAACCAAATTCACTTGCTTTCCTTTCTTCAAGGACTTTGACTTGCTTATGATGATGATAACCAATTGATGACTGGAATATAATCTCTTGATTAGGTCTTGAACCTTTGATAACCTCAATTGGGCTAAGCACACCTTTCCTGATCCCCTGTAAAATGCAACATGACTATGCAATGTGAATGCTAGAACAATGATATGCTAATGCAATGAAACATGAACCAAGTAAGAAAAAGGTTAGGCAAATTTTGGGGTACAACAGCTGTCCATATTCAAGCGACTTAGACCTGACTGGATGAAAAGCGAACGACTTTCAGACAATCAAGGTAAAAGACGGTTGACCTGACTGGATGAAAAGTGAACGACTTTCAGACAATCAAGGTAAAAGACGGTTGAATACCAAAGAACCCGAAAATTTGCTAACCAAAGAAATAATCTGCGAAAACTGCTTAGGGGAAAAAAATCCAGAAAATTAAATCTAGTTGTCACGGCAACAAACTGATCAATCATCTGATACAGAACCTGATTTCAACATCAAACACCCGTGTGACACCACAGGAATATAATCCACACATTAGATCAACAACAATCAATCTTCAAATATACGCTACAATAAGCGGGCACCGAGCCATAGGACCATATCAAAATATTATCCTTGAACTTCCATTTTCGAAGAAACGAGCAAAGCACTATGTAAAGCGCGTCATCAATATACTATCCTTGATCTTCCATTCCGAAGAAACGAGCAACGCACTAAATAAAAGCGCAAATCGTCAATATACTGTCATTGACCTTCCATTTCCGTAGAAACGAGAAAAGCACTATGTAAAGCGCGTCATCAATGTACTATCCTTGATCTTCCATTTCCGAAGAAACGAGCAAAGCACTACGTAAAGCGCGTCATCAATGTACTATCCTTGATCCTCCATTTCCGAAGAAACGAGCAAAGCACTACATAAAGCGCGTCATCAATGTACTATCCTTGAATTTCCATTTCCGAAGAAACGAGCAACGCACTAAATAAAAGCGCGGCATCAATGTACTATCCTTGATCTTCCATTTCCAAAGAAACGAGCAAAGCACTACGTAAAGCGCGTCATCAATGTACTATCCTTGATCTTCCATTTCCGAAGAAACGAGCAAAGCACTACGTAAAACGCGTCATCAATGTACTATCCTTGATCTTCCATTTCCGAAGAAACGAGCAAAGCACTATGTAAAGCGCGACATCAATGTACTATCCTTGATCTTCCATTTCCGAAGAAACGAGCAAAGCACTACGTAAAGCGTGAACCGGGCATCCGAAAACTTGAACAAGCAACAAGTTCTGACGTCGACTACAAGACACCTATTTAAAACGACAACAGGTAACGACTTCAAAGGTCTAATCCATGAAATCTTTTAATGCTGACACAACAACAATCCGAGGAAAACTCCACTGGGGAAGAAAAGAAACTCAATCAAGCAACTCTGATGAGGGACACATGATAGGACGAACGTTATCATCACATATATCATGCCAAGAATTTGAATATCCGAAAGCCATCCTGAACAAGAATTCCAATCACCTGCAGGAAAAAAAACACCTGAAAGCAAAGAGGTAACCAACCTGGCTTATGTTTCAAAGTGCATATGTTTGAGAATGGCGTAATGCTCCATACGGCATGGAAATGCTACGCGTTTGGGTAGATGCTATGCACGAAGCAAATGCAAAGAGGCGTTCCCGCAAAATAAATGCTAAAGGAATGAAACCAAACTTCCGCTGGGGAAAGAAACAACAACCCTACTGGGGAATATCCTAACATATCCGGGGTTACGAACTTTGCAGAGGATGATCAACCTATCGGATGAAAGACAACCTGCTGGAGAACAGAAAGAACAATCCTGTGTGGGGAATAGCCTTTCAAACCACCGACAACCTGATTGTACTCTGTGAGGACTTCGCAGGGCACTAAATGTGCACATGACCAACTGCTGGGAATGCACGTACCTGCCTGACTGCTTATTAGCCTGCATCTAACTCTTCTGGGGATAAAATGCAAACTCCATCTTGTTGCGGTGAGAATAGTGATACCAAGCTATTGAATAACCTGAATCTTTAATTCTTAAGTTCACAACCGGACTTTAATTTATCCAAAGGAAAGGTCTAAAGAAAGAAAGAACCTTTTGTGCGATATAACAACAACGCTAAGAGATTCGAGGACCGGGGGTTGGTTATGCCTAGGGTAGGTATTTCACATCCTAAACATCTGTAGTACTCTACAGGAACCTTTTGTTTGTTTGCATGCTAAATTGGTAAATGTTTGCTAAGGATTGTGATTGGGTAAAAGGTGAAGGTTAAAACCTAAAGATAGTTTCTAAGTTTGCTCGCAAAGACGTCGCGTCTTCTGCCTATGTATCCTAACTAGGATAGAATCAGAGCAATCGTAGTTCACCTCACAAGGGTTGAAGAACACTTGATTATGATCAAGGTTCAAAGGGGAACAAACATAACAATGTTTGTATAGAGTTTCACAAAACTCTCTAGATCTATGTTATAACACTCACGAGGGGAGTAAGTAATCATATCCAAGATTATTACATATATTTTAAAAGCTCTATCCTAGGGTTCTAGTTGAAGAACACTCCTAGTGTAGGTGGGTCTTTTAGACTTAAGGCAAAGTCTAAGGCTTATACTAATGTTCAAGATGACTTCACAAAGTCAAGGAAGGGTAATGAGCTATCCAATGACACAAGGGTCAAGGGAGAGACTTTTCCTTTGGAAGGAGAGAGAGAGAGAGAGAGAGAGAGAGAGAGAGAGAGAGAGAGAGAGAGAGAGAGAGAGAGAGAGAGAGAGAGAGAGAGAGAGAGAGACAACTTGGATGAGAACTAAAAAGTTCCATCACTTGGGGAAAGAAGCACTTAACAAAGCAAATGAACAATTGAGCAAGATGAAATAAGATTAAGACAAGTAAGCATGCATATTACAATAAGCAGATACTTCAAATAATACCAATGGTTACAATCAATAGTCAAACATCTTAACAAAGATTTGGGGCATATCTTAACAAAGATTGAAGCATGATAAAGGTAACAACCATATGAACAAATCATAATTTGAAAGTAAGCATGTCATAAGTTCAAAACATAGGAAATGTAACGACAAAATGCATAGATGATAATTGAACACAGGTAAATCAGTTTAAACCTCATAATTTAGGAGGAATGTAAGACAAGATTATGGTGAAAACCAAAGGGGGATACCCTAGCATGTTAACTAACAAGGGGAATGAACATCTCACAAGAAATTCAATCATGCTCAAAGGAATGCGACTGCAAGTAGGATCACTAATCACAATAAATGAACAAATTTCCATATGGGAAAAATGTATCACAATTTATGACAACAAGTAATATTTTCTCATCATATAAAAATAGACATTATAACAAATGCAATGCAAAAAGAATGAGCAAAAAAGGATGAAAAATGAGAGAGTTGTGATTATTTGAAGTTTCATGAATTTTAATGAGCAACACAAAAATCAATAAGTGAAAAATAGAAGAAAATGCAAGGGGTGGGAGTTGAACCCACGCCCTCCAGCCTGCACATGTGCGCGCAGAAAAAAGGAAAAAGAATAAAAGGGTTGATCCTCCTCAGGGATCGAACCCAGGTTCAAGCAATGATAGGCGTGTTTATGGACAAGGCTTCTACCACTGGGGTGGATATACATCCGTTGATATAGCCACCCCCATAAATATATATGGTGTGGTGTGGTAAATGGTTGGGCACAAAATGAAGCAAAACAAAGCAATTCCACAAATACGTTTTGATATCAAACTCACTCATTTCTCAACCAAATTAAGCAATCCTTAGATCAATTTTGGGTGTTTTTAAACAAGGAAAAGGATGGTCCAGGTAGAATTTTGAAAACATGCCTTGAAATAAAAACACGATAGTAGTTGCTATTTGGATGAAAAATGCATTTATGAAGCAAATGAACAAAACAATCACGCTATGGTCAGAGAAAGGGCTCAAACACAATTCAAATATCCTATATATCATGTTCATGCACTCAAACAAACTACTTATGAGGTGCAAGTCCAACTGTCATATGCAAATGAGATGAAAATCAAAATATTGCAAGTGAGATAGTGAGATATGAAAACAGGCCGAATTAGAGTGAAGAATCCACACATACACACTCAAAACCACATATAGGATGTGTCTAAACCTTAAGGAAGTTTACAAACAACATGGATTTTAAAAACCTATGACAGCTGCAATTTTAGGGAGTGAAGTGCATTTTGATGATTATGAAGTGGATCAGAGGGGGGGGCAGTGTGGTTTAAACAGCATGAGCAATACATGAACATGATATTGGGAGTGTTCTAGCAAGAAAACATGTCAATACAATCTTGATTCAAAAAGTAGCACATGAGTTGCTATGACAAGTATATATGGGATACCAAACCATAGTCAAGCATGCTATTGAGGTTACAACCAAACTCTATCAAAACCAAAAGACCAACTGTCATCCTAGAATCAGAATAGTGATGCATTGCTAAACCACAAACACAATCCAAAGCATGATCACCAAATTGTAAAACAGTTAATGACTTGGAAGGAAAACAAATGAGGCAGTCAGGATGCACATCAGGACAGGAGTTCACCAAGTTTTGCTTGAAGCACAAAAATACTCTTGAAATAAGTGGCAATTTGCAAATAAAGTTCATGACAGCAAGAACCATAACAATGATATGCTTAGATTATGAACAAGGTAGGCAGACAAGTGCAACAAGGTTCAAGACAGCAAAATGATGTAACAACAACATACTCTTGACATAAATATAAAGCCTAACATAAAGATGCCTATGCCAATCTAAACATCAGACTCATTGCAAGTTTACATCCCTAAGCAGTAGGCAACATAAAAACATAAATGTTTTTCTTTTCAAAACAGTTTGACAGTACATGGATACAAACAAAGTTCAAATGCAAGAAATGGAGCTCTCATGGACAAACAAACTCATACGCACATCACAAATATAGGGCCAAATGAGTTACCACTCTGAGATTGATCATTGTGTAAGTGAACATGGTTTTGGTATGTGTTCTTGACAGTTTTAGCTCAAAAAGCAATTAAGTGGTGAAATGCAAATATAGGTAACTTCAGACCAAACCAAGCATGTGTACATATTAGAACCAAGCAAGTGAGTGAGTTACAACTCTAAAATCATGTATACACAAACATAAGAGATAAATTGATCATGTTGTGGCAGTTTTAGGGTGTAAATGTGATTGAGATGTGAAATGTGAGAATAAGCCAAAACAGTACAAATAAACAATGTACACACACCACAAATATCATTATGTAAGTGTTTTAGGTTCATGGAAGAACTTGTGTCAAGTAATATGGAAGTTGGCATGTTGGTGCAAAAATTGGAAAATCTGCCTAGGCATAGACATTCACCACAACAGGGCAACTTTGAGGCAAAGATGTATCTCATGAAAAATAGGTCATATACACATGATGATGATGCTAACATATGAGGTATAACTTAGAAAATGAGTGAAACTTTCACCAAAACAGAACTTAGCATTTTGAAACTTAAGTCATACAAGAACACCAATTTGAACATATAATAAGCCACGACCATGACAGTTGGAGAAAAATGAGATTATGCACAAGTTTTAAATGGATATGATGAAGATTTAATGCACACAAATCATGTAAACAATGCTTGAAACATAAAATGACATATTGACCTCATGGTATTTGAATGATGCAACAGTTTGAGGCATGATATGGCAAATTGAACTTTAGACAGATTTTGTGCATAACAACAACATACACATTCTTGAAATGGATAAGCAAATGAGTTCACAACTTCAAGTTAGGCAAAAACTCATTAAATCAAAGAATGACATATTGGACCAATATTGGACAGCAAAATCAAACATGAAAATATCATAGTGAAAACAAAAAGCCACATTAATTCACACATGATCAAGGGCAAGGGGGGATCTATGAGCAACTTACAAGTTAACTACATATCCTTAATAGTAAGCTATGTTTATAGTTCTAGGGCAAACATACTACTTTCCCAAAGTTGGATCCTAAATCTACCAAATGATCAAAATATCATTAACAAGTCTAAACATGATATTAAGGCACAAACTTGCAATCTATCATCCACATATCATTTACAAATGACAATATATTTGACAAAATAAGCATTATGGTCATGAAACTAAAGTTCTTGACAATGAAGCATAATAGGGCAGCCATGGTATGCTTTCACACAAATCTTCACAAAGTGATAATACATAACAATGTATGATTTAGAGACAGTTAGAACATCACATACCTCTTGTTGACCAGCCTTGAACAAGCTAAAAAGCTTAGAAACCCAGAGATGCTCCTTCCTTTGGAATGATATGAAGCTTACTTCCTCTTGAAGCAACAAAACCAAACTTCAAGACAGCTGGAGTTAGGTAATTTCCAGTTGGTTTCCAATGCTTTAGACACTTGTAATATGACATATATGAGGTGTGTGGATGGTTAGAACAACAAGAAACATCTTATGCAAGGATTTGGCAAGTTTTGAGGGTGGTGGTCAAACTTTCTTAGTGTGAAAGTTGACTTTTGGCAGGATGGTATTTTTGAGAGGTTTGAAGGTATAGACACCTTCTATATTATATTTAGGGTTTACTTGGATACTTTTTAGAGTTTTGGAAGTGATGGAACTGGACTTGAGCAGAGTTTTGCTCAAGACAGTTTTTTGGTAAGAATGGAGATTTTGGTGTTTTTGAAATTCTTGAGGAATGAAAGGATAGTGAGAGCTATGTTTTCTCTGGTTTTTTGAGATTGCTCTGGTGTGTCTAGACTCATAGAAGAGGCCTCTATTTATAGCCAAACAAGAGTGAGGACAACATTGGTCATTTACCACTTTTGGAGGGAGATTTGTGAAGTTTTTGAAAAATCTTGCCAAGATCTCTATGCATCAGTTCCATGGACCAAAGAAGATCATAAAATCAAGTGGAGAGGTGGACATGAAGTGAATGAGGTGAGCTTAGGGTGTAGGGGACTGCAGCTGCTCAAATCATCCCAAAAAGTTTCTCTTTCTTCTTCATTTAATTGATTATTTAATTGTCAAGTTGCAACAACTTGCCATGTTCACCAAATCCCTCCTTTTTTCTGGTTTTCTTTCTATCCATGCCTCACATTATCAGTTTGGATCAAGATCCAAGGGTGGAGAGCAGCTTAAGTTGTGAAAACCCAAGTTTGAGAATTCTTGACAAAGTGATTTCAAGTGTGACAGGCCCAACTTCTATGGTGCATAACTTCCTGCTCAAACATGCTATTGAGGAGTTCTACCACAATTTGGAAATCCCTTAAGTAGATCTATAACTTTCATGTTTTGGGAATTTCCAAATTCTTAATGGAACTAGGTTGAAAAACCCTTCAAAGTTTCTGAAAAAACCACTTAAAAGTGCCAAATAACTTAGAATTTTTCTAAGTTATTTCCCCTCCAAAAATGAATTTTGCTATAAATCCAATTCTATGAATTTTTTGACCATGGACCACTTTGAGGCTTCTTTAGGATTTGTCAAGAGCTTTCCAATGTGCTTTGAACCACTTCATTTGGATGTGTGGTTGAGGAGTTATGGTCTTGCCCCTTTCGAAACCCTAATTCCCGACTTTTGCAATTACTTCTTAATCATTGATCCAATGGTCATGAAATTTTATGGGGAGGTGTAATATGACATAAGGAACATTTTTTATTCACATCTTGAAGTCAAATTCCTTATTGTTGAAGAGTTAACTTTTTGGTCGACCGTTCGATCGATCGGTGCCTACCGAGTCGCCCGTTGATGATCCGGACATCCTGAGGACTTGAAACTCTTTGAATGGACTTTACTAAGCCATAGGAACTTAATGACCAAGATCCCACCATTGAAACACTCTTTAAGCCAAAAGTCAAACTACAGTTGACTTTTTCTCATCGAAAACCCTAATCGGGTACCTTAAATTGCACTGCCGTCAATCCCCGGGTGACCACCTCAAATTGCACTCATTCTTGATTCAATGTATTATATTTGATCTTGTGTAGACTTATTTGAAGTTGAATCAATCCAAAACATTGATTGACCAGACCGCCGAAATCTCGATTTTGATGGTACGGAGCCCTAATTTATCTGCATCTTATCAAAGATAAACTTGAAAATGGGTTAAGGTTAGTTAATCAAATGAACATGATCCTACAATGATGATGAGGATCTAAGGAGTCAAAATTTAGGGTGCAACACATCTGCTGGGGAGGAATAAGTTTCACATAGAACTCGTTCCTACATTAAGGGACTCCGGCTGGGGAAACATGATCCCTTGGCAGTTTGCTTCACAGGTAACGCCCCTGCAAACTATGAACGAAAACAAGACATTCTATACAGAAGGAACTATCTTGGTCAATATCCGTGATAATTGTTCAGTTAATTCAAAGTTTTAACAATTATTGGCCGAGGCCTGCAAGTTTATGCACGTGCAAGTTTATCAAAACACTGGCGTTTCTCACAAACAAAACAGTAAAAGTTAAAACAAGAAACAAACGTCAAATACTGAATAGTATGTGTTTATTGATAACGGCCTGTAAATAGGCAAAGTTTTTATAGTGGATGCAACTCCTGAAAATAGGAAGTTACATAGGAACAAATACAGATATGTACATAGGTACAAAGAAATTTGTATACATGTCGGCAACGTGATACAGACAAACACCATGAGTTGATCCCCCTATGACTCGCCTGAATTTGACACTTTCCCGATGCTTCGTCTTGGAAGAGATTGACTTGGATAATCGACCCCCAGGTACTCCCAAACCACTGAGCGATGTAGTATCAAACTTGGACCGCAGTCATTCGCTTTTTCAATCCCTAACTTTTGCCTGAATCGCCCTTTTGGGTTTTCAATTCACCGGGATACCCTTTTTATCCGAAGTTGCCTTTTCAGGTTTTCGACTTCGCGGGTGTACATCTTTTCAATTTTTATACCTAATTTTTGCCCAAACCTTTTTCTCTTCTTTTCTTTTTTGGTTCGCTGGGATGCCCCATTTTTTCCTGGACTTTCTTTTTTTTTCTGTCCAGCGGGTCTCTTTAAGCAAAGTATTTTTTAACTGCGTCCGAGTTCACGGGGGATGTAAAATCCTCACCGTCCATGGTGGATAACAATAAGGCTCCTCTAGAGAAGACCTTTCGAACGACATATGGACCTTCATGGTTGGGAGTCCATTTGCCCCTGTGATCTGATTGTGGTGGGAGAATCTTCTTCAGCACAAGATCGCCCGTCTGAAAGCTTCGAGGGCGCACCTTCTTGTCAAAAGCTTTCTTCATCCGGCTCTGATATAACCGACCATATGCGATATATGCAAGTCTTTTCTCACCCATCAAGCTGAGCTGGTTCAGTCTATTCGTTATCCACTCTGCCTCATCCAGTTTGACATCAAGCAAAACTCTCAAAGAAGGAATCTCAACTTCCAACGGTAGGACAACTTCCATACCATACACTAGTGAGAAAGGAGTTGCCCCGGTTGATGTGCATTCCGTCGTACGATAACTGTGTAAAGCGAAGGGCAACATCTCATGCCAATCTTTGTATGTTACAACCATCTTCTGCACTATCTTCTTGATGTTTTTGTTGGCCGCTTCCACAACGCCATTCATTTTGGGCCGATAGGGAGATGAGTTGTGATGCTCAATCTTGAAATGCTGGCACAATTCCTTCATCATCTTATTATTCAAGTTTGAACCATTGTCATTAATGATTCTTTCAGGAATTCCGTATCTGCAGATGATGTCCTTTTTGATAAACCGGGCTACTACTTGTTTGGTAACATTAGCGTATGACGCTGCTTCGACCCATTTGGTGAAGTAATCGATAGCTACCAAGATGAACCGGTGTCCGCTGGAGGCAGTGGGCTCAATCTTGCCAATCATATCAATGCCCCACATGGAGAAAGGCCCCGGGGACGCCATAACATTCAAAGGGCTTGGCGGCACATGAATCTTGTCTGCATAAATCTGGCATTTATGGCATTTCTTCGCAAACTTGAAACAATTTGTTTCTATCGTCAGCCAATAATACCCTGTGTCGCACCTCGAAAAATCACGGAGACATTTCGGAGAAACGACCCTCGCGCAAAAGGCGCGGAAATGCAGTTCGATAGAGTCGCCACCGAACTTTATTTATCCCGAGTAAACGGGAGAGGAAAATATCGAGAAAACCTCTTAAAACAAAAAGCATAGGAACAGGGCTGTCGCAACCATGTTCCGGGTTCGGAAGTCGGTTACGTGAGGGGAAGGTATTAACACCCCTCACGTCCGTCGTACTCGACGGGAACCTCTTAAGGTAATTGTGGGGAGTGTTGTCTAGGTTTGGTTGTTTTCTTCTCGTTGTTGAAGGTAGAATTGGTAGGTTAAAAGGTTAAAGACGCAAAGGAGAGATGGGTGGTTAGAAGATAGGGTGCTCTCCAAGGATTGGGGCCCTTGTGCCTACGTATGCTCATTCGGACGAGAATGAGAAATCAGAGCGTCGTAGTTCGACTACGGGAAAGGATGGGGAAAAAGGAAGATGGAGGGGATTGTGGAATAGGGGAGAAAAATGGGAAATGTGCTCGCCAAGATCATCGCAATCTTGTGCCTACGTATCTTACATTCGGACGAGAATGCAGAATCAGAGCAGTCGTAGTTCGTGGTAACAACCACGAAAAGATGAGATTTGAATTGGTTTGAAGTTTGAGAAAGAGGCGAAAGAGTGACTGACAAGCAACCCAAGAGCGCACCTCAAGAGCTTGTCACTCAAAAAAATTCAAGGAATGCGAGATTCCAAGAACTCAGTTCTTTCGGGGATTGACTGAATAAGTTGAAGATAAAGAGTTGGATGTTTTGAAATTGACAGAATGAACTAATAACAACTCAAGGGCGCGCCTCGAGAGTTACTCATTCGAATATTCAAAGAATGCTAGATTCTGAGAATATCCCTCTTTCGTAAGTTTTAAAAATGCATTTGTGAAAAGATCGAATCGAAAAAATGGCATGCGAGGCCAAGAGGAAGTTGTTTTGAAGTAGTTCGACGACGTGTCGAGGATTTGATTGAAGATGGAATCGACTTGAGGACGTGTCAAGGATTAGATTGTGAGAGATGATATTGGTTCCTAAGGGTGCCTCCAATATCAAAACCACGAGGAGTTGTGAACGCGTGTACGAAATGTGGGTTGCGAATGCGTACGAGCGCTCGACTTAGGAGAACATTAGAAAATGATTGAGTTTGAAAAAAAGTCGAAAGGTTGAGTGGATAACAACTTAAGGGCGTGCCTCGAGAATTATTCACTCGAAGATTCAAGGAATGCTAGATTCTAAGAATCTCTTTCTTTCGGAGTTTTAATCGATAAAATGATAATGTTTTGAAATAATTTGAATTGAAATAAGGTATGAAAATAATTTGTGTGTGAGAGGTGAAAATACGAGATTTTAAATTTGAAAACTTTAGAGAAATGATAATTGTTTGATGAATGAGACGTGGGCCTCACAACCAATTAATCGGGGTATTATCGAGATGCTCGATCTCAACGATACATTTTTCATTCATAAAATGTTTGAATGAACAACGGAAATATCACACAGAATGCTAGATTCCTATGATATTTCTTTGTCCGAAATAATGTACTAAAATGAAAAGTCGAACGACATATATTTTGAGGTGTACACCTCCATAATATTCGTCCAAAAATCCAAGAAGCGCTAGACTTCAAAGATTTAATTTGCTTTGAAAAAATACTCAAGGTGAGTCGAGATGTCAAAATGGATCAAAGTTTATTAAATCATTTAATTATATTAATCCGAATTAATTATTGAAATTATTTGAATGAATCAAATAATTAAATTAATTAAAAATGATTAATAAAGTTAAATCACCAATTAATTAAGCTAATTAAATTTAATTATCAAAATTATCCAACTAAACTGAATAATCAAGTTAACTAAAAAATAATTAGCAAAATTAATCCAAAAAAGTTAATCCACTAATCTTTACTAAAAAGCTTAGCCTCAATCCTCCAATCAAAATGTAATTACAACCCAACATGAGCAGCAACTATACTTATGCTCTTCGCACCATTTGAAGCCCAATAGGATGTGCAAAACTTGGTTTAACATGTAATAACCAGCTCAAGATAAAGCTGCCAGAAGAAACCGTAATAAGGCTGCCATCCACATCACAAGAAACTCAAAATCTAATTTAGACCGCAGCTCCAATGCCAAACCAATGAACAACTTACTCGGCGTTGACGACACAGTTTAGGGTATCAAAAATTATGTATCAAAGGCCTTGCCGCATAATCGATTTGGACAGAAACAATGCTCACATCAAACAAAATAGCAGCATAAGAAAGGGATTCGGGAACCGTTACAAGCATGCTAACCACCATTCGCAATTAGAACCGAACAACACCAACCAGTAGGACATATTTGAAATCTAATTAATATCAACAGCATAGCACACGGTTAGCTAACAAAACATAAACATAATAATGTTTTTTCAGCAATATATACAATCTAACACATCATAACCATCTTAATTGAAACCACCCAAAGCAGCTCAGATCCATAAATCAAGCAGCGTTGAAAACAATATCAGACAGTGAGAAAATAATGTTAGCCAAGATCAAACATAAGCAAAAAATGAGAAAAACATTCCCCAACCGAAAGACACGATGAAGCTACCGATTTGCGCTTGACATTGCTTTCTTCCAAGTTATCAATGCTTCCGGCAATGTTAGTGGACAGGTTCCGGATGCCACTGTTGCGAACCCCTGTTGTATTTGAAACATATTCGTAATCTATACACTCCTTGCACTCCTTTACATCCCCAAAAAGGTTGTCACAGTTTTGTCTCAAAACGTGACTACAACACGATGAGGATAGTCGAAGATTGATTTAAAGTCTTGTTGAGTTATGGTCGTCGAAACTTTGTGTTGGAGTTGTTGTGATACGACTGTTTTGCTTCTATCTGGATGGACCTATTCGACTCCATACTGTTATTAAACAATCAAAATTCGGCGACACCGTAACCTGCACCAAAATCAACAGCCCAACTAGAAATAGAAAACAGAATTAGTAAAAACTGAGACAGGATTATGCAGAGTTGTAGTTGTTGTAGTTGCGGAGTCGTCATCATAAGCTGAAGCAAGTCTGGATGCTACGTGATTCAAATCAGAGTAATGTTACGTTACGCCGTGGTTTATCGCTCGTTGCTATGCTAACAAATTAATACTGCAATAAAACAGATTCCCTGCTAAATCACAGCCAAAGAAAACCAAATCTTGAAGCTCGGACTTTCCTTCGTGGAACCTGGTGTGAACCTTCCTCAATCTTGCTGTTCATTTCTATAAAGCTAATATCTCCCCTCTATATCCATCAACAGAAATTGAAACCTGCATAACCTGTATACTAAAACACAAAACCAACCAGACGTCTTTCGCGAGCGTGACAGCAGTTAGGAATAACGATAGATGAGTTAACATAAACTCCTAACAACCCATATTCACAACCAATCAGCAAAGAGACAACACAAACTGATTCATGGTGTATACACTCAAGCCATAACAGATGAAATATGAAACGAAAACACAAGAAAAGATAAACATGATTTCAACAGCATGAATGTAAGTTCGATACAACAAACATCACAATGGAAAAGCTCTCAACAGTTTGAACCATATGCTAACTTAAAATACATGTTATGCTGAAAGCAATGGTACCTACGTGAATAAGAACATATTAGAAACTTCAATTGATACCAATGAGATAACCCTGGATTTACCATTTACACCGTGATTTGTCACCGTTGAGACTTCAACCTGTGGAAGTACCCTTGTGTTACCGTAGCTGAGGAAACTCTGCAGCGTTATCGCGAAATAGAGAGGAACTCCGGGTTAGTGCCTTGAGCTGAGAACGGACCAACTAGAGTACTCCAAGAGTGAAACCGGAGAGAGCTCATGGCGTCATCATGTTGAAACGTTTTTACATCAAGTCATCGGTGCTGATGAACCGTGCCATTACAAAGCATGTCCCTCGGAATTGTTGAATCACCGGAGCCTTCGCGAGATGTAAACGAAGGATCGGAAATAGGATTCGTCGTTTTGGTTATTGAGGGTGATAGTGTGTAGCGGTGTCGCGTTAGCGTTTCCAAAGGGAAGAAGGAAGTGAACAATTGTAATTAGGGTTAGGGTTGGGGAATTGGGCGGCGGCCGTTTTCGAGAGAGGAGAGATTAGGGTTTGCTGAAAGGGGAATTGAAAAGGCAGTGAACAGTAATCTAGGGTTTTGAGCGTATTTGGGGGCGACTGTGTTGATGAACAGTAAGTTAGGATTTCTTCAATGATTTTCCTCCCTCTCACTTATAGTATCTGATTATGGGCATTCGATCCACTTGGGCCCAAGTCCGCCCTTTCTCTCTTGTTAATCATCATACATATTACAATTAATAAACTATTAACAAAATCTAAACTATATTAACTTGACCATAATAATTTAATAGTAACAATATAAGTAAACAAATTAAGATTTGTATCCAATAAAAGGAAATATTAACAAAACAAAATATATGTATAAAAATTTATTATTTTTTAGTAATATATTTTTTCAAAAGGGAAAAGCTTAAGAAATTAAAAGAAATAATGTTCACCAAAAAGGTTTTTAGGCCACGTGTCACACCTTAATTGGGTGAAAAAGAATAAATTTAAAAAAATGCTCAATTACCGGTGGGCACGTGTCTAGACGGCATGAAACAATAAATGCGAAAATATTTACGAAAGGGGCAGGACAAATTTAGGGTATGACACCCTGCTCGTAATAACTTTCAAGATATAGCATGTCTGCCGGCATGCGTGCCAAAAGTACCTTCGTGGACCTCTTCCATAAGCAGATTAGCTTCTTTCTCATCCACACATCGCAATAGCACCAAATCGTGGTTTCTCCTGTACAGAACACCATCTAGATTTAAGTAGAAGTTTCCAGCCAATCTCCTAAGAGTCTTCTTATCGCGGTTGGATGCCCCAGTCGGATACTCTTGGTTCTTTAGGAAATTCTGGATATCAAAATACCACGGCTTGCCATTGGAAGCTTCCTCAATGGCGAATATGAAAGCAGGCCTATCAAGGCGAGAGATAACTATTCTTGGAGCTTCATTCCAGAAGTTAACTTTGTACATCGAAGACAACGTCGCAAGAGCGTCTGCCATCTGATTTTCTGCTCGCGGCACATGGTGAAATTCTACCTTGTCAAAGAAAGGCAACAACCTCCTTGCATAATTCATGTAAGGTATCAGATTAGGCTGACGAGTCTCCCATTCTCCCTTGACCTGGTTCACGACTAGCGTGAAGTCTCCATACACATCAAGATTTTTAATTCTCAAATCAATAGCCTCCTCGAGACCCATGATACACGCTTCATATTCAGCCTCATTGTTGGTAACTGGAAATGTCAATCTGACAGTGAACGGGATGTGAGACCCATGGGGAGTAGTAATAATTGCCCCAATTCCACTTCTGTATGAATTAACAGCACCGTCAAATATTAATTGCCATTGGGAACTCCGTTCAGGACCTTCACCATGCAATGGCTCCTCGCAGTCTTTCATCTTTAGGTACATAATATCCTCGTCAGGAAAATCAAACTTCATTGGCTGGTAATCACCGATTGGCTGCTCGACAAGGTACTCTGACAGAACGCTACCTTTGATAGCCTTTTGCGAAACATATTGAATGTCGTACTCTGTAAGTACCATCTGCCATCGGGCAATCCTTCCTGAAAGCGCCTTCTTTTCGAAGACATATTTCATCGGATCCATCTTCGAAATCATCATGGTTGTTTTATTTAGCATGTATTGTCTCAAACGTTTGGCAGCCCAAGCAAGTGCACAACACGTCTTTTCGAGCATTGAGTATCGGGACTCACAGTCTGTGAACTTTTTACTCAAATAATAGATCGCATGCTCTTTTCGTCCAGTCTCGTCGTGTTGACCGAGAACACAACCCATGTTGTTCTCAAGAATCGTCAAGTACATGATTAGTGGCCTTCCGGCTACTAGGGGTATCAATATCGGAGGTTCCTGCAAGTATTCTTTTATTTTTTCAAACGCCTTTTGACAATTTTCATCCCAGACAATCGCCTGATCTTTTTTCAATAATTTAAACATTGGTTCACACATGGTTGTGAGATGAGATATGAACCGAGCAATGTAGTTCAATCTCCCCAAAAAGTCACGAACCTCTTTCTCTATTTTTGGTGTTGGCATTTCTTGTATAGCTTTTATTTTTGCAGGATCAACCTCAATTCCTTTTTCACTAACAATAAATCCCAATAGCTTTCCAGATCTCACCCCAAAGGTGCACTTATTAGGATTCAGCCTCAACCTGAATTTCCTAAGCCTCTCAAACAATTTCAGAAGATTCACCAGATGCTCTTCCTCCGTCTGGGATTTGGAAATCATATCGTCAACATAGACCTCAATCTCTTTATGCATCATGTCATGAAAGAGCGTTGTCATAGCACGCTGATATGTTGCCCCAGCGTTCTTCAAACCAAAGGGCATCACTTTGTAGCAGAACGTTCCCCACGGGGTAATGAACATTGTTTTCTCCTTATCTTCCGGCGCCATCTTAATTTGATTATAGCCCGAAAAGCCGTTCATGAAGGAAAACACATAGAATTGAGCAGTATTGTCGACCAATACGTCAATATGAGGAAGCGGGAAGTCATCCTTAGGGCTCGCCTTGTTCAAATCCTGATAGTCGACACACATCCGTACCTTACCATCTTTCTTCTGTACAGGTAATATATTGGCGACCCAAGGAGGGTAAGTTGTAACAGCTAGAAAACCAGCGTCCCACTGTTTCTGTATTTCCTCTTTAATCTTTACGGCCATATCTGGTCTCGTTCTTCTGAGCTTCTGCTTGACCGGCGGACATTCTTCACGCAATGGCAAGCGGTGGACCACAATATCAGTGTCTAACCCAGGCATATCTTCATAAGACCATGCAAAGATATCACTATACTCTCGAAGCATCTCGATCAGTCTTTGCTTGATATCGCTTTGCAGCGCAACCCCTATCCGGACATTCCTGACAACTTCTTCGGAACCCAAATTAATGACCTTAATTTCCTCCTGATGAGGCAGAATGATTCTCTCTTCTTGTTTTAAAAGTCGAGTCAGCTCTTCCGGTAAGTCGTTGTCCTCAACAATCTCTTCCTCGGCTTGAAATATTGGATGCTCAAAGTCGAAGCGAGTCATAGGGAGTTCTTAATCGGTGTCATCTGAAATATGACTCCTGCAAGGGAAATGGTTAAATGCTTCAAATGATATGCAAACAAAGCAAACAACCACGTTGCCATTTTATTGTTAAAATAAAAACAGAAAAACAAGGATCACAAAATTTGCATGAGAAAAATGCCTTTATTTGATTATTAAAGCAAAGCACGTACATAAACAAGTAGGCCCTGAAACAAAACCACTATGTCCCGGGTAGGACGTAGGGTTGTACAATAATCGAAAAAACAAAGCATTATTGTTCTGTCATCACTTGAATAAAGTCCTGAATAGACCAGTTGCATAGGCTTTGTCCTGGCACACTGGGCTTGATCCATGAATCCATGTCACAATCGCTATCTCCATCTCCGCCGTCAGACACAACATTAATTCTTTCAAAACTGACTCCTCCTAGAGTAAACACAATCGGCCCCTTGAACCGTGGCGCGCTCTGTGATGAAGATGACGACGACAGGCGACATCCCAAACCAAACTTGTCCTGCTTTTCAGTTATTGCCTCAACAGGCTTCTCTTCAGCAGCACGGTCGAATTACAGCGTTCCTTCATTAATCAGACCTTGAATACCTCTTCTTAAACTATCACATCCCTTAGGCCGGGCTAAACAGTCAACACAATCCACATCACAACCAGGGAAGACTCCCCCTTCAGCAACCTGCTCTTTACATAGCCCAGAGGCGTCTTCAGTTCACCTACATTCATGATTAAATTTAGACTGATATCTTCCAAGATAGCACCCACCTTTGTAGATCCGTGAGGCGGCATCGGATTTTTCTCGATATTGGGCGCACTATGATCAAAGTTTATAGCCGTACTATCTATCAGGTCCTGCACTTTGTACTTGAATGCATGACAATTCTCTATTTTGTGACCGGGTGCCCCGGAGTGGAATTCACAATGTGCATTGGCATCATAACCAAAAGGAGGCGTGCCTTTCAGTGGAGCTAACGTCCTCTTCTCAACAAGCTCCAGTTGTAATAAAGTTTGAAAAAGCTGAACATACGGCATAGAGGCACATCAAATACTCTTTTCACGGCCCTATCCCGACCTTGGAACCTTTGCGGAGCAGAATTATGTTGTCTCTGTTGCTGCTGCGGCTGTTGTTGTTGCTGTTGAAGTACGGGAATTGTCACACTGGCAATCTGCTGCCTACGATAATTTTGACTTCTATCTTTTCTCCGAGCACTATATACTGAATTAGTGTCTCCCTGCTTTTTATTTCCAAATACCTTTTTCCCTCCTCCAGCTGAGGCTGATTCTCCTGCTTGAATCTTTCTGATCTTGATGTCGTTCTCTATACGCTCTCCCATGAGTATCATATCAGAAAAACTACCCATCGTACAACCGAGAAGCTTGTCATAATACATACCAGAGAAAGTGCCTACAAAAAGATCCATCAATTCACACTCTACCATGGGTGGCTGCACCCTAGCTGCAAGCTCACGCCACCTCTGGGCGTACTCTTTAAAACTCTCGTCGTTCCTTTAAGAAAGATTCTGAAGCTGGACCCTGTTAGGAGCAAGGTCGTTGTTATATTGATAATGCTTTACAAAGGCTTCCGCCAACTCTTTCCAGCTACCAATCTGGGTGGGCTCTAACCCCATATACCCCTCAAGTGACAGTCCAGACAAGCTATCTTGAAAAAAAATGCATCAGCATCTTTTCATCACTCGAATAAGCAGACATTCTCCGATAATAAGACCGAACATGAACTCTTGGGTAGGTATCCCCCTTATATTTGTCAAAGGTAGATGCTTTGAACTTGAGCGGCACCCTCAAATCAGGAACCAATCCCAAATTAGCCATGTCTAACCCCATGGAATTCTGATTGGCAAGACCTCTCACTTGTTCCTCCAACAGCTTGAACCTTCGGTCATTTTCTGTGGGCATCTCGAGACCCATGCCCGGCATAGAGAAAGCATCCTCTTGACGATCTTCGCCTCAATGAGGATCCATATTATCATACCCAGCGTAAGCGGCATTAGGACCAAAACCATTCTGATTAAACTTGGGACCATACCCCACATTACCAAAGCCCTGATTAGCAACACCCGGCCCAAAACCAGCGTTGTAGGCACCCATCCCAAAACCGTTGTTGCTTGCGTTGCCAAAACCTGCATTGCCAAAGCCCGCATTGCCATAGCCTACATTGGCACCACCAATACCTACACCAGTGTTTCCAGCCCCAACACCAAAACCAGCATTTCTAGCTCCAACACTTCCGTTGGTTTCCACATGTCCGTTACCATTACCAGCTACATTCCCAATCCCAGCTCCATTTCCATTCTCACCAGCATTGAGAACGACCACCGGTACAGCATCACCCGCTCGAGGAGTCTCGACTAGAGAAGGATTAGTAGCAACCCCACCATGTAGCACACCGTTACCATCAACTCGTGCAATCAGAGGCTGCACCAGAGTCTGAAGTTGCTCTTGGCCCTTGGCCACAGTTTCCATAACTTGCATGAATTGCGACATCCTATCGCGCATCTCCTGCATCTCAGCTTGCATTTGATCCATAACTTTCTTGCAATTACTTCTTGTGGAGTATCGATGAATTTACTGATCGACAATCCTAAAACAACTAAATAGATACAGGAGATAAGATAAAGGTTCAAGGTACCTGCGATGCAAAATGAATATGCAAATGCAAACGTGTGTTTGTGCCTTAGGGAGATTTCTCCCCCGATTCTAGTGCCAGAGTGCCAGTGCTAATAATAAGAAATCTGGATCCAGTCATGGAGATAATGTCTCATATATATATATAAAGCCCAACAAGGCAGCATACAATGTCACTGAATACATGGAGAATCAACAGCATGACCTCGACCAACAAGTCTGGTGATGGTCAGCATACAACAATGATCAGAAAATACAAAGGGTTACAAAGTAGTCAAGTGCAGCAACGGGCGCGAAACTCTTCTAGCAACTCCTTCGTTTTGGGATGATCAGGCTGAGTGAGTAACCCTTCGACAAGTAACTCCCTCTGCATAACGGTGTACTGGAGACCTTCAACAGAGTCTTCCCACGCTCCTTTGCCAAAACAGTCTTCTAACCTTCGCTTCTTAGACTCAAAAATCTGCTTGCGATCCTTCAGGTTCGCAATAGCCTTGTTCAACATGTCTTGAGTGGCGTACCTACGAGCAGTTTCATCATCAAGCTTCTTCTCATTGGCCTTCAACTGAGCCTTCAACATGGAGATCTGTTGCTTCAGCTTGTCCTCCCGCTCTTTGTTGCTGGCCAGGGTGGCATTCCACTGCTGGTTGAATTTGGAGATTCTCAAGTAAGCATTATCCAGGTTCTGCTTTTTGGTGGCAAGCACATCGTTGACAGCCTTGAAGTCCAAACCTAAACGTTCACGTTCAGCCCTCTGTTTAGTCAAGTCTGTGCCTAGCCGGTTCACCAGCTCCGTCTGTTTTTTGAAGGAATATACAACTTCGCTCTTCTCGCGTCTAAGCTGTACCAGTTCTTTTTCCAACTCCTCGTTGGTCTTCTTCAACTCTTCCTTCTCAGCTAATACCTTATTGTATTTTTGAATGGACACCGTAGTAGGTTCTTCAACCACCGGAGGGCACTCCTACTTAGCAGGTGGAAAAGGCATCCCTACTGTTTCCGCCCTTCTTTGAATCCAAGTCATATAAGGAGCATAAGCCTGGCTATTGCTCTTACCCAACAGTGCTTTCCCTCGCCTGCTGATGTCGTTCCATGCATGCTTGAGCTTGGCTAACATATCCCCATCTAGAACCCCCATGAGGTACAGAGATTCCTACACCTCTTCGCCTTTTGGCGGACCTCTCAAGGCGTACGCAAACTGTCTGACAAGTAATGAGGGATTGTAGTTAATACATCCTTTTCTTTCGATCAAGGGCACATTAGGAAAACCACTGCAGCTGTAGATGACTTAAGTACCCAGCATATCCCGATCAAACCAAACGATGCTCTCTGCCGATAAACCCATCAGGCATTCAGACCACTCAGCTGTGGCTGCAGAGGAAGCAAAGAGACCCTTCTTGGGCATATGGCTATCAAACCATCTGTAGAGTAAGGGCGCACAACACGACACATTTTTACCCCTTCTGTTTTCATTCTTGTAATGGACAGAATGATATAGATCACCAAGCAAGGTGGGAACTAGATTTCCCGATGCGAAGATATGGAAGGCGTCCAAATCTATAAAGTCTGGCATGTTGAGAAACAAGATGATACCATAGATACAGAGGGCGAGAATAGCGTTGAATACGATCCAACAACCGTCCTTAGCGCACTGTTGGGCTTTCCCAACCAGAAACTATAGAGAAAATCCAGGAACCCCATTCCAACTAGTCAGAAGCAACTCTGAAGCATCCAGGTGAAGGGCAGTAGCCAGGTTAGCCAGATTAAGCTTAGCATCCATGCGAACAAACGGCATCTGATTCTTAGCAGGTACACCTAACAACTCAGCATACTCTTCTAAGGTAGGCGCAAGAATGAAATCTGGAAAAGTGAAGCACCTCAACGGAGGGTCATAGAACTGTAGCAATGCATACAACCCGTTCAACTCATAGACTGAAGGTTTACGAACCAGACTGAGCAACTTCCCATAAGATTTCTTGAATTCCCCTTTCACTGTATCATCTACCAAGGCAGTCAAACGAAGCAGCAGAGTAACATCTGGGGTAGGAAGCTTGTAAGCCACATTCTTCTTCAATGATTCCATGCTAGCAAAACAGAGGGAAAGATTACTGGAACCGGGGGGTAGTATATGCACCTGCAACACAGACACACGTTAATGACATGCACATGGGTATGCAAAAATGCAAGATGCAATCATGCAGTAGGAGATCAAGACTGTGCTGTTTAGGAGACCAAGGCTCTGTTTCAACAAAATCACAGCACTGCTCTGACAATAAAACCCTGATGAGGACCATAATTATGCCCTGTCAAGAACAACACATCTTTGATGATAAGAACCCTCTGATACGAACAATACTGATTCACTGTTAAGAAAACCAGGTTGTCTGAAGGTTAGGGTTTCCTGTAATAACCCGACTCCGCTCACAGGTATGAATCCTATCCACTGACAAGGTATGGCATCCTATGCGTTTCCCAGCGTCACAGACTTTCACGAAATGATGATACGCTCACCATTTCTGGTTTGGCATCATCACTCCCTGAAGAGGCCTCACTTAGCTGAGTCACAAATGATCGGTCCCCAGAGTCGAAAACCCTCCAAACCAACAACCCCTCAAGCCCAAAGGGCCGGAAAAGAAGTCAACCGGGAGAATCTCGTCTGAGCGTGGATTTTGTGAGACACTAGTACATACAAAGCATGCACATGCCCACTACTTTCCACAACTAATGCTAGGTATACACTCAAGCTTGGGTCTGGCTTATCACTCATCAGAGCCTCCCTCCCACAACAGCACAATAATGATATCATACTGAAAATAAAATGCGGAAAGTAAAAGGAGATAAATAAATGCAAACCCAACAGATAAACACGCAAGTGCTAGGATTGACTCGCATAGGGGATGGGAAACGGTCTCAGCATATGGGATGGGAAAAGTCCCTAGTTGCTATAAGTCCCCAGCAGAGTCGCCAGCTGTCGCTACTACGAAAATAAGGTGTCGGCAAAACAGAAGAGTCGCCATCTTTCGTTATTTATCCCACAGAAAGGGAAAGGAAACAATCGGAAAAACCTGACGAAAAGGTATAAGACAAGGTCATCGCAACCATGTCTGAGTTCGGGAGTCGGTTACGCAAGGGGAAGGTATTAGCACCCCTCACGTCCGTTGTACTCAACGGGATCCACGCTTGTTGTGTTTATCTGACGGGTTGGTTTAACTATCTACCTATCAAGGCTGGTCTGAAAAGAAAAGAAAATGACTCGGCAGAACACAGCAGTTTTATGCCTACGTATTCCCGTCTGGAACGAGAAATCAGAGTCAACGTAGTTCGCCTAACTACGGGTGAAAAGGGGAGGTTGCTCGCCGAGATATCGCATCTCATGCCTACGTACTTTCACACGGCATGAAAGATCAGAGAAAACGTAGTTCGGGCTAACAAGACCACAGGTTGGTTCGAAATGTTTTACCCGAGTAGGGTTAACAAACGGTTCTAGCAGTTGGTGTATGCAGCTCGACCTTTGGAGACTTAGGCGTTTACCGTTTACGGTAGAACCGAGAGTTAACAAAACTCTCCTTATGAAAATGGTTTCCAAGGATTAAAGGTCCCAAGGGACAAAAAGAAGTTTGATCTTTGTTTTTGAAGTCTTTTAGAGAAGAAGTGTTTTGAGTTTTGTCTGTAACTCATGTTACACTAAAGACTTGGACTTAAGAGTGAATGCGTCGCCTGTCACCCAAAGGGTACCACACTAAACATACAAGCTATTGAAGAGAGACCCTCCAACAACCCTTTCTCAAGTGCTTAAGGCTCGTAGCATACAACACGCGTTAATCTTTATTAAGTGTTTTAAAGATGTTTGAAGATGAGAAGAGAAAGGACGCACTAAAGGGGAACTAATCCAATCCTAAAGTTGTCATGCAAAGTTGATCCTATGATTAAGGTTAGGAGGGAACTAACTAATGTTATCATGCATGGTTAGAACCTAAAGTTCTGTCACATTCCAACTTGAACAAGAAGGAATGGATATCCTAAGGGAGCATGGCAAAGGAAAGCAACAACAAAAGAAATAATCTGAAAGAATAAAACGGTAAGTAAAATGCATGCAATACAACAATACAAGCAGAAGGAGACAAACTCAACTTCTAGAGCAAACAAGCGAAAGCAACACAACACACAGGCAAGGGAGGCAAACTCAACCTTCAGCCAACAAGCAAAGCCAAACAGTAACAGATAAACAGAGGTATTGCAGTGAGAATCGTGATACCAAGCTATTGATTAACTTGAATCTTAATTCTTAAATTCACAACCGGACTTTAATTTATCCAAAGGAAAGGTCTAAAGAAAGAAAGAACCTTTTGCGGGATGTAACAACAACGCTAAGAGATTCGGGGATCGGGGGTTGGTTATGCATAGGGTAGGTATTTCACATCCTAAACATCTGTAGTACTCTACATGAACCTTTTGTTTGTTTGCATGCTAAGTTGGTAAATGTTTGCTAAGGTTTGGGGTTGGGTAAAGGGTGAAGGTTAAAACCTAAGGATAGTTTCTAAGTTTGCTCGCAAAGACGTCGCGTCCTCTGCCTACGTATCCTAACTAGGATAGAATCAGAGCAATCGTAGTTCACCTTACTAGGGTTAAAGAACACTTGATTATGGTCAAGGTTCAAAGGGGAACAAACATAACAATGTTTGTATAGAGTTTCACAAAACTCTCTAGATCTATGTTGAACACTCAAGGAAGGGGAGTAAGTAATCATTTCCATGATTCTTACATAGAGTTAACCAAATTCTACCTAATGTTCTACATTGTGAGACCAATTGGTTCTATCCAGACCAAAAGGTGGGAGAAAGGGGGAAGGTTGCTCGTCAAGATATCGCATCTTATGCCTACGTATTCTCATTGTCCAATGAGAAATCAGAGCGGTCGTAGTTCGGGGCTCGAACTACAGAATAAGGATCAATTGGTTCTTTCCAGACCAAAAGAGGGGGAAGGTTCTATCAATACCTAAAGAGTTTAAATCCTATTGGTTCTATCCAGACTAAAAAGGGGGAGAAGGTTCTATCCAGACCTATGAGTTTAAGTCCTATTGGTTCTATCCAGACCTAATAAGGGAGAAAGGTTCTATCCAGACCTATGAGGTTATATCCTATTGGTTCTATCCATACTAAAAGGGAGAAAAGGTTCTATCCAGACCTATGAGTTATCCTATTAGTTCTATCCAGACCAAAAAGGGGGAAGGTTTTATCCAGACCTATGAGGTTATCCTATTGGTTCTATCCAGACCAAAAGGGAGAGAAGGTTCTATCCAGACCTATGAGTTATCCTATTGGTTCTATCCAGACCAAAAGGAGAAAAGGTTCTATCCAGACCTATGATGTAAATCCTATTGGTTCTATCCAGACCAAAAGGGGGAGAAGGTTCTATCCAGACCTATGAGTTTATGAGCTATCTATGACCCAAGGGTCAATAGAGAGACTTTCCTTTGGAAGGAAAAGATGAGGCAACTTGGATGAGAACTAAAGAGTTCCATCACTTTGGGGAAATAAACTTAACAAAGCATAATCATTCACACATGATGAATATAAGGGATATGGTTACAACCAAGAACAAGCAAGCATATTACAATAAGCAGGTATTTGAATCAGGATGAATGGTTACAACCAAAGCAAGTATCAAGATATTACAATATTAATGATTTCAATCAAAATAGATGGTCACAACCAAAGCAAGCATTAATGATTTCAATCAAGATATATGGTCACAACCAAGAACATGCAAGCATATTACAATATCAAGCAAGGGTGAGTTCTTACAAGACTTAAGCATAAGGGAGTCACAACCACAAACATATCTTTACAAATATGGGGATATATCCTAACAAAGATGAAAGGGGATCTTAACAAAGATGCATCTTAACAAAGATGAGGTTTCAATAGGGCTTACAGGATGACATGTATACTTACGGGTATCATGCCTAAACAAACAATGTCACAACAAATGGTACACAAAAAGTTCACAAACTTCAATGGGAAAACTCATAAGTTTTAAGAGAAGATCAAACATAAATGCTCACAAGCAAGGATTTTAAGTCAAACTCATGTACACAAGGATGCTAACAAGCCAAGATCATAACTTTAAAATAAAACTCAAAAGATAATGAAATTAAAGTTTTGAAATGAATAAATGAGAGATAGGAAGGTGAAAACCCTAAAAACATTCATGGTATCATGTGAAATGCAAGTAGAAAGTTCACATTTATGAGTTTTAGGTTTACCTCTTGAAGCAAGCTTAAGCAATAAGAAAACCAGAGATATTGAGAGCTCTTACAAGGTCTTCAAATGTTCCTAGGTTGATGAATAGATGCTCCAAACAACCTCCAAGCAAGCTAGTGGATGAAATGCCTTGTAAATAAAGGAAAAACTCTAAAATCCAAAGATTTCAAAGACCCACTCACTCAAACCTTGTTACATAAGTTTGGAAGTGATTTTGATAGCTTCAATACATCATATTTGATGTGTTTGAAGTGTTTCTTGAGTTGGAAAAAGTTTGGAAATGATTTTGGAAGGTGTTTTGCAAAAATAGATTTTGAGGGATTTTGGAGACTTAGTGAGATTTTGCAAGAATTTGGTGATTGTGTAAGGGAGAGAGTTCTAGATGGTTTATAGAATGGAACTGGTGTTTTGCAAAAATAGATTTTGAGGGATTTTGGAGACTTAGTGAGATTTTGCAAGAATTTGGTGATTGTGTAAGGGAGTTCTAGATGGTTTATAGAATGGAACTGGTGTAATATGTCATCAGGACCATTTTTTATTCCCATCTTGAGGTCAAATTCCTCATGAGTGAAGAGTTGACTTTTCGGTCAACCGAACGATCGATCGGTGGCTACCAAGTCGGCTGTTGATGTTCCGGGTATTTTGAGGCCTTGAAACTTCTTGAGTAGACTTTACTAAGCCATAGGAACTTCATGGACCATGATCCCACCATTGGAACACCTTTTAAATCAAAAGTCAAACTACAGTTGACTTTTCCTTATCGAAAACCCTAATCGGGTATCCTGAACTGCACTGTTCTCAATTCCTGGGTGACAACCTCAAATTGGATTCATACTTGATCCAATGGAATACATTTGATGATGTGGAGACTCAATTCAAGGAGAACCAATCCAAAACGTTGACTGATTAACCCTCGAAGCCTCGATTTCGGCTGTACAAAACCCTGATTCCTGTATCTTGACAAAGACAAACTTGAAATAGGTAATGGTTAGATAATCAAATGAATGTGATCCTAAAATCATGATGAGGATCTAAGGGGTCAAAATTTGGGGTGCAACAGTTTCCCTATTTAAATTTCTTCACTAGATGGCAATGAGAAATGACAATCCTCATTGAATCGTAGTGAAAGGTATTTAAATATAGCAAACCAAAAATTTTGTCCCTTAGATCCGATGGTATGCAAAAGGACCAATACCGAAATGCAATGATTTTTAAATGGTGTTTTATGATGCTTGAATGCAAGACAGATGCAGACACACGAGCAAATATAAAAGAACGACAATACGACGAGTAACCACTTACGAGGGAATCAACACACTGGGGAAAGATCCAAGGCAAATTAAGCAAGATAATTCAAACATGACTAAAGATGTTGTTCAAGGGAATCTTTCACACAGGGGACACAAATTACACCAGGGAAGACACATCTTCACTGGGGAAAAGGAGACACGAACCTCACTGGGAAAAACCAGATGAGGAAGCCCACCGGGGAAGATGACAATTCTTCACTGGGGAAACGAAAGAAAAGAAAATGCAAACCACACTGGGGAAGAAACCCAATGGGGAAAGCTTTGCTGGGGAACAAAAACACTGGGGAAGCAAAGCTTCACCGGGGAAAAGACGGAACGAAGACACGAATCTCACTGGGGATAACCAGATGAGAAAAATTCCTATAACGAAGAGTTCAAACGGGATCTTCAAGAAAAGGTTAGAAACATGACCGGGCGTGCCGGGGAAACTAGTATCCACTAGTTCCGAGACTCGACTGGCAAAGCAAAAGCTTCAACTGGGGAGACTGGTGACGACCAGAATAACAAATAGCTTCAAACAATGCTAGTTTCCACTAGACTTACCAAGGAGGATGATAATGACCAAATCAACAACGGTTTCCAAGAAGTGCTAAATACCACTATACTTCCTGGGGATATGGTGACAACCAAATTGAAGTTCCAATCTCAATTGGGATTTTCCAAACAACATTGATAAAATACAGGATTTCGGCTAGTGGAATTGGTAACAACCGACTAGTAACGATTAGCTACCAAGCAATGCCAGTAACTACTGGACTTAGAGGGGACTGGTGATCACCAAATCAGGATATACCAATAACAATTGGTTCTGGATAATGCCAGTAACAACTAGACTTAACCGGAGAAATTGGTAACGACCGAGTCCAAGGAGACCAATGACCATTGGATTTTCAAAGAGTTTGGTAACGACTAGAAAGCACAAATATATCCCTCAATACCTTAGGAACAAAAACTAATACCCTCAAAACATTAGGAACGAAAGCTGAACATCCTCAATACATTAGGATATAGAAGAGACACCACCCTCAACACATTAGGATTGGACGAAGACCCTCAAAACCTTAGGATCAAAAACTAATAACCTCAAAACATTAGGATATAGAACACTTCATGCAAATGCAACCACTTTAGTCTCTGGGAATTTCTGAACTCGGGATTCAAATTATACATCTCCAAAGATACACAACATGTGCTCGGGATGGCAACAAACATCTTCCAAAGGTACAAAACATATGCTTGGAATCCAACAATACATCTCCAAAGGTACGAAACCTGAGCTTGGGATGGAAACCAACATCTATCTCCAGAGGTACACAACCTGTGCTCGAGATAGAAACAAACCTCTTCCAAAGGTATGAAACCTGTGCTTGGAATCAAACAATACATCTCCAAAGGTACGAAACCTGAGCTTGGGATGGAAACCAATATCTATCTCCAAAGGTACAAAACCTGAGCATAGGATAGAAACAAACTTCTTCCAAAGGTACGAAACCTGTGCTTGGAATTAAACAATACATCTCCAAAGGTACGAAACCTGAGCTTGGGATGGAAACCAACATCTATCTCCAAAGGTACACAACCTGTGCTCGAGATAGAAACAAACCTCTTCCAAAGGTATGAAACCTGTGCTTGAAATCAAACAATACATCTCCAAAGGTACGAAACCTGAGCTTGGGATGGAAACCAATATCTATCTCCAAAGGTACGAAACCTGAGCTTAGGATAGAAACAAACTTCTTCCAAAGGTACGAAACCTATGCTTGGAATCAAACAATACATCTCCAAAGGTACAAAACCTGAGCTTGGGATGGAAACCATCGTGACTTAGTTTGGAATGATACACAACCAAATTGTCAGTATTTGTTGTCCATGGATTTTCATAATGCCAGTTACCAACGGGCCTTACTTGAAATATGATTGGTCACCACCAACTTACTTATACCAGCATCCACTGGATTTTCAAACAATGTTGGTTACAACCGTGCGTCGACATCCTTAAGATAAACTTCTCAAATGAGACTACCATTTATCGTTGAAGAATGATAAGCTTCTCTAAAGAGACTGCCACTTATCGTTGATGAAGGATAAACTTCTCTGAAGAGACTGCCACTTACCGTTGAAGACGATTAAGCTTCTCCGAAGAGACTTCCACTTATCGTTGATGAAGGATAAGCTTCTCTGAAGAGACTGCCACTCATCGCTGAAGACGATTAAACTTCTCCGAAGAGGCTGCCATTTATTGTTGAGATGATAAGCTTCTCGCCATAGATTGCCACTTATTTGTTGAAGACGATTAAACTTCTCCGAAGAGACTTCCATTTATCATTGAGATGATAAGCTTCTCAACAGAGATTGCCACTTATTGATAAGCTTCTCTACAGAGACTGCCACTTATCGTTGAAGACGAATAAGCTTCTCTACAGAGACTGCCACTTATTTGTTGAAGACGAATAAGCTTCTCTATAGAGACTGCCACTTATTTGTTGAAGACGAATAAGCTTCTCTACAGAGACTGCCACTTATTGTTGAAGACGAATAAGCTTCTCTACAGAGACTGCCACTTATGAATAAGCTTCTCTGCAGAGACTGCCACTTATTGAAGACGAATAAGCTTCTCGCCAGAGATTGCCACTTATCGTTGAGGACGAATAAGCTTCTCTACAGAGACTGCCACTTATTGTTGTAAGGCAATGCAAAATGTTCTTCTTGATAGATAGTGCAAAATAAATGCACGTCCAGGTAGGTTCGACGACCGACAGGGACCAAAGTTCAATCTAGAACCAAGCTAGAAAGAAACTATCAAACAAGACTCCAACCATTGAGGAATGAACTCGAATGGGGACACATCTTATCCAATCATGGAAAAAAGATAACTGAAGCAACCATCATCCACGAGGATTAAACTCTGTGGGGAATTGAGAAAGGATGGACATTTTATGCTTAAGGGTTGACAACTCTATTAGAGAGAGACAACACACCCAATCACTGAGGAGGGAACCAAAGTGAAACGGGAACAAGTAACAACCAGAGATAGCAAAAATGCACGGATGCTATGCATATGCTTTATGCCATGCTTATGTTTATGCTGACAAAACAGACAAAACAAAACAAGAGATGAAATAAACATCTCGACACGGAGACTGTAACACGGTGGGAGAACTGACTTTAAACAATGTTGTGGATAGCAAGAGTCGCCACCGACTTTTATTTTATCCATAAGGAAAGGTTATAAAAGAACAGGAAAGACCTTAGAGAATATTTTGGGTCCGGGGGGTAGGTTATGAAAAGGGAAGGTGTTAGCACCCTTTTCATCCATGGTTATCCATGGGCTCTTAGGTACTTAAGCTCACTTTTGAATTGTTTTGAAATTGTAGTGTGTGAATAGAAAATTTTCAGAATAGTTAATAAATAATCCATGTAAGGATGTGTTAAGAACTTGTTTGAAAACTTGTTGAAAATTTGTTTAAGTGCGAAACAATTTTGAAGTGAGCAAGCACCTAGGAGTAACCTACCCTAATGTTTAAAGGTCTTTCTTATTCTTCATTCTTTCCTTTAGTAAGACTATCCCTACTATAATGGAGTAGGTAGTCCTTACTTTGGATGTTAAGGGGTATGTGAGGGACAATTTGACTTTGAAGGCCATTGTGGGATGTAATAAGCACATATAAGGGACCATCATCATTTTTCGAAAGGGACTTGATTCGTAAAGGCAACCATAAGGGACTTTGATGATTTTTTTATTTGAGGGACTTGCTTTATACACCCCACTTAACCATTATTCGTAGGCAACTTGAGGGATATCCTTAGGAAGTGAGACGGCGATTAAAATCGACTTACGTGTGTGACGTGTTTATTTTAATTATCTTTATTTAAAAGTGATCTAAATTTATTTTAATATTACATACATGTTGTTACACTCCCTAATTACTAACCATAATAATAATTAAATAATTAAACAACTTTACATCCAAGAAACAATTACAAAATAATAAGCAAAATAATTAAATAAAATATAAATAAGCAATAATAAATAATAAAGGGGGTTAATTCTAAGTTTACTCGGCAAGACATCGCATCTTGTGCCTACGTATCCTTACGGGAGTGGGATCAGAGTAATCGTAGTTCCCCTCAATAGGGAGGTTAGAAACTTCTTGACTGTGGTCAAGGTCTCAAGGGGAATAAACGCATCTTAAGGACACGCTTACGTGGAGTGTAGAAACTCCAAATCTCTACGTTGAAATGTTAAGTTGTAATTAGGGTTAAATTAGGGATTCCACGGCGGGAAACCCTAAAATGAGCGCGGCGGCTCTTTGACCTAATGCTAAGGGTAAAATTGTAATTTTGCCTGCGGCGAGGCATTTGTGAAAATTAGGGTTTGTAGTTTGTAGTTTTGAGGATTTGAAATTGAATGTGTGAAGTTTTACGGACTAATGGCGCGGCGGCCAAACAGTTAGACCTAACCTTCGGATGTGTGCAATGTGACAGAAATAATAGTAAACGCGTGAGATAATTGAATCATGCAAACAGAGAGATAATGTCATAATTTAAACCATGCAAGCAGAAATTTAAAGGCAGAATTTAAAGAGCGATTGTTAAGTTCGCGAGGTTACATGAGAGGAGCAGATACAATATGATAATGAAATTTGAATTGAACAATAATAAAATAAAATAAATAACGGTTCTAGTTATTATTTTAAAAAAAAGATTTTAGTTATTATTTTAAATTTATCTAAAAAAAAGTTTTTCTTAAAAATAATAGGTTTTCATATTAATTTGGAAAAGATGTTAATGTTATTTATTTTAAAAAACAGATTTTTATATTATAACAAATTTTAATAAATTAATGATAACAATAATAATAATAATGGTAATAATAATGATAATAATGATAATAATAATAAATAATGATAATAATAATAATAATAATAATAATAATAATAATAATAATAATAAAGCAATAATGAATTTTAAATGTGCCAAATAACCCAACAATGTTGCTAACGCAGAAATGCGCTCATCGCAACCAGATCTAAATCGGACGAAACAAAATTTATCGCAAAGAAAAAGAAATTAAGCAAAAAATAGTATTATTGCTCACACAAAAATGCGATCATCGCAACCAGATCGAACTAACACAAATGTCACGCGTCATGCACACAAATGTGCAAACATCGTATCGACATAATTCGATCAAAAATCTTATATATATAAACTCTAACAATTTAAAAATTATATATATATAAACGTAACAGTAATAGATAAAGAAAAAGAAATAACGGTAATAGATGAAGAAAAAGAAATAACGGTAAAAGATGAAGAAAGAGAAACAACAGTAATAGATGAAGGAAAAGAAATAACGGTAAACGATGAAGAAAAAGAAACAATAGTAATGGATGAAGAAGAAAACTAAATAACGGCAAACGACACTCACTCCTCTTAGGTTTTTTTCATTCTCTCCCTCTTTTTCCAACAAGGCAACACATGTATATATAGGGAACAAATTAGGGTTAACACCAAATTGTCAATAATGTCCCTAAAGCCCATTTTAAAGCCCAAACTAAATAATTAGTTAAGAAAAAATAAAATTTAAATAATTTAAAATAATTAAAATAAACTTAAAATAAAAACTAATAATCCTATTGATTCCTAAAATAAAAAATATTATAAAAAGAACAAAATTTTTTTCAATATTTTTTATTTTATGATTTTTTGGATATTTTTATGAATAATTTAGAAAAAAGTGAAAAAAATAATATTTTAAAAAATGATTTAATTAAAATACGAAAATAATAATTAAATAATAATAAAAAACTATTTTTGTTATTTTTTTAATGAAAGATAGAAAAATTTAGAATAAAAATAATAAAAAACAAAAAAAAGTGACAAAGGTGAGATTCGAACTCTCAACCTCTCACACTCATAACTCCTTACACATGTCCTCCTGCCAATTGTGCCATTTTTACTTTTTAGAAAAAAAATGTATGCCATATGATATTTACCTGCAAAAAGTCAAACGACTCTCTTTGATGTTGGCAAAAAAAAAAAATCATGAAGTTTGACTTTGGTTTGACCACGGTTGACCTCAGTTTGACCTTTTAACTGCATTGACTGCTTTTGACTTATCTGATCATCTGACTGAGCAAACTTTTGAGAAAAGTATTGAAACTTGACATGGGGGTTCTTATACACATATAAGATGTTATGAAGCTCACTTGAAGTCTTGGAAGTCCATTTAGCCTGATTAAAGTCAAAACCCTAGTTTTGGATGCACTGCTTAGGAGGTGCATTGTCTGAGGGAATTGTCAACTCTTCTGACCAATTATGAATTTTGTGAACCTTGTGAACCTTCTTGGAACACAAAGTCTTGTATTGTGAGGGCAAATTTTGGGGTGCAACAGCTGCCCCTGTTCAATTTTCTGAAACCTGAGGGGTTAGATTGGTATATTTGCCAGTCGTAACCTGGAAGGTTGAAGGGGATTGAACACAAAAGCCCAAAAATTTGCACTCACCAGTGCATGGAGTGATATTGATGGTTGGTTGAACATGATTGAGTGGGCTTAAAGATGCCACTAGGGGAAAGTTCTTCAGTAGTATAATGAGAACTGTCAGGAGTCTGGAGTAATACTGATGTAACAGCATGTCTTCATGAGGATAGAGCAATCAATAATGATAACCCTAAAGCAGTCTTGAAGTGATAAATCTGACCTCAGGAGGATAGAGCAATCAATAGCTCTAAAGCAGTCTTGAAGTAATAATGGCTTCAGGAGGATAGAGCAATCAATAGCTCTAAAGCAGTCTTGAAGTAATAGAATGGCTTCAGTAGGATAGAGCAATCAACAGCTCTAAAGCAGTCTTGAAATAATAATGTGATATGTCTTCAGGAGGATAGAGCAATCAATAGCTCTAAAGCAGTCTTGAAGTAATGATTTCAGGAGGATAGAGCAATGGATAGCTCTAAAGCAGTCTTGAAATAATAATGTAATTTCAGGAGGATAGAGCAATGGAGAACTCTAAAGCAGTCTTGAAATAATTAGATGGCTTCAAGAGGATAGAGCAATGAATAGCTCTAAAGCAGTCTTGAAGTAGTAATATGACCTCATGAGGATAGAGCAATGAATAGCTCTAAAGCAGTCTTGAAGTAATAGGATGATTTCAGGAGGATAGAGCAATCAGTAGCTCTAAAGCAGTCTTGAAGTCATGAGAGGCTATCAGGAGGATAAAATAACCCTGAGGTTACAATAAAGCAGTCCCAAAGTAATAAGAAGCTCATCAGGAGGATAAAGTAACCCTGAGGTTACAATAAAGCAGTCCCAAAGATCATAAGATTGTTTGTTGGATAATTAACCTGAAAACAAGGTAGTATTCTGTATAACAACATTAGTTTATGCTTTATGTATGCATGTATGACATGATGCACTTAGGTAATGTACTATAGACATATATGTTATGGTATGATGTAAATGATGTATGTATGCTATGACACTGCTGGAAGTGTCTGGATATCCTTGTATAACAACTGCTGGCCAAGGAAAATAAATCCCGATTCGTTGTTGAAGAATATATAACCCTCCGTCTGCTGGGGATAACAAGGTATAGATAACCTCCCGTTGTTGGGGATAACAAGGTATAGATAACCTCCCGTTGTTGGGGATAGTAGGGTATAGGTAACCTTCGTTTTCGTTTGATAGTAGGATAAGTATAACATCCCGTCTTCGTTCATCGTGCCCTTATTGGAAAGTAATTTCCCGTATATCCGTATGAGGATAAAAGAGATGGATATAAATTCCAGGGGAGATTAGACTTTGTGAAAATGGATTAGTCCTACTGATGGTTTGTAACTGTCTTGTAAAGATGAACCGGCGAAGCTTCGTTGAAATCCTTCCCTCGTTCGTCCTTAGTAAATACTATTACTGCATTTTCATGCATTTCTGGTAAACATCAATCATATTCAAAGGCATACATACATTCAAACACAACCAATGGACGTTTCACTTATGTAAATAGGGTAAAAGTAAATCTGGATTCAAAAGATGGAGTTTATTTATATCAAAAGTGACCCATACACGGGTAAGTTTGTACAAGGAGACATAAACCCTAGTAAGAGAATTTTGTCATGAAGTTTTACAAAAAGAATCAGCTATGTGGGAAATAATCCTATTGAGTTTCAATTCTACTATTGCCACTCAAGTATCTCATCTTCTTGCTGTTGAAACGGAAACGATTGGATTGAGCTTTATCTGTTTGAGCTTGAGTAAGTAGTACAACTGGTTGCAGTTTCATGAGTGATCCAAACGAGACATAGTCATACGCTTTAATCCCTAACTTTTGCCTGGATTGCCCTTTCAGGTTTTCAATCCACCGGGATACCCTTTTTTGCCCAAGCCGCCTTTTCAGGTTTTCGACTTGCCGGGTGTACATCTTTTTATATATATATCCCTAATTTTTGCCCAAACCCTTTTGGTTTGCCGGGATGCCCTTATTTTTGCCTAGGCCTGTCAACCTAGCGGGTCTCTTTTTATGCGTAGTATTTTTTAACTATGTCTGCGTTTACAGGTTGTGGGAAGTCTTCACCATCCATTGTAGTCAGTATCATGGCACCTCCTGAGAACACTGTCTTGACTACAAATGGTCCCTCATATGTTGGAGTCCACTTGCCCCTAGGATCACCCTGTGGTAATATGATACGCTTGATTACCAAGTCACCAGCCTGATATACCTTTGGCTTAACCTTCTTGTTAAAATCTTTGATCATCCGTTTCTGGTACATCTGGCCATGACAAACTGCTGCTAACCTTTTCTCATCAATCAAATTTATCTGGTCAAGTCGAGTCTGAATCCACTCATCTTCATCCAAGCCTGCATCCTTCATAATTCTCAAGGAGGGGATCTGAACTTCAATAGGCAGAACTGCTTCCATACCATAGACTAAGGAGAATGGGGTTGCCCCTGTTGAAGTACGTATTGTAGTACGATAACCATGCAGAGCAAATGGTAACATCTCGTGCCAATCCTTGTAAGTAACAGTCATCTTCTGTACAATCTTCTTAATGTTCTTATTAGCAGCTTCAACTGCCCCATTCATCTTTGGACGATACGGAGAAGAGTTGTGATGCTTAATCTTGAACTGCGTACAGAGCTCAGTAATCATAGTGTTGTTCAGATTAGAGCCATTGTCAGTGATAATCCTTTCAGGGATACCATACCTACATATGAGATTATTCTTAATGAACCGAGCCACAATATTCTTAGTCACAGATGCAAATGAAGCTGCCTCTACCCACTTCGTGAAGTAATCAATAGCAACCAGGATGAAACGATGCCCATTAGAAGCAGTAGGCTTGATCTCACCAATCATATCAATGCCCCACATGGCAAAGGGCCAAGGAGCAGTCAACACATTCAATGGAGATGGAGGTACATGTACTTTATCAGCATAGATTTGACATTTGTGACATGTTCTGGAGTGTTGATAGCAATCAGCTTCCATGGTAGACCAATAGTAACCTGCTCTCAAAATCTTCTTTGCCATGGTATGACCACTAGAATGAGTGCCAAAGGTCCCATCATGCATCTCTTCCATAATTTCTGTAGCTTCCTTCTTATCCACACAACGAAGCATAGTTGAATCATGATTACGCTTATACAGAATGCCATTACTCAGAAAGAACTTAGCAGAAAACCTTCTCAGGAACTTCCTATCTTTGACAGATGCCCCTTCAGGGAACTCCTGAGCTTCAAGATAGTTTTTCACTTCATAGAACCAAGGCTTCTCCTCTGCCCCTTCAGTGTCAATCTCATTGCAGTATGCAGGCTTCTCAAATCTATCAATGGTAATCTTGGGAGCTTCATCATCCCAGCTGATCTCAAACATAGATGCCATGGTGGCCAATGCGTCTGCCAACTGATTCTCTCTTCGTGGAATATGTCCAAAAGTAATCTCTTTGAAATGTGGGATCAAAGACAACACATGTTCTCTGTAAGGAATGAGATTATCATGCTTTGTATCCCAATCTCCTTTAATCTGACTTACTACCAGAGCTGAATCTCCATACACCTCAAGGAACTGAATCTTCATATCAATAGCAACTTGCATACCCATGATACATGCCTCATACTCAGCCATGTTATTGGTACAATAGAAACAAAGTCTGGCAGTAATCGGGGTATGACAACCTTCAGGGGAACTAATCACAACACCAACACCATTACCATGTGCATTGGAGGCACCCTCAAAAACCATAGTCCATCGGGATCCTTGTTCAGGTCCGTCATATTGTCCAGGTTCTTTGGTAACAGACATAATGTCTTCATCAGGGAACTCAAAATTCATTGACTGGTAATCATCTACTGCTTGATGAGCCAAATGATCAGCAACAACACTCCCCTTAATGGCCTTCTGAGTGGTATACTGTATATCATATTCCGTCAAGATCATTTGCCATCTTGCAATTCTTCCGGAGAGAGCAGGTTTCTCAAATATGTACTTGATTGGATCCATCTTCGAAATCAACAAGGTAGTATGGGTCAACATATACTGTCTTAGTCGGCGAGCAGCCCATGCCAAAGCGCAGCAAGTTTTCTCGAGCAGTGAGTATCTTGTTTCACAGTCGGTAAACTTTTTGCTAAGGTAGTATATTGCCTGCTCTTTTCGACCAGACTCGTCATGTTGCCCCAATACACACCCCATTGAGTTGTCTAATACTGTTAAATACATAATCAAGGGTCTTCCATCAACTGGTGGCATCAAAATTGGTGGCTCTAGCAGATATCTTTTGATTTCATCAAAGGCAGTCTGGCACTCATCATTCCATTCCATCACCTGATCTTTCCTCAACAACTTGAAGATTGGCTCACAGATGGTAGTTAATTGGGAAATAAATCTTGTAATGTAGTTCAATCGTCCCAAGAAACCTCTAACCTCCTTCTCAGTACGGGGAGCTGGCATCTCTCGTATAGCTTTCACTTTTGCAGGATCCACTTCAATACCTTTTCCACTGACAATGAAACCCAGGAGCTTTCCAGATCTAACTCCAAAAGTACACTTGTTTGGATTTAATCTCAGCCTGTATTTCTTCAACCTCTCAAACAACTTGTGCAGATGATCAAGATGTTGTTCTTCATTCTGAGACCTGGCTATCATATCATCCACATATACCTCTATCTCATGATGAATCATATCATGAAACAAAGCCACCATAGCACGCTGATATGTTGCCCCTGCATTCTTCAAACCAAATGGCATTACCTTATAGCAAAAGGTGCCCCACTGTGTCACAAATGTAGTCTTCTCCATATCTTCAGGTGCCATCTTGATTTGATTGTAACCAGAGAAACCATCCATAAAAGAGAATACCTTATGCTGAGCAGTGTTGTCTACCAGAATATCAATATGAGGAAGTGGAAAGTCATCTTTAGGGCTAGCCTTGTTCAGATCTCTGTAGTCAACACACATACGTACCTTACCATCTTTCTTAGGAACTGGTACCACATTTGCAACCCACTGAGGATAAGAAGTTACGGCCAAGAACCCTGCATTGAACTGTTTCATTACCTCTGCTTTGATCTTTTCTGACATTTCAGGACGCATACGACGGACCTTCTGCTTCTTTGGACGACAATCTTCTTTCACTGGCAAACGGTGAACCACAATGTCTGTATCCAACCCTGGCATATCTTCATAAGACCAAGCAAAGATCTCCACATAGTCACGTAGCATCTGAATCAACCTGCTCTTGACACTGTCCTCTAAATCATCCCCTATCTTGACCTCTTTTCTGTTTTCTTCAGTTCCCAGATTCACAACTTCGACTGGCTCTTCATGTGGCTGTATAGCTTTCTCTTCTTGTTGTAACAACCTAGCAAGCCCTACAGGTATTTCACAATCGTCCTCGTTTCCGTCTTCAGTTTGATAGATCGGATTCTCGAAATTGTAATTGGCAATAGTAGAACTGTTATCAACTGGATCCAGAGTGGATGAGGATCTGTATTTTAGTGACGTGGGTGTGTGTAAGAACACATAGCTGATAAAGCAAAAATAAAAGAAAAAGAAAGACAAGGAACACAATATTTACGAAGACGAAACGTCCACTGATTTTATTGAATGAAGTATGCAAATGCAATGATGACCCGTAACAAGCACACCATTGTGCCCCGGGTAAGGCACATGGCTTGAAAGTTTTAACTGTTCCAGAAATTATAAATTTAAAAACATAACACAGTAATAGTATTTACTCCTGACTAAAGGAGATAGGGATAACATCTTCAGCTTTCCAATTATTGAGTCCAGCACCCACAGTAGGAAAAATCCATGCCTCCAAGTTGTAGTCTTCATCTTGATCTCCCACAGCATTGATAACCCTTTGATTGGTGATACGAACAGCACGAGCACGACGAACAGCCTTCTGGGACTCTTCTTCCACCACAGCTTTTGCATCATTGAGGGAGGCCATTGCCATTGTTGGAGGGTTTCTGATGACCACAGGGACCTTCTTCACAGCAGGAGGAATCACACAATCCTTAACAGCCCAGGGAACCACTTCAAATGACTGACATGGAGTTTCAATGTATTCACCTTCTACTTCCAGATACTTGAAAGTGTTTACATGGCTGACAAAGTATTCTTCCTCTCCAAAGACAGTAACAACTTTTCCATTCACCGGATATCTCAACTTTTGATGTAATGTGGAGGTCACAGCACCTGCCCCATGGATCCAGGGACGACCAAGCAGACATGAGTACGAAGGACGAATATCCATCATATAGAATGTAGCAGTAAACACCTGAGAGCCAACCTTGATTGGAAGATCAATTTCCCCATGCACTATTCTTTTAGATCCATCAAAAGCCTTTACCACAATATTACTGGGCTTCAATACCGTATCTTCAGGACTCAGCTTGTTCAGGACTTCCTTAGGCAACACATTCAGAGAGGAACCATTGTCTATCAGCACGTGAGACAGGGTAGTGCCCCTGCATTCAATTGAAATATGCAAGGCCCTGTTATGATCCCTCTTGGCAGGGGTCAAGTCAGCATCAGAAAATCCTAACCCGTTGTCATAGGTCAGGTGAGCAACACAATTCTCAAACTGGTCCACAGAAATTGCACTGGGTACATGAGCCATCTTTAGAAACTTGATCAATGACTTGGCATGAGCCTCAGAACATAATAACAGGGAGAGCATAGAAATCTTTGAGGGAGTATGCCCCAGCTGATCAACAATATCATAATCACTCTTGCGAATGATTTTCAATACTTCTTCCATCTACTTAGAGAGGTCATCAGCAGCTGGCACATCAGTAGATACAGGCTCAATAACAGGACCCTTGCCCCGAGCATCAGTGGTGGAAGTAACAGCAGGAGTAACTGCACTCTTAGAAGCAACTGGAGGAGAGAAGACTCTTCCACTACGAGTGATCTTGCTAGATCCAGCAATATTATCAATGTCAACAGGCATATCAGGTAAAGGCTCCTGCTTGACACCATGGATGTAAACATCAGACCCATAGTGCCAAGGCACAGCTTTGTCAGATGTATAAGGAATAGGACCAGGAGTGGTAATGATCAGAGGAGCTACTCTGGCTTCAACAACAACTTTCACAGGACCTTCAGCAGTAATCTTGATTGGGCCCTGATGAGTGATTTTAATGGGACCCTTTGAAGTGATTCTTAGTGGTACTTTGTCAACCATGTCAACCTCTTCAATCTTCTTACCCTGAGTCAGATGATCCACCATACTTTCTACAGATGCTGGTCTTCTTTCAAACACTATAGTATATTTATCCATGAGACGTTGAATCCCATCTCTCAAAATGAAGCAACTATCCGGCTTATAGGTACAATATAGACAATCTTCATGACAACCTGGAAGGATCCCAGCTTGTACTAACCTCTTTTTGATAACAGACAATGGTGTGCTCAACTCCATAACTGAATAGACATGCAGATCTTCATCAATATCTTCATCAATGGCGTTGACAGTCTTCTCGTGATTTGGCATTGGAGCTGTAATCACATTTGGAGTACCTGGTGGATCAAACTCAATTTCTCCAGCATCAATCATATCCTGAATTTTGTTCTTCAAGACCCAGCAGTTATTAGTATCATGTCCTGGACAGTTTGAATGATATGCACATCGTGCATTGGGATTGTACTTGGGAGAGGTAACATTGGGATTCTGAGGAGCCTCCCTCAGGGTAATAAGTTCAGCCTTCAACAAGTGTTGCAATGCCTGAGCCATTGACATGTTGATCTTCGTGAACTGTCTCCTAGCCCTCTGTTGGTTGCCTTGAGGCTGCTCTGTTGTTGCAGGAGTTGGATTTGAAATATGAACTGCACTAACAGACTGATGCCTTCTGTTACGATCAGGCTGACCATACACAGCATTAGATTCTTTCTTCCCAGTGGGAGGCTTCTTTGCAGCACCTGATGAAGAAGTGCCCACTTGGATCTTACCACTCTTGATACCATTCTCTACTCGCTCTCCTGTCATGATCAACTCAGTGAAGCCAGATGATGAGCTTCCAATGAGATGACTGTAAAACGGACCATTCAGCGTACACATGAACATATCAACCAACTCCCTATCAGTCAAAGGGGGTTGAACTCTTCCAGCTAAGTCTCTCCACTTCTGAGCATACTCCTTAAAGCTTTCTTTGGCACCCATAGACATGCTTTGAAGCTGCATGCGAGTGGGGGCTAAGTCAGCATTGTATTGATACTGCTTGTAGAAAGCTTCAGCAAGGTCATTCCAATCTCTGATGTTGACACTCTCCAACTGATAATACCACTCTAACTGAGCTCCAGATAAACTCTCTTGAAAGAAATGGATCCACAACTTTTTATCAGCAGTGTGGGGTTGAATTCTTCTGACATAAGACCTCAGATGCAATTTGGGACAAGAGACCCCATCATAGACAACAAATGTAGGAACTTTGAAACCAATGGGTATGACCACCCCAGATATCAAGCTCAAATCCTCAAAATCCAGCCCAGATGATTTCTGTAATTCCATAGCATCCATTCTATCCACCAGCATCTTGAATTTGTCTTCGTTAGGCTCATGGTAGTAGTTAGCCTTAGAATCAGAGTCCCCCATAGTGTTGTGGAGACTGCCTCTCTCCTGCTCAGATTCTTCAGATTCATAGTCTTCAACATGTTCCTTGGTCTTGACAGGACCTTTGAACCTTCTTCCCATGTTGAGCAACCCAGCAGACCTTCTAGCCTTCTTAGTCTTCTTTGCTAGCAGTGTCTTCAATTCATCCTGCCCCTTGGATAGGTTCAGGATCAGCTCTTAGAACTGTGCATTCTGTGCCTGGAGATCCTTAACTGATTGTTCAAGAGCCATTGCTGAAATAAACAGCGAGAAGATGAGAAACCTGTGCACAATTATAAACCTGTGATGCAATGATATGGGAATGCATATGCAATGTTTTCAAGGACCGCAGGATTTAAATTTGCTTAAACAAACAAGAAAGTAACTTTTTATTAGTAATAACTTGTTTTGCCTTTTAGGCTTACAAAAAATGAAAACGAAATAAGTACAAAAGATGGGGTTTTAAGTCTCCCATGGACGTTTCCTCTTTGTGTTGAGGTATGAGTTGAGGTTTCGTTCCTCATGAAGTAGCTTTGTTAGCTCTAGGATCCTTGCTTGGCTTGCTTTGTAATGAGCCTCGAAAGTATCCCTTTGCTCTTTCAGTTGGATCCATGATCTCTGCAAGTCTTCCATATCAGTAGGCATGTCTGGGTGAAGGATGGTATAAGTTGTGTCTCCTTCAGCAACAGGTTCCATGATAACTGGTAGGACGGCAGGATATGGCATCATGAGTGTCTGAGCACGAGATCGTACCCATCTGAGATAAGCCTCCATAGGAATAGTGTACTTAGGCTCCAGTGTCTTGCTGTCAATCCTGTTTACCTTTCCCCAAGCTCGGATGAATCTCTGACGGTAACCCTGAAGATCGTTGTCGTAATCAAACACAATGCCCTGAATCAACATGTCATGTGGACCATCGCTCCGGGCGTAACCAAACTGTCGTAAAGCTAGAGATGGGTTGTAGGTGATGCCTCCTCTTATGCCTAGAAGTGGCACATTAGGAAACTCCCCACAACGGTCAATGATGGTGACATTCTCCATAGATCTGGAGCACCAATGGATGTCTGAGTGAGAAAGTGACATGATCCTCTTGGACCATCTGAACCCTTGCTCATTCTTCATTACTGAGCGAGGAAGGTGAGAAATAAACCACCTAGAAAGTAAAGGTATGCAGCACATCAAAGTTCCTCTTGCCCTTGTAGTACGGGTGTGAAGAGAATGTAGGATGTCTCCAAGTAAGGTAGGCACTGGATTGTGACTCAGGAATATGTTGATGGCATGAACGTCTATGAACTGATCAGGATTGGGGAACAACACTAAGCCATAAATCAATAAGGCTAAGATCTCCTCAACAGCATCGTAGCTCATAGCCTTCAAGAACATTTGAGCTTTATCCACTAATACCTTGGCAAGAATACCTTTAACTCCACTTCTCGTCTCTAGAACAATGTCAGACTTCTTCAGATGTAGAGCTGCAGCAATAACTTCTGGTTTAAGCTCCTTCTCTAAGCCTGTGAATGGCTTCTGATCAAGAACAGGTATACCCAGAAGTTTAGAGAACTCCTCCATGGTTGGAACCAGCTGATAATCAGGAAATGTAAAGCAATGGTGCTTAGGGTCAAAGAACTGAAACAGCACACTCATCATGTCTTCACTGAACCCTGAAGTAACTAGATCCAATAAGTGACCATGTCTCTTGTTGAACTGGGAATGATCAGGCACTAGGGAAACCAACTCCTTGAGCTTAGCAGGTATCCCTACAAAGTTGACCCTGATGGTGTTTCTACGAGCAGAAGCCATGACCTGCAACAAAGAACAAAGATAAATCCTTTGGTCCTTGAAATGGTTAGGGAAAATGATATGCTTATGATGCATGATGATGTCATGATGTCATGCTCAATCACAAACATGTGGCACACACAAACAAGTCACACCATAACCCTAGGTTTAAAGGCTTGCATGAGGTTCAAAGGCAAGTACCCTCCCCTGAAGTTAGATGGTTCATCCTGTCTTACAAAAGTAACCAGGTTCTAAGGGATCTCAATATCATTGATCCTTCACAAGGGTGGTTGTTCAGAAGGCAACTTACTTGCCAACCAAAACCCTCCAAGTTTAAGATCTCAATGAGCGTAGTATCGAGTGTCAACCAACTTCAGTCTGCACCAAAGCCGGTTACCTCACTACTTTCTAAAGGCCAAGATGAGTTAACTAGGGTTCTAAAAGTCAGTTAGTGCATTGACAACATATGGTAGCCTCAATATTATCCTCAACTTGACTTAAGGAATATAAGCACCAACCAAGAAGTCGCACTAACTATGGCCACCAGATCAACCGTATCGATATACGTCGTACAGTTTCCTTGGTCTATTGCCATTTACCTAAGGTACACTAGATCCGGGTTAGGACCTTTCACACATAAGAGCACCCCAACAATATAATAATAAAGCAAACAAGGCAAACAATTTAAAGTGATCTTAATTCCTAAGGGTACCCCTCTTAAATAGATCCCCAGCAGAGTCGCCAGTTCTGTAACACGGTGGGAGAACTAACTTTAAACAATGTTGCGGATAGCAAGAGTCGCCACCGACTTTTATTTTATCCATAAGGAAAGGTTATAAAAGAACAGGAAAGACCTTAGAGAATATTTTGGGTCCGGGGGGTAGGTTATGAAAAGGGAAGGTGTTAGCACCCTTTTCATCCATGGTTATCCATGGGCTCTTAGGTACTTAAGCTCACTTTTGAATTGTTTTGAAATTGTAGTGTGTGAATAGAAAATTTTCAGAATAGTTAATAAATAATCCATGTAAGGATGTGTTAAGAACTTGTTTGAAAACTTGTTGAAAATTTGTTTAAGTGCGAAACAATTTTGAAGTGAGCAAGCACCTAGGAGTAACCTACCCTAATGTTTAAAGGTCTTTCTTATTCTTCATTCTTTCCTTTAGTAAGACTATCCCTACTATAATGGAGTAGGTAGTCCTTACTTTGGATGTTAAGGGGTATGTGAGGGACAATTTGACTTTGAAGGCCATTGTGGGATGTAATAAGCACATATAAGGGACCATCATCATTTTTCGAAAGGGACTTGATTCGTAAAGGCAACCATAAGGGACTTTGATGATTTTTTTATTTGAGGGACTTGCTTTATACACCCCACTTAACCATTATTCGTAGGCAACTTGAGGGATATCCTTAGGAAGTGAGACGGCGATTAAAATCGACTTACGTGTGTGACGTGTTTATTTTAATTATCTTTATTTAAAAGTGATCTAAATTTATTTTAATATTACATACATGTTGTTACACTCCCTAATTACTAACCATAATAATAATTAAATAATTAAACAACTTTACATCCAAGAAACAATTACAAAATAATAAGCAAAATAATTAAATAAAATATAAATAAGCAATAATAAATAATAAAGGGGGTTAATTCTAAGTTTACTCGGCAAGACATCGCATCTTGTGCCTACGTATCCTTACGGGAGTGGGATCAGAGTAATCGTAGTTCCCCTCAATAGGGAGGTTAGAAACTTCTTGACTGTGGTCAAGGTCTCAAGGGGAATAAACGCATCTTAAGGACACGCTTACGTGGAGTGTAGAAACTCCAAATCTCTACGTTGAAATGTTAAGTTGTAATTAGGGTTAAATTAGGGATTCCACGGCGGGAAACCCTAAAATGAGCGCGGCGGCTCTTTGACCTAATGCTAAGGGTAAAATTGTAATTTTGCCTGCGGCGAGGCATTTGTGAAAATTAGGGTTTGTAGTTTGTAGTTTTGAGGATTTGAAATTGAATGTGTGAAGTTTTACGGACTAATGGCGCGGCGGCCAAACAGTTAGACCTAACCTTCGGATGTGTGCAATGTGACAGAAATAATAGTAAACGCGTGAGATAATTGAATCATGCAAACAGAGAGATAATGTCATAATTTAAACCATGCAAGCAGAAATTTAAAGGCAGAATTTAAAGAGCGATTGTTAAGTTCGCGAGGTTACATGAGAGGAGCAGATACAATATGATAATGAAATTTGAATTGAACAATAATAAAATAAAATAAATAACGGTTCTAGTTATTATTTTAAAAAAAAGATTTTAGTTATTATTTTAAATTTATCTAAAAAAAAGTTTTTCTTAAAAATAATAGGTTTTCATATTAATTTGGAAAAGATGTTAATGTTATTTATTTTAAAAAACAGATTTTTATATTATAACAAATTTTAATAAATTAATGATAACAATAATAATAATAATGGTAATAATAATGATAATAATGATAATAATAATAAATAATGATAATAATAATAATAATAATAATAATAATAATAATAATAATAATAATAAAGCAATAATGAATTTTAAATGTGCCAAATAACCCAACAATGTTGCTAACGCAGAAATGCGCTCATCGCAACCAGATCTAAATCGGACGAAACAAAATTTATCGCAAAGAAAAAGAAATTAAGCAAAAAATAGTATTATTGCTCACACAAAAATGCGATCATCGCAACCAGATCGAACTAACACAAATGTCTCGCGTCATGCACACAAATGTGCAAACATCGTATCGACATAATTCGATCAAAAATCTTATATATATAAACTCTAACAATTTAAAAATTATATATATATAAACGTAACAGTAATAGATAAAGAAAAAGAAATAACGGTAATAGATGAAGAAAAAGAAATAACGGTAAAAGATGAAGAAAGAGAAACAACAGTAATAGATGAAGGAAAAGAAATAACGGTAAACGATGAAGAAAAAGAAACAATAGTAATGGATGAAGAAGAAAACTAAATAACGGCAAACGGCACTCACTCCTCTTAGGTTTTTTTCATTCTCTCCCTCTTTTTCCAACAAGGCAACACATGTATATATAGGGAACAAATTAGGGTTAACACCAAATTGTCAATAATGTCCCTAAAGCCCATTTTAAAGCCCAAACTAAATAATTAGTTAAGAAAAAATAAAATTTAAATAATTTAAAATAATTAAAATAAACTTAAAATAAAAACTAATAATCCTATTGATTCCTAAAATAAAAAATATTATAAAAAGAACAAAAAAATTTTCAATATTTTTTATTTTATGATTTTTTGGATATTTTTATGAATAATTTAGAAAAAAGTGAAAAAAATAATATTTTAAAAAATGATTTAATTAAAATACGAAAATAATAATTAAATAATAATAAAAAACTATTTTTGTTATTTTTTTAATGAAAGATAGAAAAATTTAGAATAAAAATAATAAAAAACAAAAAAAAGTGACAAAGGTGAGATTCGAACTCTCAACCTCTCACACTCATAACTCCTTACACATGTCCTCCTGCCAATTGTGCCATTTTTACTTTTTAGAAAAAAAATGCATGCCATATGATATTTACCTGCAAAAAGTCAAACGACTCTCTTTGATGTTGGCAAAAAAAAAATCATGAAGTTTGACTTTGGTTTGACCACGGTTGACCTCAGTTTGACCTTTTAACTGCATTGACTGCTTTTGACTTATCTGATCATCTGACTGAGCAAACTTTTGAGAAAAGTCTTGAAACTTGACATGGGGGTTCTTATACACATATAAGATGTTATGAAGCTCACTTGAAGTCTTGGAAGTCCATTTAGCCTGATTAAAGTCAAAACCCTAGTTTTGGATGCACTGCTTAGGAGGTGCATTGTCTGAGGGAATTGTCAACTCTTCTGACCAATTATGAATTTTGTGAACCTTGTGAACCTTCTTGGAACACAAAGTCTTGTATTGTGAGGGCAAATTTTGGGGTGCAACAGAGACCCAACCAATCTTCACCAAAATTGGACATCAACGGGGATGAGCATGAAGAACAACAAATCCACTTCAAGGTTACCACCTTCTTTGGGGGAGAGTAATCTTCTTAGGCCAAAACATCATGACTTCACTTGGATTGCCATCATGAGCTTGAATTCTTTGTTGGACGAAAACCATATTGAGAGAATCCCAGATCAACCGAAGTAACAACTTAACTGGAGAGCTGACAAAGGGTATCATGAGACCAAAATCATTCTGCCCCACTGATAGTATAACAATCCTCTTTAGTGAGCAACGACTCTTGCGACAAACAGTCTTTAACCTTTTCTGCCCCAGATCACATGGTCTGTGGGAAGAAACCATCGAGAGAACTAGCATAAAGATGCTTCAATGTCTTCAAACTCTTGTAGAGAGAGATTTAAAAAACTCGACGTGATTGACCAAGTTTAACGGTGCTTGTACAATAAAGTCTTCAGACTGTGGAAGTAACAATTGGGTAACAAACTTGCCACTGCTTGCTGGTAACTGATCGCGACTTTCTATGTCTAACTGAACTAACTGCAAGTGCACAGTCCATCGCGTAGTAATATAAGATATCGATCCCACAGGGACTCGTAATCAAGCTAGTATTTTCGGGTGTTACTGTGTTTAGCTAGGTTGGTATGGTTTTAGAGGAATAAAAGCAAAATAAGTGTGTAAATTATAGGGGAACTAAGAACGTTACTTAAGGTATAAATGCTTGAATCGGTATGCAATATGTTGGTTTTTCAAGGACTCGACAAGTTACAGGTGTTTTGGGTGTTTTCAAAAATAGTTTAAGAAGAAAATGACGGTTTAAAGATCTTTGTCTCACGATGGTTGTTGATGCTAGTCGCAACTCTAAGGCGAAACGTATGCTGTCGCTATCCCGTTCGCGATTAAAATTACTTTTTGAAAACCATTAAGCTCTAATCTTTTTTAAAGCGTTGTCGCTGTTTTTAAAACGAATGCTTAGTTTTTACTATCTGGACCTAACCTCAGCTGTCGCTTGTTGGTTCGTACCTTTATGAATTTCTCACTGTCGTGGCAAAACTGCTTTTAAATAAGTTCTCGCTGTCGCGACGAAAATTTATTTTAGAAAAATCGATTAAAAAACTAAAGCCATAAATAAGTTTGAAAAGGAAAGTATACACCGGTTATTATCGAATCCCATCTGACTACCTATTACATACCGATTACTTTAATTTAGCCTGACATGTAATACAAACTAAGAACACGTAAACAATGGTAGAATATATAAACATGCATCACAATAGGAAATAGAATTCAATTAACGATTATAATAAGAACCTGTAAATAATTCAATTGGCCTTTGGGAAATCCTCCAAAATGTCGGCAGGATTTAGTCTTGGTGCCAATTACTCGTACAGAATAGAATTTGAAAAGTAAAACACAATTGCAAGGAAAGGAAAGGAAAAGGGAAACAATAAGAAATCTTGAAACTCAAAAATTGCTCTGAAAATAAATTGGCAGCACTTCGTGTCATCAATGCATCTCCCCTTTTCTGGTACCAGTTCCCTCCTTTTATAGATGGAATTTTCCAACGGTTGGTTACCTCAGGAAGTGGGATTGATCTCAGCAAAAGTAGGAGCTAGTGGTCCACTCCTTTTGGGATTTGAAAGCACTTACAGCACGTGCAAGATATCTGCACTTTTTGTCTGCATGACGGTCGTCATGGTTTTGTGATGGTCGTAACACATATGACGGTCGTAATGGGCTTGTGACGACCGTCACATCAACAAAATTCGTATTTGCTATTTTTTTGTCTGTTTTTCATCTGGTTTTCATCTGTAATTGCTTGTTTTCTTCATCTTGCTCCATTTGAACATCAACTTTGAATACCTGCAAAATACTGGACAAATAACGTGGAAAAACCCGAAATCGGAGTGAAACCAGTCACTGATTAGTAAAAATGTATGTCATTATATATATACGATTTCGCGTCATCAAACTCCCCTAAACTTGAATCTTTGCTTGTCCTCAAGTAAAGGTAGGAAAAATTTAAAATTTGGCAAGCACGCGACACGCTCTTCTTTCGATAAGATTTCTCGGACGTCAAGTTAGGAAGCCGGGGGTCAAATGGAAACAAAACGTATACGGCGATGACACTGAACTATAAGTCTTCGAAGGCCTCTCTTTTATGCAAGCCAGTCCCAATCATGTTACTGCAGCTCGGCGTCAAGTCTCCTGCAACAAGTTTTACCCGGTTTCGTTCTGGCGCAATCACATTAAGCCCGTTGTCCATACACGTTCATGGTAGGTAAACCTGTTAGTGACTATGATCTCTTTGCTCAATTGATTTTTCTTTGCACATATGCTTATTTTATTATAAATCTTGAGGAGTTTCGTACCGTTGGGCTAAATGCTCGGGTGAGGAGCACCTAACTTAGAAGGAACGTGTCTCTGTACTCAGGCTATATGGCTTTTCTTTTTCATGATTATTCATTTCATACTAGAGATCACGCACTTATTTGCATCAGTTTCTTACTTAGAAGTGTTTAGGATGGTGTTGACTGCTCGTATAAACTACTGGGGGCTCCGTTTGAGGCGAGACTTGAGGCTTTGGTACAAGTAAATAGTGAAACTGACTCGCATAAACCAGAGGTCTAAGGTGTCAGGGCGGTAGTGGCTTTGTTAGAATTTTCTTCTCGGGAATTCCAAACTTGGTTAAGCTTTGGTGTATCACGTGATGCTTTGAAGAGGATAAAAGTTTCTTTGTATATGTCGGATAAGGCGCGGGGAGTTTACGTAACGGAGATATATATATAAATGAGCTTTATTTGCCAAAATTGAAATACTTTAAATTTGAAAATTTGAATGAAAGTACAGCGGAATAGGAAATAACAGGGAAAAAGGGAAATAACGGTCCGCTCCCACACTATCTCAATCAATGTCCTCACTGATTTGAAAGAATGTGGAAGGGAAAATACAAAGAAAATAAAAAACAAAATACAAGAAATGAAAAATACTACTAGTCCCTTCCTCTTCCTCTGTCTCAACTTCTACCTCTGGCTCTTCCGTCGCGTGCCTCGAGATTCAAAGCTCCTGTGTGGTAAATGTAGTCGCGGAGGCCGTCGACTCGCACAGTGAGATTGGCCATGTCGTCAATCAGGCTAGCCTGGCCATCCTGGAGCTGCTGCATAGATGTCCTCATGTGACCGATTTGTTCCCTCTGCCAAGCTTCGAACTGTTCAGCCCTTCGGTTCTGTTGTTCCATCATAAGCATCATCTGATTCTGTTGTTCGATGGAGCGGCGGAAATCCGCGTTTATAAAAATCGGCTTCAGAACGGCGGCGGCGACATGAGGAAGGACCTTCGGCAGGAGGTGGTTGTGATGGCTCAGCCTGGTCAGCTCTATCCAACTCTTCTTGAACTTCATCCCTGGGCCCTTGTGCATTTTCCTGAGTTGGGGCAGCAGGAGCATTCGGATCGAAGAGCCAGTTGGCTCTGTCCTGCGGATGCATTCGGGTGCGAGAGGGCATGATAATGCTTTGGATAGTGTGACCTCGCACTACCGGATGATATTTCCCATCCGCTCGGGATCTGATTAGGTGTGAGGCGCGACAATGGTCGGTGTCGAGGAAAACAGGGGGCATCTGGCGAAGGTTCTGGAGGTGGTTGCCAAGACCGAGGCCTAAGGTGATAGAAGTGATGATGCCACCAAAATAGAATGGTTTTGAGTCGTGGTTGCAGTTGGCTTGAATGTGAGCCAAGAGGAATGGTGCGGCGTCAACGGGTTCCAAAGAAAACATGCAACGGAGAAAGAACAGCTCCTTCGAGTTGACTTTGTGGTTACTGTCACGAGCGAAGATGGTGTTGCTCAACGCACGATGAAAGTATCGGATTGTTGGTTTGTAGATGTGAGTGGCATTCAGAGTCTCCCAACTTTCAGCAGTGGTGCCGGTCAGTTGGTTCCATAGAGTGAAAGCTTCATGGTAGAACTGATCGGAGGGGCGGCGATGAGCGTCGTCGCCGTGAGGAAACTGCAGCATGTCGGCGATATGGTCCTGGTTGATTTGATATTCGGTGCCGAACATGCGAAAGCAAGCGGCGCCGGTGAGCTAATTTGTATTGCCGGGTGAAGTCACGTACGTGAAGGAACTAAGAAACTCCAGTGTGAGTTGCTCGTAGGTGGGTTGAGGGTTGGTGTAGAGATGCCAAATGCTGGCCCTCTGCAGCATCCAAGTGATACCATCCAGAATTCCCAGTTCTATCAAAGAATCTATGTGAGCATAGCGGGTTACTTGAAGCGACCGTTGATGGAAAGTTATGTAGTGGGTCCTCTGCCTTTCGCCGGACTCGCCTTCTCGGAAAAGGATATTGCTCAAGTTGGGGTTTTCACGATTTTGCCGAGCCATTTTTCGTGAGAGAGGTTCAGAAATGGAAAATAGATAGTTTCTGAGGATGGAGAAGTAGGGGAATGCAGAGGTCAATATATAGGAGTGAAATGGAAGTTGAAATGATGGTGGATTAATGGGGAATTCGAAAGGTTGTAGTGGGGTTTGAATGTGTGAAAGTGGGAAGTTAAGAGAGCGGAGGTGGAAGGGTTCGTAACCCCTGTTTTGATAGAATTGGGGTTTTGTTCGCGTGACGATCGTCAGGGATGTGTGACGGTCGTAATACGCGTGACGACCGTCACATCAGCAAATTCTGCAGAATTGCAGAAGTTTTCTTAGAGGGCGTTTTCCACAGTTGAAGATATGATTTTTATTCTATTGCAGTATGAGATACTAGTTACATAATAGAAGATAACGTGAAAACAAATTAAGGGAAACGTAATGAAATTAAAATAACATTGAATCTAAAAACGAGTTTAATGTAATACAATATTCAAAAAGAAACAATTGTGAAATTTAATAATGGGAAACAACGTGAAATGCAGTAACTAAACTTAAAAAGAAATTAAAACATCACTCCTTTGGTTTCTTCAAGTTGTTGATCTGCTGAATAACGTCATCAAATTGGTCGCTAACTACGTTCATATAAGTAACGACATCCATGTGAAGTTGCGTTAGTTCATCTTTTATAGTGGTTAATTCCAGCTTGAAATCGTCCATAGTTCTCAGAACAGTGTCCAACTTGTCTATGTCTTGTTCAGGAGTAGGATCAACAAAGTTATGGTAATTAGGAGGGGTCTCAGGATCTGTCTCCACTTCGGACTCATAATCTTTGTAGTACATATAGTCATGTGCTTCTGATATGTGATCACTGTCGTACATGTAAGCCTGGGGTGTGGAGTGAGGTGATGGAGGTCCCATAGGCTCGTCCAATTCATAAAGCCAATTGTTTCTGTTGTGGATACTCGTTAGCTCGTGGTTGGGCAATGTGAAAAGGTGGACAGGTTGATCAACGATGAGGTATTCATAGGCTCCTGGTCCTAAGGTACCTAAGATACGTCTGTTGAAGCAAAATTAGATGTCCATTGATCTGAGGTTGCCGAAACGAATGGCTCTGTTCAGGTGGTACCTCAGGCCAATTTCGTGGGCAATCATGGTGACTAAGCCTCCTATTAAGATGGGTGAATGAGGTTCCTGATTAAGGCGTATGAATGCCCTCATCATAAAAGGGACAACATTGACAGGGCGGCCTTGTGAAGCACAGAAAAGGATGAATGACTCTTCCTTGGAGACTGTTGTAATGTTTTCCTCCTTCCCAAAGAGGGTATGGGCTAAAATCCTATGAAAGTAACGGAGTGCTGGATTATGTATCTCGTTATTGTGCATGTCATTAGGTTCAGGGTGATAGTTACCCATGATGGTACCCCAGAATTGTTCTAACTCGAGATCAAAATCCTCTTCGGTGTTGGTAAACACATAAGGTCCGCTAGGGAATCCTAGGATGTTAGCTAACGACGTACGGTTGTGGGTGTGGTCCATTCTAAACATTCTAAAGGTTATCAGCTCTTTGGTGGATCCATAGCCATGTTCGGGTAAGTAGCTTAAGGAGCTAAGGAATTTGAACGTGAGTTCGCGGTAGGTAGCGAATCGGGTCTTTAAAGCAGTTTGCTCCCAGCCTAATTGGTTAAATAGATACTGAATGCTATCCTGGATTCCTAGCTTATCCATGGTGGATCTATCGTAGTACAGAGTCGAAGCGATGCTTCTCTGAGTCAGTGCCTCAAATTTGGCCTTGTGAGCTAATCCTCTAAATACAACGGTCGTAACGTCGATGTCAGCCATACTCGGAGGTTAGTCGGATAAAAACGGGAGAAAGGTAGGACGACTTTAAAATCCTGGAAAAGTTGAGATCACATTTACTCATATTAGATTTTTAAGAAGCAAAAGGTGATAAAAGAAAGAAAAATAAAATAAAATAAATAGTAGAAAATAAGAAAATAGAATTTTATGGAAATTCTAAGTTAAAATGAAAACATAGTTTCAATAAATTTAGAAGGGAAAAACGGGAAAAATTGGGTTGCCTCCCAATCAACGCTGTTTTTAACGTCAAAAGCCTGACGATAGCTTGGTGATAAGCTATTCGGGGGTTTGAGCGGGAAGCTCGAGCAATTGCACACTTCTCACGTGGTGGCTGTTTTCGTTTTGATTATAATGCTTTAAACATTGTCCGTTTACTATAAACGGTGCGTTGATTGTATTGCTAATTTCAACAGCTCCACTTTTAAGGATTTTGGTTACCTCAAAAGGTCCAGACCATCTAGATTTTAATTTTCCAGGGAAAAGTTTTAATCTTGAGTTGAATAGGAGCACGATGTCTCCCACACTGAATTGTTTCCGGATCGAACGTTTATCATGCCATTTCTTGTTTCTTTCTTTGTAGATGTGGGCATTCTCATGTGCATCCAACCTGAGCTCTTCCAATTCGTGAAGGTTCAAGATTCGTTTCTCTCCTTCCGCAGTGTAGTTGACGTTCAGCGTCTTAATAGCCCAAAAGGCTTTATGCTCTAATTCCACTGGCAGGTGACATGATTTTCCGTAAACCAATTTAAATGGTGTGGTACCTATTGGCGTCTTAAAGGCGGTCCTATAGGCCCATAAAGCTTCGTTCAGTTTTGATGACCAATCTTTCCTGGAGGTTGCGACAGTCTTTTCTAAAATTTGCTTTATCTCTCTGTTCGAAACATCCACTTGTCCACTAGTTTGTGGATGATACGGTGTAGCTACGCGGTGTTTGACTCCGTATTTGGAGAGGAGTTTGTCAAAGATTCGCGATATGAAGTGTGAACCACCGTCACTGATGACGAGTCTAGGCACACCGAATCTAGGAAAGATTGTGTTTCTAAAGAGTTTGACGACTACTCGCGCGTCATTTGTTGGAGCGGCAACGGCCTCTATCCATTTGGATACATAATCGACAGCGACGAGTATATATTTGTTTCCAAAAGAGGACGGGAAAGGTCCCATGAAGTCTATTCCCCAAACGTCAAAGATTTCTACTTCTAGAATTCCTTTCTGAGGCATTTCATCGCGTCGTGAGATGTTGCCGGTGCGTTGGCATCGGTCGCATTTGAGTACAGCGATATGGACATCCTTCCAAAGGCTGGGCCAAAATAGGCCAGATTGTAGAATTTTAGCGCACGTCTTTGAAGTACTAGCATGACCACCATAAGGTGCTGAATGGCATTGGGAAATGATATCCTTTATTTCTTCCTCTGGGACACAGCGACGGTATATGTTGTCGGCGCCTCGTTTGAAGAGTAGAGGTTCATCCCAATAGTAATGCTTTAAGTCGTGGAAGAATTTCTTCTTTTGTTGATAAGTTAGGTCCGGTGGAAGCACGCCTGCGGCCAGGTAATTAACGATGTCGGCATACCAAGGCAAAATGGCTTGGGCATAAACAGCTTCTACGGCTTTTTCAAGTTCTGGTTTTTCCGAGGTTAAGTTAGACATATCGCTTTCCAATTTGGCTATCAGACGTTCATAAGGAAAATCGTCATTGATAGGCACTGGTTCTTGTTTAATGCCCTCTATTCGGGACAAGTGATCTGCAACTACGTTCTCGGTCCCTTTCTTATCTTTAATTTCTAAGTCGAACTCTTGTAATAATAGGATCCATCTCAATAATCTTGGTTTGGCGTCCTTTTTGCTTATTAGGTACCTAATGGCAGCGTGATCTGTGTATATGATTATTTTGGCTCCTACCAAGTAGGAACGGAATTTGTCAAGTGCAAACACAACTCCTAGAAGTTCCTTTTCCGTCGTGGCGTAGTTTATTTGGGCAGGGTCTAAAGTTCTACTGGTGTAGTAGATTGCGTGAAGCTTCTTGTCTTTCCTTTGTCCTAGAACTGCGCCTACAGCATAATCACTCGCATCACACATGATTTCGAATGGTAGCCGCCAATCTGGGGGTTGCATGATTGGTGCGGTAATGAGCGTTGTCTTTAGAGTTTCGAATGCTTCTAAGCATTCTTTGTCGAAAACGAACTCGACATCTTTCATTAGCAAACCTGTCAGAGGTTTTGTGATTTTCGAGAAATCTTTTATGAATCTTCGGTAGAATCCGGCGTGTCCTAAAAAGCTTCGTATTTCTCGTACGGTTTTCGGAGGTTGAAGATCCTTTATGATCTCTATTTTAGCTTTGTCAACTTCAATCCCTTTTTCAGATATGACGTGTCCTAAAACGATGCCTTGTCGGACCATGAAATGACATTTCTCCCAATTAAGGACAAGGTTCACTTTGGCGCATCTTTTGAGTACCATTTCTAAATTTGACAGGCAGCTTTCGAAGCTTTGGCCGCATACAGAGAAGTCATCCATGAACACTTCCATGATGTCGTCTATGAAATCCTCAAAGATTGCCATCATGCATCTTTGGAAGGTTGCTGGAGCATTGCATAGTCCGAACGACATTCGGCCATAAGCAAAAGTGCCATAAGGACAGGTGAATGTTGTCTTTTCTTGGTCATCGGGGTGAATAGGAATTTGAAAGAATCCCGAATAACCATCCAGATAGCAGAAGTATGAATGTTTCGCTAGTCTTTCCAACATCTGGTCTATGAAAGGTAAAGGGAAGTGATCTTTCCTAGTCGCCTTATTCAGTTTTCTGTAATCGATACACATTCTGCTTCCGGTCACAACTCTTTGGGTTATCGATTCACCTTTCGTGTTCTTCACTACAGTAACGCCTCCTTTCTTTGGCACTACGTGCACTGGGCTGACCCATTGGCTGTCGGAGATCGGGTATATGATTCCTGCGTCTAGTAACTTTTTCACCTCGTCTTTGACTACAGTGCTTAAGATCAGGTTTATCCTTCTCTGATGTTCTCTTGAAGTTTTGCAGTCTTCCTCTAGCATGATACGGTGCATACAGATGGAAGGACTTATGCCTTTTAGATCGCTTATATTATAGCCTAACACAGTTGGGTATTTCCTTAGGACTTCTAGTAATTGCTCAGTTTTTGACTGTCCTAAATTTGCGTTGACTATTACTGGTCTTTTGAATTCTGTGTCTAAGAATTCGCACCTGAGGGTTTTAGGTAGTTCTTTAAGTTCTAAAGCTGGGTTTTTCGGACCTGGCATGTGATTTGGAGTTAGTGCTAAGATCTCGCTCAAACTATCATTTTTGTATGGTGCACGCCAGTTGTCGTCTTCATGAATGATAGGGATTTGGATCTTCATGATTTCATAATATGTAATTTCTTCCTTCTCTAATTCTCGTATGCATTCATCAATGACATCTACTATATAGCATGTGTCATCTATAGCTGGTGCCTTCAAGAACTTAGTAAGGATGAACTCTATCTTTTCTTCTCCTACTTCGAAAGTTAGCCTTCCTTTCTTTACGTCTATGATAGCTCCGACTGTCGCTAGGAACGGTCTTCCTAGGATGATTGGGGTAACAGAGTCCTCTTTGATGTCCATGATTATGAAGTCGGTTGGGATATAGAATTGGCCTATGCGTACTGGAACGTTTTCCAGCACACCGACGAGATATTTTACTGATCGGTCAGCTAATTGCACGGACATTTTAGTTGGTCTTAGTTCTCCCATATTCAGCTTTTTGCATATAGATAAGGGCATGACACTTATACTGGCTCCTAGATCACATAGAGCTTTGTCTATGACGAACTTTCCTATGACGCAAGGTATGGAGAAACTACCTGGGTCTTTTAGTTTAGGAGGCATGTTGTTTTGAATGATTGCGCTACATTCGACAGTAAGTGTAACTATTTCGTTATCCTCGATTTTCCTTTTGTTAGACAAGATTTCTTTAAGAAACTTAGCGTATGACGACATCTGAGTTATCGCTTCTGTGAAAGGAATACTGATATTTAGTTGTTTCAGGAGTTCAACGAATTTCTTAAATTGTCCTGAAGTTTTGGAATTTATGAATCTTTGAGGATAGGGGATCGGGAGTTTATATAGCGCTGGAGGCACATATGGGTTTTCATCTTTGGCGGCCTTTTGCTCGTCACATTCCCTCTTTTCTGTTTTAGACTCCTTTTCTGTTGGTTTATCAGATTTCTGATGCATGGCTAAATCTTCATTCCTAGGATCTGTTGGGCCTTCCAATTCTTTTCCACTTCTCAATATGACAGCGTTTGCATGACCTTTCGGATTAGGTTTTGGCTGACCTGGAAATGTCCCAGGTGGTGCGGCTGCAGAGGCTTGTTGTTGAGCCACTTGTGATATCTATGTTTCGAGCATTTTATGATGGGTGGCTAAAGCGTCTACTTTTCCGGTCAGCTGTTTAATCTGTTCGCTAGTGTGTATGTTTTGATTCAGGAATTCTTTATTTGTTTGAACTTGAGTAGCTATGAATTTTTCCATCATCACTTCGAGATTTGATTTCCTAGGGGCAGTCTGGGCAGCAACGGCTGGTTTCTGATATCCTGGCGGAGCAGCTGGTGCTTGCAAGGCATTATCGCTCTTGTAGGAAAAGTTTGGGTGGTTCCTCCATCCTGGGTTGTAAGTATTTGCGTAAGGATTTCCTTGAGCGTAGTTTACTTGGTCTGGTGGAATTCCTGCCAATAATGGGCACTCGGGCGCATTATGAGTGGCGATTCCACATAACTCGCAATTTGGAGTTACAGCAGCTACGGTTGCAGTTAGGGTAACGGTCAGACTGTCGATTTTCTGCGCTAGAGCATCCACCTTAGCGTTTAACTTTTCAAGACTGTTGATCTCGTACATCCCACCTTCCACTGCGGGTTTCTCTGCTGGAGTTCTTTCACCTCCCCATTGGCAGTGGTTCTGAGACATGTTTTCGATAAGTTGATAGGCTTCGTCGTATGGCTTATCCATAAGTGCACCGCCTGCAGCGGCGTCTACCGTTAATCTGGTGTTATATAGAAGCCCATTGTAGAAAGTATGGATCTTCACCCAGTCCTCTAAACCATGGTGAGGACATGCTCTCATCATATCCTTGAACCTTTCCCACGCTTCATAGAGAGATTCAGCATCTTTTTGTCGAAATCCGTTGATTTGAGCTTTAAGCATAGCAGTTTTGCTTGGCGGAAAGTATCTTGCTAAGAAAACGTTCTTCAACTGTTCCCACGTCGTAACGGAGTTGGATGGTAAGGATTGTAACCAAGTCCAAGCTCTATCTCTAAGGGAGAAAGGAAAGAGACGAAGTTTTATTGCGTCTGGAGTTACTCCATTTGCCTTCACTGTGTCAGCGTATTGCACAAACTTCGTTAAGTGTTCATTCGGATCCTCAATTGCATTTCTTGAGAATTTATGTTGTTGTACAACTGACAGCAATGACGGTTTCAGCTCGAAATCGTTCCGATTGATAGCGGGGGCAACAATGCTACTTCGAGGTTCCAGCTGAGATGGGGTAGCGTAATCCTTCAGCGGTTTATTCTGAGGTCCGTTAGCCATCTTTGATTCTTCAACAGGAGGATGAGCTAGAAGATCAGGAATATTGTGTTTTCGTTGATATTCGAGGATGCGCCTTCTTAAATGCAAGAAGCGCTCTAGTTCGGCGATTGTTGGTTAAGGTATAAATGCTTGAATCGGTATGCAATATGTTGGTTCTTCAAGGATTCGACAAGTTACCGGTGTTTTGGGTGTTTTCAAAAATAGTTTAAGAAGAAAATGACGGTTTAAAGATCTTTGTCTCACGATGGTTGTTGACGCTAGTCGCAACTCTAAGGCGAAACGTATGTTGTCGCTATCCCGTTCGCGGTTAAAATTACTTTTTGAAAACCATTAAGCTCTAATCCTTTTTAAAGCGCTGTCGTTGTTTTTAAAACGAATGCTTAGTTTTTACTATCTGGACCTAACCTCAGTTGTCGCTTGTTGGTTCGTACCTTTATGAATTTCCCACTGTCGTGGCAAAACTGCTTTTAAATAAGTTCTCGCTATCGCGACGAACATTTATTTTAGAAAAATTGATTTAAAAACTAAAGCCATAAATAAGTTTGAAAAGGAAAGTATACACCGGTTATTATCGAATCCCATCTGACTACCTATTACATACCGATTACTTTAATTTAGCCTGACATGGAATATAAACTAAGAACACGTAAACAATGGTAGAATATATAAACATGCATCATAATGGGAAATAGAATTCAATTAACGATTATAATAAGAACCTGTAAATAATTCAATTGGCCTTTGGGAAATCCTCCAAAATGTCGGCAGGATTTAGTCTTGATGCCAATTACTCGTACAGAATAGAATTTGAAAAGTAAAACACAATTGTAAGGAAAGGAAAGGAAAAGGGAAACAATAAGAAATCTTGAAACTCAAAAATTGCTCTGAAAATAAATTGGCAGCACTCTGTGTCTTCAATGCAGCTCCCTTTTTCTGGTACTAGTTCCCTCCTTTTATAGATGGAATTTTCCAATGGTTATTTACCTCAGGAAGTGGGATTGATCTCAGCAAAAGTAGGAGCTAGTGGTCCACTCCTTTGGGGATTTGAAAGCACTTACAGCACGTGCAAGATATCTGCACTTTTTGTCTGCATGACGGTCGTCATGGTTTTGTGACGGTCGTAACACGTATGACGGTCGTAATGGGCTTGTGACGAACATCACATCAGCAAAATTCGTATTTTCTGTTTTTTTGTCTGTTTTTCATCTGGTTTTCATCTGTAATTGCTTGTTTTCTTCATCTTGCTCCATTTGAACATGAACTTTGAATACCTGCAAAATACTGGACAAATAACGTGGAAAAACCCGAAATCGGAGTGAAACCAGTCACTGATTAGTAAAAATGTATGTCATTATATATATATGATTTCGCGTCATCAGTAACTGCAAAAGATCTGCCCCAGACTAAACTGTTCATCGAGAGCTTTATCTGATCTTGACCTGGTCGGCTCTGATTAGCTGAACTTTATGACAAATGATTAACAAAACCTTCAAATTGGTTGCCCCAGGTTGAGCTTCCTTTATTAAGTCCAATTCCCTAGCTGACAGCGCTTGTTGGGATTCCTTTGATATTGGAATTTTTCGCACGCAATGCTCTTTATTAAAAAATGGCAATTTTCAATGTAAAGTTCATGCAATCTTTTGAAAACATTTTTTGATGAAACACACACGACGGCGTGATCAAGTGATCAATAGTGGAAGTGATCCAATCATTTTACAAATGATGGATAAAATGATGAACACACACAATCATCAAAGATCATTAGGAGTCAGGTTATCCAACCTTGCTGTAATATGCTTTCAAAATAACCTTACCTCAATTAGGTCTTTTAAGGGTTGTAACGTGGCTTGGTTCATGGTTCATGAAACAAAGGACAAAGGCTCAAAGTTATTTGGTCCCACTCACTCTCCATGATGAACTCCAACCCTACACTCAGTTAACTATACATTCAGGTTCTTACATGCTTAAGAATTGGACTGATGATAGTTGGCGATGGTTCACAAACCTAGGGTAGTCACGACTCCCTTACAGTATTTGATAGCTTTTGCTAATTGAGGATTTTTAAAAGTGATAACTCTTATATAACTCCTCTCTTTTGTTATCCCTGACTTTTGTCTGAACTATTTTGTTCGATTATACAGTCAATGGGATGCCCCATTTTTGCCTAAGTCTCCTTCATAGGTTTTGACTTAGCAGGTTTTTTTCTTTTTCTTTTTTCTTCTTCTCTTTTTTTTTGAGAAAGGAGGTGACTACCTAGTTTAATGGTATTGGTGAACCATCATCGTCTTTTAAACTTCGACACTTGCTTGTTGTGTGCGAAGAAAAACCTGAGTGCACCACCTTAATATGAAAAGTGTCTTGTATGCACATATCTTCAAGTTAACTGAGAACTACCCGCCCCAGGTTTGAAATTCAAGTTTTTGTTTTTGTAAAGAAAGAAAACTCCTACTTCTAGGCTCGAAGGGGTTAACGAGGGATTATCTTCCTTATTTCTCCAGTGTTTAGGGATTGAAACAATGCCTTACATCATCGGCAAAGTTAAATTGAAAGCATATCAATAACAATTATGGACATAGTTTTCATCATCCTCCCCAATCTTTGCTTTAAACAGCAGTTTAGTAATCAAAAGAAATTTTTGCATTTTTCGTTATAACGATGAAAGGAAAGAGAAAGAGTGAAACGAATGGACTTAATCAAAAGATGCACAAACATTTCATTAATATTGCCAAATTCAAATAAACAACAGCTTACAAGCAATTCAAATGCAAAGAAAACACAACAAAATGTTGAAACAGTCTACAACTGCCAGTCTTAGGGAACAAAATTAAAATTTTAGGCCCATGTGGGGAAACACCTTCAACCACCACTTGCTCCTTGTGATATAGAATTATGAGGGGTCTCACGGGTCCTTTGCCTTTGGATTTAGGAATCGTAGCACTGTCATTTGATTTATCCTCCTGAGGTTTCAGCAACTCTTGCAGTCTCAGTTTAAAACCTTCACACTCTTCAACTAGGTGCCCTGTTGTCCCAGTATGATATCCACATTCTACTTCTGGGTGGTCTTCCTTAAGGATCATGCGTTTGTCAATGATCAGCTCTTGCACAAGATAACTCAATGCTATACATGCATCTAAGTTGTGTCCTTCGACTCCTTTGTGAAATTCACAGTTCAGGTTCGCATTATACCATGGTCCTGGTACAGGATTGGATAATCGTGGAGTCACTAGTGAGTTCTGAATCAGTAGCGGGTAAAGTTTACTTAACGGTAATGGAGTTTGTCTACTGCAAGTCTTATTTTTCCTGACATGATTTTTCTTGTTCAATCTCCGGCTTTGAGAACCTTGAGGAGGAACAAACACCGACTGGTGAGAGACTTCAGTTGAACGCCCTAGCGCCCCAGTATGATAGTCCCATTTAGCGTTGGTACCACAGTTCAGAGGGTAAGGAGGAATTGTTGGCTTCAGCTCCTTTGATGTTATCAATTCGCCTTGGATCAAGTCTGGCAATATCCGATTGTGTGACATTAGAAATGGACTTTCTGGTTTCCTTGGTTTTTGTAGGGCGTGCTGACGCGATTGACGGTTATCTGGTGGTTGATACCGAGAATGTCCTTGAGTTGGAGGAATCATCGGAGATAATGTATCCCTAGTTTCTCTGGACGTCACATGGTCAAGGTGACCTTCCTTTTTCATCATGTTCTGCAATGTCTCTAGAACCCAATTCATCTGACACTTGATAATTTTGATGTCCTCTTTTAGCATTTCCTGGGCTTTCAAAAGTCCCTCCATTGTCGCCATTTGTCCTGGATATGTGCTAGGTATCCCTTCTCTATCTCTCTGATCAAAAGCGACACAAGGCTGAGAAATACAAATGCATAATGCAAATGCAATGCGAAAGCGAACTGGTTTTACAAAACTCAGAAGATCGACTAGGTCAAAACCCTCATTTCATCAATCGTTGGAAAAGTTACAACTATTAAAAATACCAGAGATCGAATGAGTTTTACAAAACTAGTTGCGACATGATATGCTTATGGTGATATGATGGGATGATGCACACATAACATGATGGCAAGTATTCACAAATATAATGCATACACAAAGACCTCCTAGGCTCAAGATCAAATCAAGGAGTCAAAGGTCCACCCATCCCTTAAGGATTTGTACTATGGGTTAGTTTATACCTGCCGAACGGGTTCTACAAAGTTCCCAGAGTCATCAACCCATCTTTCGGATATTATCAACTTCCCAAATCACTTGGTAATCGATAATATTCTCAAGAGAATCTCGTCTGAGTGTAGTATCGTGTATCAACTATTTTGGAAATACTTCCTTATAGTCATCGCACTACGTCCTAATAAGGCCAAAGTGGGGTAGAATGTATTCTAAAAGTCCACAGTGTCATAAGCTCCTTCGTTGAAAGTAGCATTGTTTTCACAAATACTCGATCAACAATACTAAACTTTCAAGAGGGCCTATACTGAGCGGTGGTTTCTCAAGTAAGCTTGGTCGGGAATCAACTCCCTATAAGCCTTCTTGAATATACCACCAACCTATCATAATTGCACTCAAGTCCGGGTATAGGACCGTCTCACCACTCAAAGCACCCAATATCCAACATACAAATATATTGACAAATATACATGTTAAGCAAATATTCACAAATATAGCATACAATTAAAAAAAAATAGGCTAAACCCCCAAGTTTGTTCCTCAGTGAAGTCGCCATTTCTGTTGCAGTGAGAATCGTGATACCAAGCTATTGATTAACTTGAATCTTAATTCTTAAATTCACAACCGGACTTTAATTTATCCAAAGGAAAGGTCTAAAGAAAGAAAGATCATTTTGCGCGATGTAACAACAACGCTAAGAGATTCGGGGATCGGGGTGTTGGTTATGCATAGGGTAGGTATTTCACATCCTAAACATCTGTAGTACTCTACATGAACCTTTTGTTTGTTTGCATGCTAAGTTGGTAAATGTTTGCTAAGGTTTGGGGTTGGGTAAAGGGTGAAGGTTAAAACCTAAGGATAGTTTCTAAGTTTGCTCGCAAAGACGTCGCGTCCTCTGCCTACGTATCCTAACTAGGATAGAATCAGAGCAATCGTAGTTCACCTTACTAGGGTTGAAGAACACTTGATTATGGTCAAGGTTCAAAGGGGAACAAACATAACAATGTTTGTATAGAGTTTCACAAAACTCTCTAGATCTATATTGAACACTCAAGAAAGGGGAGTAAGTAATCATTTCCATGATTCTTACATAGAGTTAACCAAACTCTACCTAATGTTCTACGTTATGAGACCAATTGGTTCTATCCAGACCAAAAGGTGGTAGAAAGGGGGAAGGTTGCTCGTCAAGATATCGCATCTTGTGCCTACGTATTCTCATTGTCCAATGAGAAATCAGAACGGTCGTAGTTCGGGGCTCGAACTACAAAATAAGGATCAATTGGTTCTTTCTATACCAAAAGAGGGGGAAGGTTCTATCCATACCTAAAGAGTTTAAATCCTATTGGTTCTATCCAGACCAAAAAGGGGAAGAAGGTTCTATCCAGACATATGAGTTTAAGTCCTATTGGTTCTATCCAGACCTAATAGGGGAGAAAGGTTCTATCCAGACCTATGAGGTTATATCCTATTGGTTCTATCCAGACTAAAAGGGAGAGAAGGTTCTATCTAGACCTATGAGTTATCCTATTGGTTCTATCCAGACCAAAAAGGGGGAAGGTTCTATCCAGACCTATGAGGTTATCCTATTGGTTCTATCCAGAATAAAAGGGAGAGAAGGTTCTATCCAGACTTATGAGTTATCCTATTGGTTCTATCCAGACCAAAAGGAGAAAAGGTTCTATCCAGACCTATGATGTAAATCCTATTGGTTCTATCCAGACCAAAAGGGGGAGAAGGTTTTATCCAGACCTATGAGTTTATGAGCTATCTATGACCCAAGGGTCAATAGAGAGACTTTCCTTTTGAAGGAAAAGATGAGGCAACTTGGATGAGAACTAAGGAGTTCCATCACTTTGGGGAAATAAACTTAACAAAGCATAATCATTCACACATGATGAATATAAGGGATATGGTTACAACCAAGAACAAGCAAGCATATTACAATAAGCAGGTATTTGAATCAAGATGAATGGTTACAACCAAAGCAAGTATCAAGATATTACAATATTAATGATTTCAATCAAAATAGATGGTCACAACCAAAGCAAGCATTAATGATTTCAATCAAGATATATGGTCACAACCAAGAACATGCAAGCATATTACAATATCAAGCAAGGGTGAGTTCTTACAAGACTTAAGCATAAGGGAGCCACAACCACAAACATATCTTAACAAAGATGGGGATATATCTTAACAAAGATAAGGTTTCAATAGGGCTTACAGGATGACATGTATACTTACGGGTATCATGCCTAAACAAACAATGTCACAACAAATGGTACACAAAAAGTTCACAAACTTCAATGGGAAAACTTATAAGTTTTAAGAGAAGATCAAACATAAATGCTCACAAGCAAGGAGTTTAAGTCAAACTCATGTACACAAGGATGCTAACAAGCCAAGATCATAACTTTAAAATAAAACTCAAAAGATAATGAAATTAAAGTTTTGAAATGAATAAATGAGAGATAGGAAGATGAAAACCCTAAAAACATTCATGGTAGCATGTGAAATGCAAGTAGAAAGTTCACATTTATGAGTTTTAGGTTTACCTCTTGAAGCAAGCTTAAGCAATAAGAAAACCATAGATATTGAGAGCTCTTACAAGGTCTTCAAATGTTCCTAGGTTGATGAATAGATGCTCCAAACAACCTCCAATCAAGCTAGTGGACGAAATGCCTTGTAAATGAAGGAAAAACTCTAAAATCCAAAGATTTCAAAGACCCACTCACTCAAACCTTGTTACATAAGTTTAGAAGTGATTTGGATAGCTTCAATACATCATATTTGATGTGTTTGAAGTGTTTCTTGAGTTGGAAAAAGTTTGGAAATGGTTTTGGAAGGTGTTTTGCAAAAATAGATTTTGAGGGATTTTGGAGACTTAGTGAGATTTTGCAAGAATTTGGTGATTGTGTAAGGGAGAGAGTTCTAGATGGTTTATAGAATGGAACTGGTGTTTTGCAAAAATAGATTTTGAGGGATTTTGGAGACTTAGTGAGATTTTGCAAGAATTTGGTGATTGTGTAAGGGAGAGAGTTCTAGATGGTTTATAGAATGGAACTGGTGTAATATGTCATCAGGACCATTTTTGATTCCCATCTTGAGGTCAAATTCCTCATGAGTGAAGAGTTGACTTTTCGGTCAACCGAATGATCGATCGGTGGCTACCGAGTCGACTGTTGATGTTCCGGGTATTTTGAGGCCTTGAAACTTCTTGAGTAGACTTTACTAAGCCATATGAACTTCATGGACCATGATCCCACCATTGGAACACCTTTTAAATCAAAAGTCAAACTACATTTGACTTTTCCTGATCGAAAACCCTAATCGGGTATCCTGAACTGCACTGTTCTCAATTCCTGGGTGACAACCTCAAATTGGATTCATACTTGATCCAATGGAATACATTTGATGATGTGGAGACTTAATTCAAGGAGAACCAATCAAAAACGTTGACTGATTAACCCTCGAAGCCTCGATTTTGGCTGTACAAAACCCTGATTCCTGTATCTTGACAAATACAAACTTGAAATAGGTAATGGTTAGATAATCAAATGAATATGATCCTAAAATCATGATGAGGATCTAAGGGGTCAAAATTTGGGGTGCAACAAAAGGGAGACAGACTCAACCTCTAATGCAAACAAGCAAAGGGAGGCAAGCTCAACCTTTCCATGCACTTAGGCCTAAACCAACTACATGAAAGCCTATTCTAATGCAACACACCAAATAAACAGTCACACAGATGCAGTCAATCAACAAGAATACATCAAACAAAACAGCAAGCCATCAGCCCAACAACAAAGCAGTCTTCTAGCAGCAAAGCATCCCAACAGTCTGTAGTTGTCTTCATGTCCAAGTTATCCATCAAGAGAAAAGGGAATAAGGACTTCATATTCAAGCTTCAACTTGCTCCATCAAGAGATGATATGAATCAACACAAAAATTATTGCATGATGAGGGGAAGCATGATGGAAACCAAGGGAATCCATCATGGCACTCAACCACTCATCTAAGATTGGTATCCTTAAAGGTTTTACCTTTTGTGGTAGGCCTTTAGTCCTTCCAAAGGAGGGACTAGGCTCCCACAAAGGAGCCTTGCATCATTGGATGGGAAATGGAATGCAAACCAAAGCAAACCACAATTATGAAAAAGGAAGAAACTCCTAAAGGCTCTAAAAACCTAATTCTACAAGCTCTAAAAGCAACTCTCTAAATGGAACTAATGCACCAAATTAAACCTTAATATTCAGTCTACAGAAGCATAAACATGTCTACTAAACCATCAAAAGAGATTTGAAAACTTATTATGAACTAATGGCCACCATTGAGGTTCAACTATGGGAGGTACTATGCTAGAGGCATCCTACAAACAGCCTAGATGTAAAATCTAACTAAAATAGTAAATCAACTCCTAAAAATCTATAAAATTTTCTAAGGGATCCCAAAGGTATTGGTAACCTAGGGTAAAAATTCTAGAGCCGAGATCAATGTTTTAGGGCACTAATGAAATTCTAAACCAAAAGTTGTCAAGTGAAGGTTCACAAGGGGAAGCCTCTAAAAACCTAGTTCAAAACTAGGCTTAGAGTTACCTAAAAATCACCACAAAAATCCTACAATCTCATCAATATGCCTACTACCAGACAGCCAAATATCAACTTCTAATTCTATGCCAATCAATGGTACAAAAATCAACAAGCAACAAGTCCAAAATGCCAAATTAAATAAATTCAAGAAAATAGAAAAATGGCAAATAAAATTGAAAACAGCACAAAAATAAAATCCACAAGCATAGAAAAATCAGAAATTGACCAAGGATCATGCACATATTTTTTTCCATAATTTTCTGATGAATATCCTATTTAAAATGAATTAAAGATGAAGAAAACAATTAAAGAAATTGGAAAATGAAATAAAGAAATTAAAAAGCCAGAAAATAACCACAAACCTAGGATGAGAGGACTAGTAAGCGCATCTAACGGCCACGCGCGTGCCAGCACATTAAATGATGCGCAGCATTTTGATCAGTGTTTTGGTGTGGTTCAGTTGACTCCAGCATATGGTAGGTTTTAATCACGTACGTTGCTTGCAAAAGTAGGGTGATCTAAGGGATTTCGTGCTGACATACAGGCTGGTCAAAGTCTAAACTTCCAAGAATGAATCTGGCATGTAGGATTGCATTACTTAGTCAACAAAGTCCAAATGATATAATGGCTGAGGGTCATCTTCTACCTTCAAACCTGAGAAAATGAGAGGGAACAGGGGCGGTGGCGGGAGAAGACCTCCGGTTGTCTTCTCTGGTGGTTCTACAGTGCTACATCACGAAATCCTCACCAAAACGCATGAAACCTATACAGTTCTCCTTGAAATTTCTCACTGATCATGAATCTAACCTCCAATTGCACGAATTCTCCATGAATCACTAGTTTCGAAGACCAACAGAAAATTCACCAAAACCTAAATCATCTTTAAACTTCAAGATTATGATCCTAAAATGATCTATGTTCTTCCTATAACTTAGCCACATGTCTAAATCTCCCTAAAACAGCCTAAAATGAGAGGAATTTTGAAGCGTAAAAACCTGGAATGAAGCTTGAATTTGGATGCGTTGGAGTGTGAATCTTGCTTCCAACTCTGCAGAATTCTTCACTGAAGCTTGCTAGAGCTATTGTAATCCACAACTCCTCTTGAAATGGCCTGGATTGCAAATACGATTTCTGGTTTTGGAAGCTTCAAACTCCAACTGCAATAACTGTTTTCTTCACCAAATGCCACCAAAAAATGATCTGAAATGGATCCTGAGTTTATATATGATGTGTTTGGATAATTACCAGGCCCATTGGAAGCCCAATTTGATCAATCCAAATTTCAAATTTTCCTTCAAAATATGAACATGGTGTTGCACCCCAAAATTTGCCCTCTTTCAAGGCTTGACTCATTTCTTCATTTCTTTCAAATTCAATGACATAAGGGAGGTCCATCATTCCAAATTCAAGGCTCATGAATTTGAGGCTAGATTCATGAATATTACAAAGAAATTTTTTTTTTGACATTTGCACGAATGTCACATTTGTTACAAAATCCAAACTCTTGGTAATGCTTAGGAAATTAAGCTATTTCTAGTCTTAATTCAAGTTTCTAAAAATAACTTCATGCCATGGTATTCCCCATGCCTCATCAAGTCCACATGGTCCTCTTTGTGCTTACAAACATGCAAGGAAAATATTTAAGAGCTAATTCAATGTTGGAATATCTCAAGATCAAGGGTATGCATACATTCATGGGCAATTTGAATATGGTCCAAAACAACCCCATGCAAGAAGTGGCAATGTGTATCATATCGCAAAATCATTTTATGTCACAAAACCAAGGCTATAAGCTTATGTTGATACATCTACACATCGAAAATCAGAATTTGAAAATGATGTCCAAAAGGTCTTGTATTGACTACATGGGTATGTCCAAACAAATCAACCAACCAATGGGTACAAGGTTGGAAGGCAATATAGAGTGCTGCAGAAGAAATACAGCAAAAGCAGCATACTAGAAGTGGAAAAAGCAGGGCTGCACCAAGAAAGTGGCCATAATTGTTGCCAAGAATGGAAATTCTGAAAGTTGGAGCTTGTGCAAGAGCTATTGCTTTGCTACAGCAGAAAAAGGTGACAGAAAAGTGAGATGAGAAGGGAAGGAGGGTTGTCAACAAAAGGATTGGATTCATAACACATTCACTAGAGATTCATTTCAACACACATTTTGCAAAATCAGAAAATAGAGAGAGCAAGCAAAACCTTAAAAACAAGAAAAAGAAGAGAGTGAGATAGAACCAAGAGGATCATTGAGAAACAAAACCTTCACAACACAAGGTGAGGAGTGGTGAAGCATATTCAACCAAAACCAAGGAGGACTTACAAGAAGAATAGAAAGCTCTTGGGTATCCATTTCTTCAAACTCTTCTCTTCTTTTATATTGTACATTTATCATTTGTTCTCTTGGTTTGAGTGTTGTTGTGTTGAGTCTAACATGTAAGATTCCAAAGGGACCAAGAAACCATTTTTTTAGAACCACAAAAGGAAGCAAAAACAAGAAAAAGTTTGGATTTTTTTCATCTGGAACCCTGACACGGCCGGCCGTGTTGCATCTCTGTGTGACTTTTCAAAGTAAAAAATGCCCAGGACTCATGACACGGGCCGTGTCACATAACACGGCCACCCGTGTCACACAACACGGCCACCCGTGTCACACCGCTGTTTGACCCAAAACTCATTTTTTCCTGGAACTGTGACACGGGCCGTGTCATACAACACGGCCGCCCGTGTCAGACCTCTGTTTTTCACGTTTTTTCGACTTGTTTTACCTCAAAAAAATTTTTCTCAAGGAGTTCGCCGTTTTTTTTTTGTGTTTTGTTTTTTTTTTAAGCCGTTCAACCCTTTGTGATTGTTTGGTTCTTATGCATGTTTATTGTTGGTCATTTTTGACCTTTGGTTCTAAAAACCATTTTCAAGAAAACAAACTCTCGATTCTCATCGATCCATTTTTTAACCTTGTAAGCCGATTACCTTGTGCGTTGCCATAGACCTTGCTCGCTTCGCCTCAAATATTTTTAAGCAACTAAAACCCTTGACCCAACGTCAAGCGGATTTTCTCAAATGATGGTTAAACCAACTCACCATATTTAACAAAACGATAAAGTTCACTTTGTATTGAACTAAAGAGAGGGGATTGAGTGTAGACTTCTTCCTCTCCGAGTGTTGAGATGCTCACTATAGTGTGGGTGGTTTTGACACTTGTCTTTCAATACGAAGATGTTTTCATCCACACCTTTCTCACCTAAAACCTCGGTCCCGTACCGAGTGCATTTTCAAACTCTTTTCGTAACAAAAACTTGAATGGTCGTGGAGTGGTTAGGCGTAGGCCTTCTCCTATCCCGAGTGCTAACGTTTACCATAGGGTTCTCTGTCGCAAAAGCACTTACCATTCAAAACCAAAAACACTTTAATAAGAGAATGAAGTTCTCTTTGTATTGAACTAAAAGAGAGGATTAAGTGTAGACTTCTTCCTCTCCGAGTGTCGAGATGCTCACTGTAGTGTGTGTGGTTTTGATACTCGTCTTTCAATACGAAGACGCTATATTCGCCACACCCTTTCATAACAAAAACTTTGAGATAAAGAATTGGGTACTACTGTTGCACCCCAAAATTTGACCAACTACTTATCGCAATTTAGCTCATGTTTCAACTCATTTCATTTTCACATTTGCATACCGCGTACATTGCATTTTTTCCAGTCAGATTGACTTTGTCGGGATTACAGCCCTCTGATCGCGCTTCAGGCATTTCAGGCTAAATCGAGGACGTATTTTGAGAATCGGTGCTCGTCCCGGTGTTTTCAGCTTGCGCTGTTGTTTTTGAGGCCATCTCGGTGTCCGAGTTTTTACCATTTATTTCGATATAGTCGCTAATCGATTTAATCGGCTTCCCCGCTATTTTTAGGGTTTTTCCCTTATTTTCTAGAATTTTTATGGAGTTAATTGATTTTTCTAGGTATTAGTTAGATTTTTTTTAATAGATATTAATCATTTTTAGATAATAGATTTTAGTGTTAATTTCTTTTTAAGAATAAATCATTTTTTAGATATTAAGTAGAATTTTCAAAATGATTTTAATAGGATATTTCTTTTAATAGGTTTTTTTTAAAATAAGAATTAATAGAGTTTCTATTTTTTGCTTAATTAGTATTAATTGAGTTTTTTATTAGTTTAGAGATTAATAGAGTTTTTTAGGTTAATCCCCTTTTATTAGACTTAATTAGGATTTAATAGAGATTAATTAGGTCTTAATCATTTGTTTAGATGTTAATTAGAGTTTATTAGATTTAATTAGGTTAGAATAGTTTTAATTTTCATTTAGAATTTAATTACTGTTTTAATTAGGGTTTTAATTGAGTTTAGTAGCCTTAATTAGGTTTAGAGTGGCCTTAATTTTCAGTTAGTCTTAATTGTAGTTTTAAGTCTTCATTTAGTATTAATTGGGTCTAATTAGGATTAATTAGTTTAGCCAGGTTTTAATTCATTTAATTGAGTATTAATTAGTTTAATTAGGGTCATTAATCATTAATCAAAGTCCAATTTCGATGGGCCATTTGTCAGCTTTGGAGGCCCACCCCAGGTCCATTCCACATGTCAGTCTATAAAGTCCCCCACACGTGTTCATCTCTCAGATCTCCCACTCCATCCACGTTTTTCTCCACTCCATCCACGTTTTTCTTCCACTTCACGCCACGTAGCAACCTCAGAACCCTTCCTCCATTACGCCACGTTTTCGCCTCACACGCTTCCACCTCACCCTCTCATTCTGCATGCAGAGCCCCACGTGGCTCTCTCTCTCTCCTCCACCTCCACCACCACGTGGCCCCCATCCGTTCCCTCACTCTGCATGCAGCCTCCACGCGTCCCCTCGCCGGATTCTTGGCCGCCGGCCATGCAACATCCTCCGACCACCATAACTCCCCACGGGCGACACCGCAACGGTCACCGGAAATCTGTAAAACCACCGGAAAATTCATCGCAATCTTCATGCAATCATCAGGATCTTCATGTATGTTCATCGTCCGTTCTTGATGTTCATCATCATCAAACGCTAAATCACCAGAAAATCTTCTTCAGATCATCACTGGATTTATCCACGGATACAACAATCTTCATCATCATGAACAACAACTTCGATTTCCAGAAAAAACTTCAAGAATGTTCTTCATACCTGCATACGAACTTCATCCAAGTTCGTCAGCTTTCTCCAGATCCTTCATATTTTCCAGATCAACAAACATCATCTGCTTCGGACTTTCCAGAATCATCCAAAATTTCACATCGTCATCAAGAGTGTTCACGCGTTCGTCCTCTTCATGGATCCTCCAGACGATCTCCGATCCTCAATATCCTCCGGATTCGCAATGATTTTCCAGGATGTGTTCATCAACCGTCAGCAAGAACATTCAACCTACATCTTCAGAGATCACCAGAGCAACTTCATCTTCGCTCATCAAGCCTTCCAGAATCGCATGTGTTCGTCATCTTCATAGATCGTCCAACAAACTTCAAGAGTCTCCATCGCCAAGATTTATCCGATTTGAAGGAAGATGAAGTTCATGTTGAAGGTTGAGACGACGGTGTTTGAACAGAGAGAAGATGGAGAGGTGAAGTTTTGAGAGAGAGAGAGAGGCTGAGAAGGGAAGCAGCGAGATGAATAGTGCACAGAAGGTTTGAGAAATTGAGATTAGGGTTTTGCCTGAAGAGTTGTGTGGTTGTCAAGGGAATTGGGCTCGTAGGCCCATTGGCCCCGTTTGCTGATCCAACTCTCCGTTTTCGTTTCTCACCACCCCCCCCCCCCCCCCTCCGTGTGTAATTGGGCTGGGCCCTGTACGCATTTCTGTTCAACACTCCGTTTTTGGCCATTCACCCCCCTGTTTTTTATTTTCTTTTCTGAATCTGTTAATTGGGCTGGGCCCCAATTCTGTATTACTTTTCTGGCTGCACACCCCTGGCTGAGCTGATGCACCCCCCCTTTTTGTTTTTCTCTCTTTTTTCATTATTTTCTTTTATATTCTTTTGCTTAGATTTTTTAGAGAAAAAGAATATGTAATATAAAAATAGAAAAAATGCAAAATATAGTGAAAAATATAAAAATGATAGTATTTTAATATTTTCTTGTTAGGATATATTTTCTTTTAGGAGTTTCTTTTACGCCTTTTTAGAGGTAGAATTAAAAGTCCACTTGTTAGGGGACTATTTTTCATTAGATTTTCCATGATAGATGGATATGATTTTTTAGGAGTTTATTTTCCTGTACCCTATCATTGTAACCTTTCGAATATTAATAAAATGAGATTTGTGTTGTGGTCTCCGAAGTACCCGAACTACATCGTGCTCTGATTTCTCTGACGAGAATACGTAGGCACAATACTGATGTATTGGCGAGCAAATTTCCCCCGGAGGCACAATACTGATGTATTGGCGGCCACCTTTCTCGTTTTAGCTGTAGGTTGAACTACAGCTGCTCTGATTTTCTCTGAAGAGAATATGTAGGCATAGGATGCGATATCCTAGCGAGCACACTAACGACTAATCTTTTTGTTCTCTCGCTGCCGTGCGATCGAGACTTTCCCGCTGACGACTGATGTTATCCTTTTCTCTTGCCCGAGTGCATTTGAGACCAGACCGTAGTTCTAGTTCCCGTAGGTTCCCATACCTCGAAACCCGACATACTACGTCCGTTCTACCGCAAACAGGTACGCCTAAGTCTCCAATGGTCGAGCAGTGTCCACCTAACTGCTAGAATGCGTACGCTAGTATCGTCAACTTAATCTCTCACCCCCGTGTGACCAAGAACACCCTGTCTAGCCGTAGTTAGCCTAACCTACGTCATGCTCTGATTTCTCTGACGAGAATATGTAGGCCCAAGACGCGATGTCTTGCCGAGCAAACCTCTCCCCGTAGTTTCCCGAACTACGTAGACTCTGATTTCTCATTCTCTGATGAGAATACGTAGGCATAGAGTGCGACGCTCTATCGAGTCAGTTTCTTCCCGTTTAGATTTAGCAGCCGTAGATAGATTGTTTTTCACCCGTAGACAAACCAACAAGCGTGGATCCCGTCGAGTACGACGGACGTGAGGGGTGTTAATACCTTCCCCTTGCGTAACCGACTCCCGAACCCAGACAATGGTTGCGATGACCTTGTCTTATTCCTTTTCGTCAGGTTTTTCCGATCGTTTCCTTTCCCGCTCTGAGGGATAAATAACGAAAGGTGGCGACTCTTCTGTTGTGCCGGCACCTTATTTTCGCGTAAGCGACAGCTGGCGACTCTGCTGGGGACTGCGATGGATCCCTATTCGAGTCTCGCCTTGGATTTTCTTCCTAGCTGTCTGGGTCATCCCCAGCTGCTGGCGACTCTGCTGGGGACTGCGATGGTTCCCTATTCGAGTCTCGCCTTGGATTTTCTTCCTAGCTGTCTGGGTCATCCCCAGCAGCTGGCGACTCTGCTGGGGATCAAACCCAGAATCTCTGGTTCTCCGGTTCCCCTATGCAAGTCAATCCTAGCGCTTGTATGATTACTTGTTGGGTGTGTTTATTTATCGCATTTTATTTCCCGCACTTTATTTTCAGTATGATATGATTATCTGTGTTGTTGTGGGAAGGGGCATTCTGATGAGTGAGAAGCCAGACCCAGGCTTGAGTGCACCATAGACTTAGAGTGGAAATTAGTGGGCGCGTGCTTGCTTCGCAGGCACTAGTGTCTCATGAAATCCATGCTCAGACGAGGTTCTCCCGGTTGGCTTCTCTTTCAACCCTTTGGGTTGAGACGGTTGCTGGTTTGGTGGATTGTCGACTTTGGGGACCGATCATTTGTGATTCAGCTAAGTGAGGCCGCTTCATGAGCTGGTGATGCCACACCTTCTGGGTATCGTATCACCCCTCTTGAAAGTCTGTGGCGCTGATGAATGCATAGGATGTCGAACTTGTGTCAATTTAGGTCCATACCCGTGAGTGGGAGGGTTTTTGTAGGAAACTTGACTTCCAGCCTACCCGATATCTTGGTTTTCTCTCGTCAGAGCAGACTTATCCCGTCAGCAGCGCAGCAGCAATCAGAGCTTTGTGGGGGCTGTGATCCCGTGTTTGCTGCATCTTGCATTGCATTTGCATGAACATTCCTGCATCATATTGCATGCCATGCTCCATCTAGTCAGAGCTCTTATCCAGCCGTTGTTTTGATTCTGAAGGCGAGTGTTGAAGACGACCAAGGGGTTGAAGCAGATTTGATCAGAATCAAGCAGTGAAGTCAGTTGACAGTTGTTGGTAGCTATGTCAGAGAGCAGCTTCCAGTTTGTTGATACCTTGTCAGGTTTCACTGTGACGTCCAATCCTTTGTATGGATCTACGCATGACGAAGATTTTTCGTAAGTGAACAACCTTACTGCAGCTCAGCTTGTACAGCCTTCTGTTGAAGACCGAGGTCTACGTGAGCAGTTTGTTGTCCGAGGTGAACGTTCTCCTTCTGTTGATATCTCCGACTACCAGGGTGTTGCCTTCCCTGTGCCAAATGCCCGAAGAGAGGTACCGATAGCAAAGACTGAAGACCCATTAGCTCCCATGTATGCTAGAAGGTTTCGTGCATTGGATGAAAGATTCAAAGCCTTGAAAGGTAAAGACGCTGTTAACCCTAGTGCTGAAGACATGTGTCTGGTTCCTGGCCTAGTGTTACCTCCGAAGTTCAGAATGCCGAGGTTTGAAAAGTACAAAGGAGATAGTTGCCTGAAGCAACATTTGGTGATGTTCTGCCGAAGAATGACTTCATTTGTGCATGACGACAAGCTGATGATTCATTGCTTTCAAGATAGTCTGACTGGGGCACCTCTTAGTTGGTATATGCAGTTAGAGAGTGATCAGATCCGATCATGGGCAGATTTAGCCAATGCTTTTCTGAAACAGTATGACTACAATCTTGATGAAGCTCCTAGTCGCATGCAGCTGCAAGAATTGTCTCAAGGGAACAATGAACCTTTCAGGAAGTATGTTCAAAGATGGAGAGAATTTGCTACTAGAGTGCAACCACCGTTTCTAGACCAAGAGTTGAAAGGCATGTTCGTAAACTCCTTGCAGAGCCCGTACTTCGAAAGAATGCTTGGAAAGGCACCAAATTTCTCTGAATTGGTAAGGGCAGGAGAGCGCATCGAGTATGGTGTAAAGATTGGAAGAATCCAGAATGTTTCAGGCGGTCAGGCTAGTGAAACAGAATCTTTCTACAACTTTCAAACTGAAGAAGGAGTTGTGGTCAATGCAATCTGTTGCACCCTAAAATTTGCTCAACCTTATTCCTTGGATTTAGGTTTCATCATCATTAGCATTTGCATGTAGAGTCATGTACATAGACTAACCATCTGCATAGCATAAGCATAGCAAGTCATTCAACAGGGGACCAATCATTATTTTCATCTCTAGAGGCCTATCAAGAGGTTATTATCCCAATTCAATCTCATTCAAGTCATCAGGAAAGAATTTGAAAGCAAAGAGTTCAGCAGATCAAGCCTTGAGTCCATCTCCTAGCTGAGGGTATCTGAGGATCAACAAGAGGGTTGTGAGCTGTGGAGTGAAGGTATGGAGAGCATCTAGACCTTATGAGAGACTTACAAAGTCATTTGGAGAAGAAAGCAAGTCATTGATGAAAGCACAAGAGCTATAGTGGAAGACAGTCAACTAGGGTTTCATCTGGGTCAACCCTAGGTCAACCCTAGGTCAGTTGACTGACTTAAGAGGGCATTCAAGTCTATTGGAGAGATGTGGGGATCAACATTTGACATATGAAGAAGGATATGGAGATATGACAAGGAGAATTCAAGAGAAATCAAGGAGAAGAGGAGTTACTAAATTAGGGTTTCTCTGTAAAATCCCCTAGTTTAGGTCAAATTTCCAAGCAAGATAAGTCAAAATGCTAGCTTCAAATGGCTTCTTGGCCAACATGAAACTTGTAGAGGATCTCAAGACCTTTAATTTGAGTGGTGGAAGACCTCAAGGAGATTTATAGAACTCAAGTTATGGTCCTTGCAAGTTACAGGTCATCTGAGGTGTCTGAATTTTTGTCTGTGAAAGTGACTTGACTTCCAAGCTAGTTTTGCCCTTCAAGGAGATTTCAAATGAATTCTTGGTCAACATAAGAGTTGTTCCTCATTGTCTTAGCTTTCTAGAATGGTATGGTATGCCTTCATATGATGTGGAGAACTCAACTTATGGTCTTGACAAGCAAAGGGTATTTTGGGTATTTGTGAATTACAGGTCATTTTAACCTATGTCCAAAACTCATACAAGGAGGCCTCAAATGGAAAAACTTACAACATCAAACTTGCTCCAAATGGGATTTTAAGTCTAGAAAGAAGGTCACAAGTTATTGGAGAAGCTCATAGCATGATGTTACATAATTGGTCAAAATATGAAATAAAAAGGCTTATAAAGTGAATAATTTCAAAGTGAAAAATGGTTTGGGAGATTTACAAGTCCAAATGGAGACTTCCAATATATGATTTTGAATGGAAAAACAATTCTAAGAATAATGGTTCAAGCACTTTTTTGAGTTTAGAAGGAAAAAATGAAGTTATCCATGGTTGCTTACCTTTTAAGAAACATAATCAAAATGAGCCAAAGTTTGAAAACAAGGGAATGTGCAAGATGGATCTAGAATGTACCATTGGGGTCTATATATTCATGAAAGATGAATTTGGCAAGGTTGGCCTCATTTGCACCAAGAATTCCATAAGATTTCTCATTCTTTCTTCAAAAGTTTCATTCCAAATCTCTCAAATTCTTCATCAATCTTCATCAAGATCAATTCAATTTTACTCCATCATCATCATAGATCATAATTGAAGCCAGGATCAAGTGATTATCATCCATCTTCGAGTGCTTTTTGCAAGGATATCAAAGTTGCCAATTCCATTGGATAGCATAATTCTGGCCAAGTTTCATCCAAAGCTTGCATACAGAATCAAGTTCCTCAAGGATTAATCAAGATCCAAGTCTCAAAAGCTTCATATCTTCCATTTCCATAGCTGTTTTCAAGGTTTCTCATCAGGTAAGTTTTCATTCGATTAGCTTGATTCTGTTGGTTTCACATGATTTTATTAGTGTAGACTTGATCTAGGTGGTTAGGAGATTAAGTTAGATGATTTTGGAACGATTTGGTGATGGTTAGTGACAGGTGCAACAAACTGTTAGTGTTCGAATCTCTTGGATTAGGGCGTTAGAATGTTAGTTTGATTCATCAGATTAACCTCCATTAGGTGTAGATTAGTTTAGGGTAAGTTTGAGGAAGAATGGTGAAGGTTCGTATCAGTGCATTTCAATGGTGGCCAGATGTTGATTCAATCGTGTTTGTTGTTATGGTGAGTTTCAAGTTAATCTAATGCCCTAAGCTTGTAGAGGGAAGAATTTGGAGTGGTTTTTGTGTTTACAGCATGTGGATTCATGGCGTGTAAGATGAGAACAGCTTGGTGTAAAGCTTGCTCGTGCATGGAGCCATGGTGAAGTGAAACCCTAGTTGCAGGTCGTTTGGAGAAGAAGCAATCTGGACCCTTCATGTTGAGTAAGACTGTTGACTTTCAGCATGATCTTGTGGCTGTCATTTGATCTGAAATTGGAGGGAAGGACCCTGGCCAAAACGCACCGTTTCATTAATTGAAACGGGCGGGCCTGAGTTGAATTTTGTTATTCCCACCCCCGTGTTAGGCCCAAAACCAAGTTTGAACGTGTTTCTGTTACTATTCTTACCCCCAACGCGTTGTGGTTATTTCTTTGAATTCTGAGTGAACTCTGGGCTTTGATAAAACGCTACCAACACCCCCCCTGTTTGCTGGCCCAATGTATTTGAACTGGGGCGAGTTCCTATTCTGACCCCCCTCCCTCATTTTATTTGGTTTATTTGTTTTAATTCATTTTAATTTTTACCATTTTCATAAAATCATAACTAATTCATAAAAAATGCTTTTTAATCCATTCTTTTTACCATATTTTCATTAAAATGTCTAGAATATTATAGGAAAAGAAAATTTCATTTTTAGTTTTATTTCATATTTTTTACATATTTTCTAAATAAATGTCACATTAAATAATTCATTTCTTGCATCATTTTTATGATTTTTGTTCTCTCACATGCTTTGATTTTTTTTGATCATTCTTTTCATATTGTTTAGATGAGATATTAGGCTTGTAGAAATATTTTAGTTCCTATTTTTAGAGGTTAATTTTAGGTGATTAATAAATGCTTGAATATCATGAGCAAAACTAGGGTTTAGGTGACAACTTAGGAGTTTGATTTCATTTCCCTTAGGACTTAGGGTTTGAATAGATTAGTTATGGGACTATAGGGGCTATGGGTAGTTATTAGATCCCTTAGAGAACAGTTAGGATTCCCCTACTGCTATTATTACTGTCTGTATATCTGTTGTCTGGTGTGGTGTGCCCTCTGGGGATTGTTGCTTGTTTGATTGGGTATTGGGTTTGCCTGGGGGCCCTGGGGAAGCTGAAGATTTGTGAAGATGAAGCTATTGGAGATTCAAAGATTGAAGATCAACTGTCAGAATTGAGGAGGAGAGTCTTGCTATCAGCTGCTGAGGAGACTAGAGTTTAGGAGCTAGGCAGAGCTCTAGATTAGAAATTTTGTTTCTCAAACATGGATTGCCTTGTCTGCATCCATTCTTCTCTGTGATTCAGAGTCTCTCTAAGACACTCACCCCCTTCCTTTGGAAGGCTTGGTGATAGTGTCTATGAGATAGAACTCTTGAGAGAAAATGTCTCTTGTGTTAGAAGCAGTCTGTTCACCACCTTTGGTAGTCAGCTGATTGCTTAACACCCATTCACTCTTGTGACTAATCCCTCATCCTGGAGGTTTGAGCTTGAAGAAAAGCCATTGCAGATGGAAGACTGATGATCAAAGCCCTTGTCTGAAGGCCATGAAGATGGAGATTGATGCTTGTTGAAGCCTGTAGCTGATTGGAGGTTACTTGAAGCCAGTTGTTGATTCAGAGCTGCTGATGCTGTTTCTTTTGGTTGTATTTCATTTGCTGATGTATTGATTGGTTTTCTGAACTGTATTGTTTGCTGTTTACCCTGTTGGGTTGAAAGTGAAGCCTGTTCACTTTTTGCCTATTGTTTTCTAGGTTCGAGGTTGAGTGGGACCCCCTTGCCTCGCTTGTACTGTTGCATCCATGCATTTTACTGTTTTACTGTATATATCTGATATTGTTTCTGTTTCTGCCTATCCCGTAGGATCTCTGTTTCTCTCTGTGCAAGAGAGGAGCATGATAGACACTAGGTCTTAACCCATGCATGATAACATTAGGTCAGTTTGATTCCCTTCGCAACCGTAGGTTAGAGTTCTGTCTCTTTCTTTCTCAAAACAAACAGAAAAACACATAAAGATTTCAAACACAATAAAAGACACTTCTTCCGCAAAAGAATGTGAGCTCATCAAAACGTCATTTTTGTCCTCTTGGACTGTTAATCAGAAAAACCTTTTTCAGAAGGAATAAAATCAATCAAGGACAAACTTGTGTCGTACGTGGCCCGAACTACGTTTGCTCTGATCTTCCATGCTGTGTGAAAGTACGTAGGCATAGGATGCGATATCCTAGCGAGCAACCTTCCCCTCCTTTTCCGTAGGTAGGCGAACTACGTTGACTCTGATTTCTCGTTCCCGACGGGAATACGTAGGCATAAAGTGCGATACTTTGCCGAGTCATTTTATTTTCATTTTCTCTTCTTTTTTAACCCTTGACCTATAGTTTAGATAGAATAACAATCCATACCCGAAAACAAGCGTGGATCCCGTCGAGTACGACGGACGTGAGGGGTGCTAATACCTTCCCCTTGCGTAACCGACTCCCGAATCCAGGTTTTGGTTGCGATGACCATACCTTTCCCGTGTTGTGCGAGGTTTACTCTGAGCGTTTCCTTTCCCTCCCGTGGGATAAATAACGCACGGTGGCGACTCTTCTGTTCAGCCGGCGCCGATTTTCGCAGTAGCGACAGCTGGCGACTCTGCTGGGGATCCAACGTCCCCTGGCTGCTAAGGACTGCGATGGTTCTTATGCATTTGGGATCCAACGTCCCTTAAGAGAGTCAATCCTAACGCTTGTTTTCCTGTCGAGGATTTTGTATGGAGTTATTGTATATTTCTAACCTTGTATTTTCAGCTTTATATATATTGTTTATTATTGCTGTATTGGGGTGTGACGGGTGTTCTGATATTGAGAGATAAGCCGGACCTGGGCTTGAGTGCACCTAGAATTAGAGTAGAAATTAGTGGGCGCCCGCTTGCTTTGCTTGCTTTGGTGTCCCATGAAATCTACACTCAGACGAGGTTCCTCTGGTTGGCCTCCTGCCCCTTCCTTTGGTTGGCGTGGGTTGCTGGTTAGTTGGATTGTCGACTCTGGGGACCGATCATTTGGAAGTTGGCTGAGTGAGGCCTCTTCAGGATTTGATGATGCCACTCCTTCTGGGAATCGTATCATCAACCCTGAAAGTCTGTGACGCCGACGACCGCATAGGATGCCGTACCTTGTGCCAGTTATAGGGCCACCCACCTGTGAGGGGAACCAGGGCTATGCAGGTAACTAGACCTCCAGACTACCGGTTATTTCCTGATCAGAGATCCGGGTTATTTATGGAGAGGTATGAGGTCTGTCAGAGACCATTTGGAGATGTGTTCTGAGGTCTGTCAGAGACCATTTGGAGATGTGTTCTGAGGTCTGTCAAAGACCAGTTGGAGAGTCATGAGGTCTGTCAGAGACCAATTATGGAGGTGATTTGAGGTCTATCAGAGACCAGTTGGAGTTATGGTTTGAGGTCTGTCAGAGACCAGTATTGGAGTTTTATTATCTGAGACCAGGGTTTGATGACTTCTGGACGGTCTATTTGAGACCTTTCTTGATTGGGTTTAGGCTATTCAGCTGCAGCTTTGGTCCCTGTTGAATGTTACTTGCATTGCATCCCTGCATATACATTATCATTTGCATTTCACTAACGTGTGTCTGTGCTGCAGGTGCATTTGCATTTCCCTAGTTCTAGTGCCCAGACTTCTGAGTGTTTGATCATGACTAGCCTACGGAGAACGGTTGCTTACAAATTGCCTACGCCTGATATTGTTCCTTTACTGGGGTTGATCTCTCTTGCTGATGAGGGTGTTCGTAGGAGTTTCCGGATGAGTTATGGTAGATTACTGAGATTGGTGTGCAAACCTACAGAGGTAGAGTTAGATGGGCTGTATGCTTTGATGCAATTCTATGACCCTGCTTTGAGGTGTTTTACGTTCTCTGATTTTATTATGGGACCAACCTTGGAGGAATACGCTGAGTATGTTGAGCTGCCTGTGCAGAACCAGGTTCCATTCATTCATTATGATGCCAAACCCAAGCCGGAGGAATTGGCAAAAGCCTTGCATGTTGATGCTTCTGAACTTGTGACTACTGTTTCCCGTGGAGTTCCAGGCTTCTCATTTCAGTTCTTAGTTGGTAAAGCCCAAGAGTACGCCAAGAATGGGTGCTGGGTTGCTTTCAATGCTGTGTTGGCCTTGTGCATTTATGGCATAGTACTATTCCCCAATATACCGGATTTTGTGGATTTCGATGCTTTCTACTTGTTTGCCGCTGGTAATCCTGTGCCTACTTTACTCGGAGATCTCTACCATTCACTGCATTACAAGAATGAGAAGGGAAGAGGGAAGAATGTTCATCTGTGTGTACCCTTATTGAGTATGTGGTTTGAGAGTCACCTTCCTAAGAGAAGATCTGCTGCAGAGACTACAGTTCCAGTTGGTTGGCCGGAGCGTTTGATGAGGTTATTGTCGGAAGATATGGAGTGGTTTGATAGGGACCTGTTGGGATCGGAGCTCATCTTCAGCTGTGCTGGGTACCCTAATGTGCCATTGATAGGAAGGAAGGGGTGTATCAATTACAACCCTTCTCTATTCATTCGCCAGTTCGGATATGCACTGAAGAATCCACCTCAAGAGGAGGAAGTACAGGAATCTCTGTACTTCACTGGAGATTTGAAGGGGGAAGTATTAGCCAAGTTGCGACGTGCCTGGACGAGTATTAACCACAAAGGGAAGCCGTTGTTGGGAAAGAATGACTGTCAGGCCTATGCACCTTATAGAGCTTGGATTCAAGAGAGGGCTAGTCAGTTGAAGATGCCGTTTCCAGATGCACCAACTCTTGATCCTATTCCGGTAGAAGAGCCGACTACTGTTTCTAGAGAAGCATATGAGCAAGTTGTGAAGGAAAAAGAAGCCTTGATGAAGATTAACGAAGGGTTAGAGCGAGAGTTAGCCCAGGCGCGCAGCGAGAAAAACAAGGCCGTATATGCTTTCCAACAACAGATTGAGCTGGTAAACAGGTTAGGATCTGAGTTGACCGAGGAAAAGAAGAAGCGTGAACGTCTGGGGCAAGAGTTCAGAAGTTCTCATGACATGCTGGAAGCCAAAAAGAAAGCGCTCGACGCAGCACACCGAGAGATATCCTCTTGCAATAAGACTTGGAATGCTACTCTCACCAATAACAAGAAGAGGGAAGATAAGCTGAAGCAGCAAATTTCCGACCTCGAGGAGAAGTTGAAGTCTAGCATCAAGAAGTGTGAGGAAGAAGTGATGAACCGGTATAGTGTCCAGCATGCACTGAACAAGGCAATCAAATCCAGAGATGAAGCAGTGTCCCAGAAGCGAAAGTTAGAAGATTGCTTCGGAGAGGCAACGTGGGAAGAGACTGCTGAAGACGTACGACGTGTCCTTAAGAGGAGAAACCAGCTTGTTGAAGGGCTGCTTGATCGACCAAGCCATCCGGAGACCAAGAAGTTGATAGAGGAGTACCAGACTTTTGGGAGGATCTGATCATTCCATTATTTGTATGCTTTATTTGCATAGTGCTGACCATCACCAGGATTGTTGGTTGAGGTCATGCCATCTTTGTACTCTCAGTGATATTGTACCCTGGGCTTATTGATTCTCTCTGTTATATATGAGGCTTTCTATGATTCAGCTCCGATATTCCTATTGTCAACACTGTCACCGCACCGGCACCTTCGCACTAGAACTGGGAGAATGAACTTCCCTAATGCACAGACACATTGCATTGCATTCATATTCATATTGCATAACAGGTAATCTATGAATGGTGTCTTATCTCTTGCTCTGTATCAGGTACTTAACAGGATTCCAGATCAACATCCGCACCGCTATTCTACACGATCCAACTGTCGGAAAGTCATGGACCAGATTCAGAACGAGATGCAGGATGTACGCGAGAAGCTCGCCCTCTTCATGCAGACCATGGAGGCTATAGCAAAAGGGCAAGAGAATTTGCAGGCCATGGTCCAGCCTCTATTGGCTCGCAACGCTGGTCATGGTAACGAAGATCATCAGTCTGTCCGGGTTGATACTGCTCATGGAGACGGCACCCCCACGCCAGTGGCTCCGCCTGTCGTCAATGTGAATGCTGCTAACGTCAACAACGCTACCGCTGCTGTGAATGGTAACGTCGGAGTTGGAAATGAAACTGCTGTCCATAACGCTGGGCTGGGTGATGTCAATGTGGGAGATAATCTCGGAGGCAATGGCTTTGTCAACGCTGGGTTCGGATTCAACGATCAGGGATTCGACAATACTGGCAAGTATGGCTTTAATGCTCAAGGCTTTGGGCAAGATGGTTATGGTATGGTCAATCAGGGCTACGGAGGTTTTGGAAACGGAAACGGTGCTGGTTTTATGGCTGGAGGTCCTGCTGGAGGTGTTCAAGGGTATGGCAACAGAGGCCGAGTTCCGGGGATGAATCAGGTCAGAGCTGGACGTAATAATGCGTATGATGGATACGGGGCTGGAAACGGTATGTGGCAAGAGGATCAGCAGGAGGACGCCTTCTCTGGAGGGGGTTTTGAAGGGCCGATGGATGATTCTCAAAAGATTAGAATGCTGGAAGAGCAAATGAAAGGAGTCCTAAACCAGAGTGCTGTGGGTCTGGACATGGCAACAATGGGCTTGGTACCTGGGCTGAGGGTGCCAATCAAATTCAAAGCGCCTGCGTTCGATAAGTACAAAGGAGATACATGTCCGAAGGTTCATGTACGAGCTTATTACAGAAAGATGTCTGCATATTCCACTGACGAAAGAATGCTCATGCATTTCTTTCAGGATAGCCTATCGGGTCCTTCCTTAGAGTGGTACATGGGGTTGGAGCCCACTGATATCAAGACTTGGAAGCAATTAGCGGAGGCATTCGTAGCCCATTACAAGTATAACAGCGACCTGGCACCCAATCGGGTCCAGTTGGCCGGGCTTTCGCAGAAGAAGGGGGAGAGTTTTAAAGAATACGCGCAAAGGTGGCGCGATATGGCTGCCAGGGTCCGTCCTCCTGTGGAAGATAAAGAAATGAACGATATGTTTGTCGGCACATTCACCGGGCTGTTTCATGATATGTTGTTTCATACGTCTCTGGCTAGTTTTTCAGATCTGATTCTGATGGGTGAAAAGATTGAGCGGAACATTAAGCAAGGAAAGTTCCAAGTTGATGAATCAACTGCATCTGGCAGTAATAGGAAAGCTTATGGTGGGCGCCGTCAGGGCGAAGCTAGCGCGGTATTTGGAGGCCGAGGCCGAGGCCGAGGCAGGGGAAGAAATCCATATCGTCAGCAGCAGCAAGTGTCGAGTGTCACCATCCCTTATCAGCAACAACCAATCCAGCAACCACAACCGGTTCAGCAGCAACCAATGCCACAGCAGCAGCAGCCTCAGCAGGGGGCACAGCAAGCTCAGAGAAAATTCCAGGGTGGTAAGCCGAGAAGGGTGTTCGAGAAGCCTCCCTCTAACTATGCTGATTTATTGCAGACCTTGTTGGGATTGAATCTGGTAGAGAAAAGAACCTTGGCACCAATAACGGGAACTCCCCCGTTCGGCTATGATGCAAATAGGCGCTGCGAGTTTCATTCTGGGGCCCCGGGCCATGATATAGAAGGTTGTCATGCTTTTAAGCACGTTGTGCAGGATCTCTTGGACAACAAGTCTATCAACTTCGGAACGACCGGTGCGAATATAGTCCAGAAACCCATGCCTAATCATGGGGTGAATGCCGTGCTGACTGAGGAAGGTCTGAATCTGATTATGAATGTTGAGGATTTAAAGACGCCGCTGAGCGAAATAAAAAGCCGACTGTTGCAAGGAGGTGTTTACCCGGGTTGTAATGAGTACTGCTTAGATTGTTGGGCCCTGTCTGGGGGGTGTGAGGATTTGAAGAAAGGCATTCAGGCCTTAATTGATGATGGTATATTGCAGTTTGATAGAACAGCAACTGAGGAGCCGGCAGGGGCAGTAATGGATAATCAGAGTGATGTTGCCACAGTGACAATTCCTAGGAAGACGATCACTATTTCAGCACCAGTTCAGCGACCACCGATTACTATAACTAAAGCCGGGCCAATCCCGTATGAGAACACGAAAGCAGTCCCATGGTCATATGGGCTAGAGGTGTATTGTGACGGGATTAAAATCGATGTTAACAAGCAGTCAGCGGAGATTGTGGATAATGTTGTGGGCTCAGGAGGCATGACGAGGAGCGGCAGGATCTTTATATCTCCTGAAGTGGAAGCCGAAAGGCTAGCGAAAGGAAAGGGGAAAGCGGTGGAAAATGTTCCGATACAAGCAAATGAAAAAGAAGCAGCGTCGAAGGACGTAGAGGAATTCATGCGCTTAATTCGGAAAAGCGATTATAAAATCGTGGAGCATCTGCAGCAAACGCCATCCAAAATATCTATATTGTCATTGCTGTTGTGTTCGGAAGCTCACCGAAACGCTTTGCTGAAAGTCCTGGACACTTCTTTTGTACCACAGGATGTCTCCGTGAACCAGCTAGAAGGAGTATTGGCACATGTAAATGCAGGCCACAGTCTGGGCTTTACTGATTTCGACTTGACTCCGAAAGGAAGGGATCATAATATGGCACTACAGGTATCTGTTGAGTGCAGAGGGTCGACAATGTCGCACGTATTGGTTGACACCGGGTCGTCTTTGAATGTGCTGCCTAAGAAGGCTATGATGAAGCTGGATGTTCGAGGGATTTTGTGTACACCAAGTGATTTGGTAGTCAGAGCGTTTGACGGCACGCGGAGAACAGTCTTCGGATCGATCACCTTGCCTCTGCAAGTGGGGCCGGAAGTGTTTGCAACGGAGTTTTATATCATGGATATACAGCCTGCGTACAGCTGCTTGCTGGGAAGACCTTGGATTCACGGGGCAGGGGCAGTCACGTCTACCCTGCATCAGAAGTTAAAGTATATGGTCGGAGACAGTGTAGTCACCGTGTGCGGAGAAGAAGACATCCTGGTCAGCCATCTTTCTTCGTTTAAATATGTGGAAGTCGACGGGGAGATCCATGAGACGCCATGCCAGGCGTTCGAAGGTTTGCGCATAAAGGACAAGGGTCCCGGGCCAAGCAAAGTGCCGGAGATAGCTGTCTCATCGTATAAAGAAGCCCAAGCGCTAGTTAAGGCAGGAGAAGCCACGGGCTGGGGCAAAGTATTGGACATTCCGGTGAAAATGGACCGGTTCGGACTGGGGTACCGACCGTCGTCATCAACTCCTTCCGTGGAGGCCCCTCATTTCAGAAAGTCAATCACCATCTCTGCCAGTGGAGTATGCCATGAATCCGTCAATGCTGCTTCGGAGTCTGATGAAGGGGACAGCGACTGTGATATGGATGCCTGGATTCAGCCAAGCACGCCAGGACAAGGACTGTGCAACTGGTCTATTCAGGAGCTTGTTCCTGTGACTTTTAAACAGTAATGCTTTGCTTTATTAATTGTTGAATAATCTGATGTCTTGCCCGGGGCATCAGGATTTGCTTAGGGCTGTGTTGTTATAAACATTGCTTCATTAATCATTAAATAAATGGCGTTTTTTTCATGTGTAAATACTGTAATCCCTGTCTTTCTGGTTTTGTATTTTTCAATAAAATGGCAACGTGGTTATCCGCTTTATACGCATTTTGAAGCACTTAACCCTTTCTTTTGCAGGATAACATTTTCAGATGACATCCTTGAACCACCTATGACTCGTCCCGACTTCGAGCACCCGGTATTCCAGACCGAAGAAGAGGTTGTCGAAGATAGCGACGTTCCTGAAGAACTGTCTTGGTTGGTGAAGCAAGAGGAAAGAGCCATTCTGCCTCACGACGAGGTTATCGAAATTATCAATTTGGGGACGGAAGGGGTTGAGAAGAATATTCGTATCGGAGCTGCACTGCAGAGTGATATCAAGCGAAAACTGGCTGAAATGCTCCGAGAGTATAATGATGTATTCGCTTGGTCGTATCAAGATATGCCAGGGCTCGATACTGATATGGTTGTGCATCGTCTGCCACTGAAAGAAGACTGCTCGCCTGTCAAACAAAAACTTCGCAGAACTCGCCCAGATATGGCAATGAAGATCAAAGAGGAGGTTCAGAAACAGTGGGACGCTGGTTTCCTGGCTGTGACGAAGTATCCCTCATGGGTTGCTAACATCGTACCAGTGCCAAAGAAAGATGGCAAGGTTCGAATGTGCGTGGACTATAGAGATTTGAATAAAGCAAGCCCAAAAGACGATTTTCCACTTCCTCACATTGACGTGTTAGTGGATAATACTGCTCAATACTCTGTATTCTCCTTCATGGATGGCTTTTCAGGCTATAATCAAATTAAAATGGCGCCAGAGGATATGGAGAAGACTACTTTCATAACGCCTTGGGGAACATTTTGCTATAAAGTGATGCCCTTTGGTTTGAAAAATGCTGGGGCAACATATCAGCGTGCAATGACGACTCTTTTTCATGACATGATGCATAAAGAGATTGAAGTTTATGTTGACGATATGATTGCCAAATCCCAGACGGAGGAAGAGCATCTGGTGAATCTGTTGAAGTTGTTTAAAAGGCTTAGGAAGTTCAGGCTGAGGCTGAACCCTAACAAATGCACCTTCGGGGTGAGATCGGGTAAGCTCCTGGGGTTCATAGTAAGCGAAAGAGGAATAGAGGTCGATCCTGCTAAAATAAAAGCGATTCAAGAAATGCCGACGCCTAAAACAGAGAAAGAGGTGCGCGGGTTTTTAGGGAGGTTGAACTACATTGCTCGGTTCATATCTCACCTAACGGCCACGTGTGAACCATTATTCAAGCTGTTAAAGAAAGATCAAGCTGTAACGTGGAACGATAATTGTCAAAAGGCGTTCGATAAAATAAAGAAGTATCTGCAGGAGCCTCCTATTTTGATACCCCCAGTGGCAGGGAGACCCTTGATAATGTATTTGACGGTTCTTGAGGGAAGTATGGGTTGTGTTCTCGGTCAACACGACGAGACGGGGAGAAAAGAGCATGCAATTTACTATTTGAGTAAGAAATTTACGGACTGTGAATCTCGATACTCAATGCTGGAGAAAACTTGTTGCGCGCTAGCCTGGGCCGCCAAGCGTTTGAGGCAGTACATGCTGAATCATACAACCATGCTCATCTCGAAGATGGATCCAATCAAATATATATTTGAAAAGCAGGCGTTGTCAGGTAGAATTGCCCGGTGGCAGATGATCTTGACTGAGTACGATATTCAGTACGTCTCGCAAAAGGCAATAAAGGGGAGTGTGTTGTCTGAGTATCTGGCGGAGCAGCCTATTGAAGAGTATCAATCGATGAGATTTGATTTTCCTGACGAGGATATCATGTATCTCAAGATGAAGGATTGCGAAGAGCCGTTACCAGACGAAGGACCAGAGCCGGGGTCCAAATGGCAGATGATATTTGATGGAGCTGTGAATGCTTACGGTAGCGGAATAGGGGCAATTATCACTACGCCGCACGGGTCGCACATCCCGTTTACTGCCCGATTGACCTTTGCTGTTACCAACAATGAGGCAGAATACGAAGCTTGTATAATGGGGCTTGAAGAAGCCATTGATTTGCGAATCAAACATTTAGACGTATACGGAGACTCAGCTCTGGTAGTGAATCAGATCAAAGGGGAATGGGAGACACGGCAGCCCAATTTGATACATTATATGAATTATGCAAGGAGATTGTTGCCTTTCTTCGACAAAGTTGAATTGCATCATGTGCCGCGGGCAGAAAATCAAATGGCTGACGCTCTTGCCACCTTGTCTTCCATGTACAAGGTCAATTTCTGGAACGAAGCTCCCCAAATCACTATCTCTCGGTTAGACAGGCCAGCTTATGTATTTGCTATTGATGAAGCGTCTGATGGCAAACCGTGGTATTTTGATATCCTTAATTTCCTGAAGAATAAAGAGTATCCGGCTGGGGCATCCAGTCAAGATCAGAAAACTCTCAGGAGATTAGCGGGTAATTTCTACTTGAACCCGGATGGCGTCTTGTACAGAAGAAACCACGACTTGGTGTTGTTGCGTTGTGTAGACGAGAAAGAGGCAAAGCTTCTCATGGAGGAAATTCACGAAGGTGCCTTTGGCACGCATGCTGGTGGACATGCTATGACGAGAAAACTGCTGCGGGCAGGTTACTTTTGGCTGACGATGGAAACTGATTGTTTCAAATTTGCAAGAAAGTGCCACAAGTGCCAAATTTATGCTGACAAAATACATGTGCCTCCGAGTCCTCTAAATGTGATGTCATCTCCATGGCCATTCTCAATGTGGGGAATCGATATGATTGGAAAGATTGAGCCGACGGCTTCTAACGGGCATCGGTTCATCCTAGTAGCAATCGATTATTTCACCAAATGGGTGGAAGCAGCGTCTTACGCAAATGTAACGAAGCAAGTGGTGGCTAGATTCATCAAGAGAGATATCATTTGCCGATACGGAATTCCCGAGCGGATAATCACGGATAATGGTTCTAATCTGAACAACAAAATGATGAAGGAGCTCTGTCAGAATTTCAAGATCGAACATCACAACTCCTCCCCTTACCGACCCAAGATGAATGGCGCTGTCGAAGCGGCCAATAAGAATATCAAGAAGATCGTCCAGAAAATGGTGGTGACGTATAAGGATTGGCACGAGATGCTACCTTTCGCTTTGCACGGTTATCGTACGACGGTACGCACATCAACCGGGGCAACTCCGTTTTCGTTGGTATACGGAATGGAGGCGGTATTACCATTGGAAGTTGAGATCCCTTCTCTGAGGGTATTGCGGGACGTTCAGCTGGACGAGGCAGAATGGGTAACGAATAGATTGAACCAACTGAGTTTGATGGATGAGAAGAGGCTAGCTTCTCTGGCATACGGTCGTTTGTATCAAAGACGAATGAAGAAAGCGTACGACAAGAAAATACTTCCGCGAAGCTTTCAGACGGGCGACCTTGTGCTGAAAAGGATTCTCCCGCCGCAAGCAGATCACAGGGGCAAGTGGACCCCCAACTACGAAGGGCCATACGTTGTCAGTAAGGTCTTTTCGGGAGGAGCGTTATTGTTGTCCACCATGGACGGGGAAGACTTTGCATCACCTGTGAATTCGGACGCAGTTAAAAAATACTTTGCTTAAAATAGACCCGCTGGACAGCAAAAAAGAGAGTCCAGGCAAAAATGGGGCATCCTGGCGAACCAAAAACAGAATGAAGGGTTCGGGCAAAAGTTAGGGATAAAATTGAAAAATGTACACCCGCGAAGTTGAAAACCTACACTGGGCGGCTTCGGCAAAAAGGGGTATCCCGGTGAACTGAAAACCCGTAAAGGGCGGTTCACGCAAAAGTTAGGGATGTGAAAAGCAAATGACTGCGGTCCGAATTTGAATTCAATGAGTATCAATGCGGGAGAATATGTTTGAGGAGTCAGTTATCGGATACAACCTCTTCAGAAGTAGGGATACCGGGAAAGTATAAGAGTCGGACGAGTCATGGGAGGATCAGTTCGTGGTGTTCATCTGCATCCAGTTGCCGACATGTGTACAAAATTTAATTTGTCAATATTTATGCTTCTTGTGAATACTTGCACACTTGTATATTTGCTTTGCGTAGCTTCCTCTTTTCAGGAGTTACATCCCGTGTACAAAAACTCCGCCCATTCAGGGGCCCAATCAATGAAAATGTGTTATTCAGTACTTGATGCCTGTTCTTTACTGTTTTGCGCATGATAAAACGCCTAAGTTTATTGAAGCTAGCATGAGTATAACATTACTGGCCCTTGCCAACAATTGTTAAAGCTTTGAATTAACTGAGTGTAACGTCACTAACCTGAATCAATTTGATTGCATAGGCTTGTCGTGTCTTGTTTGTGTTGTTGCAGGTTTCACAACCCTACGAGGAAGAGGACCAAAAGATTGTGATAACGAAAGACTCGATCTTCACGCAGGTCATGCAGGTTCTTCCTGAAGAAAGATAGAATTCCCCAGCTAGCCGTAGCTTATCCAAAGGGTGTGCTCCAGAGAAGTTACTCGTCCTCAGCAGAGTTTAGTGATTCTGAGATCGTAAGGCTGTATTCAGACAGGTTCATCTCCCCCCGTAGGGTCAGGCACTCTTCCCCAGTGGAGTCAGTTAATTTTCCCCGAGAGAATCATCCCATCCCCAGCGGAGTTCTCTTTTCAGCAAATGTTCTTTCCTTCCAGTGGAATTCGAAGGTCAAGGCTCTCCAAAGCAGAGTTGATGTTGGGTCCTGTCATTTATTTTGTCAGAGATACTGGTGATATCGGTTCACATTCCAGCAGAAAGTCCGATCGTGCTGTGCGCATCTGCTATTCCTCAGCAGAGTTATTGTCCCCAGCAGGGGTTACTTCAGCAAGACGTGTGGTTTGAGTTCCCAACTTCCCAGCAGGGTCGACTTCATCCTACCAGCATTTATTTTGCCGGAATAATTTTTGTAGCATCAGGCTATCCCCGGCGAGTCGGCGTTACCCTTCCAGCATTTATTTTGCTGAAGCAGTTTCTGTACTCTAGTGGTTCAGGTGGAGAGAGCTCTTGCTCAAACAAATTACTAAACAGTCAAGATCTCGGCAGGAGATATTCAATAACAATGTCAGTTTCGGCGGTATTCCCCCACAGAGTTATCGTGATAAAACTCTCTTTGTCTCCAGCAGAGTCATTTATGCAAATGTATCTGATTTTCCCCAGCCAGAGTGGCCAGGATAAGAATCTCCTTATTCCCAAGCAAAGTTCGTTTGTCATCAACGAGTCGCATGAATCAGAATTTCGAAGCAGGTGTCCGATAGTTGGTTTCCAGATATCCCCAGTAGAGTCCGCCTCAAAGTCGCTGTCACGTCAGTGCTAAGAAGTTTGTGGGTGAGGATCATTGAAGAATTAAGTCCTGACGTGGACCATTTACTCCTAGAATGACGGGATTTCTTCAGAAGTGGGCGTCCTAACGCGGACAGGTTTGTTTTACCGGATTGGTAAGGTGCGTTAATCCTGACGTGGATAGATTCGGTCTCTCGAAATTTGGAGAAAGGGAGGTCATGACGTTGACAAAAGATTGGTTATTCTTCGTGTTGGTGTCCTGACATGGATCATTTGTGTCCAGCAGATATCGTTATTCGTAATGGTGAATGTGCGTCCTGACGTGGACAAGTTTGTAGTTCTTTGTGATGACAAGGTACAAGAATCCTGACGTGGACAAATTTATCCTTCTTCGTGTTGTTGGCAAAGTGTAAGTCCTAACGCGGATATTTCCCCAGTGAGTCGAAGGTGTGAGTCCTTACGTGGACAAGTCTTATTTCCTCAGTGAGTCGAAGACGCCTGAGTCCTAACGTGGACAAATCAAGACGAGATCAGTGTCCTAACGCGGACAGATCAAAGAGATTATTATTCCTAACGTGGAAAGATGTAGTCCTTACGCGGACATATCAACAGAGGTGATTCCTAACGTGGAAAGACGGAGATTCCTAACGCGGAAAAGATGGAGTCCATACACGGACGTATCAGAAGTGATTCCTAACGTGGAAATGACAGTATTCCTAACGTGGAAAAAAGAGAGTCCTTACGTGGACAGATTAAGATGGCATTCCTTACGTGGAAAAATGAGTCCTGACGCGGACAAATCAGAAAGAAGTTGGTATTCCTTACGTGGAAAGATCAGAGTCCTTACGTGGACATATCAAGAGCATTCCTTATGTGGAAGAAAAATGGTTTCCTTACGTGGAAAGACGAGTTTGTTCCTTACGTGGAAGAGTTTAGTCCTGACGCGGACAGATCGAAGAAGATATTCCTAACGTGGAAGAAGGAAATTAGTCCTTACGTGGACAGATGCAAGAAAAGTTGAGTCCTGACGTGGACAAGTTCAGAAATAGTTGTATTCCTTACGTGGAAAGATCGGAGTCCTGACGCGGACATGTCAAATGGCATTGGAGCCCTTACGTGGACAGATTGATATAGTTTCCTAACGCGGAAAGAAGATTGCTTCCTAACGTGGAAAGATAAAAGCGTTACTCCTAACGTGGACGATGTGATTCCTAACGTGGACAGGTGTTACTCCTAACGTGGAAGAGTGTTATTCCTAACGTGGGCGATTCAGTTTACGGAAATGCAGATGAATTATCCCCAGCGGAGTTGCCGAGATTTTCCTGGGTTGACAGCAAGTGGAGTCCTAACGTGGACAGGTTCTAGTTGAGAGTTCTTCGTATTGATGACCGACAGAGTCCTAGCATGGACAAGCAAGCAATCTGTTATGACAGAATCCTCTTCAGAACGATGAAGACAATCCCCAGCACGGTCGCGCGAGATCAGTGGGTTACTCTAACAGTCAGATTCAGCTGACGAATGTCATTCCTCAAGCAGGAGCGCAGTGTATTTCTGCGGTTGGCAAATTTCTGGTTTCACTAGTATTCAACCGTCTCGTACCGCGAATGTCTGAAGGCTCCGGGCTCTTCATCCAATCGGGTCCAAGTCGCTTGAATACGGGCAGCTGTTGCACCCTAAAATTTGCTCAACCTTATTCCTTGGATTTAGGTTTCATCATCATTAGCATTTGCATGTAGAGTCATGTACATAGACTAACCATCTGCATAGCATAAGCATAGCAAGTCATTCAACAGGGGACCAATCATTATTTTCATCTCTAGAGGCCTATCAAGAGGTTATTATCCCAATTCAATCTCATTCAAGTCATCAGGAAAGAATTTGAAAGCAAAGAGTTCAGCAGATCAAGCCTTGAGTCCATCTCCTAGCTGAGGGTATCTGAGGATCAACAAGAGGGTTGTGAGCTGTGGAGTGAAGGTATGGAGAGCATCTAGACCTTATGAGAGACTTACAAAGTCATTTGGAGAAGAAAGCAAGTCATTGATGAAAGCACAAGAGCTATAGTGGAAGACAGTCAACTAGGGTTTCATCTGGGTCAACCCTAGGTCAACCCTAGGTCAGTTGACTGACTTAAGAGGGCATTCAAGTCTATTGGAGAGATGTGGGGATCAACATTTGACATATGAAGAAGGATATGGAGATATGACAAGGAGAATTCAAGAGAAATCAAGGAGAAGAGGAGTTACTAAATTAGGGTTTCTCTGTAAAATCCCCTAGTTTAGGTCAAATTTCCAAGCAAGATAAGTCAAAATGCTAGCTTCAAATGGCTTCTTGGCCAACATGAAACTTGTAGAGGATCTCAAGACCTTTAATTTGAGTGGTGGAAGACCTCAAGGAGATTTATAGAACTCAAGTTATGGTCCTTGCAAGTTACAGGTCATCTGAGGTGTCTGAATTTTTGTCTGTGAAAGTGACTTGACTTCCAAGCTAGTTTTGCCCTTCAAGGAGATTTCAAATGAATTCTTGGTCAACATAAGAGTTGTTCCTCATTGTCTTAGCTTTCTAGAATGGTATGGTATGCCTTCATATGATGTGGAGAACTCAACTTATGGTCTTGACAAGCAAAGGGTATTTTGGGTATTTGTGAATTACAGGTCATTTTAACCTATGTCCAAAACTCATACAAGGAGGCCTCAAATGGAAAAACTTACAACATCAAACTTGCTCCAAATGGGATTTTAAGTCTAGAAAGAAGGTCACAAGTTATTGGAGAAGCTCATAGCATGATGTTACATAATTGGTCAAAATATGAAATAAAAAGGCTTATAAAGTGAATAATTTCAAAGTGAAAAATGGTTTGGGAGATTTACAAGTCCAAATGGAGACTTCCAATATATGATTTTGAATGGAAAAACAATTCTAAGAATAATGGTTCAAGCACTTTTTTGAGTTTAGAAGGAAAAAATGAAGTTATCCATGGTTGCTTACCTTTTAAGAAACATAATCAAAATGAGCCAAAGTTTGAAAACAAGGGAATGTGCAAGATGGATCTAGAATGTACCATTGGGGTCTATATATTCATGAAAGATGAATTTGGCAAGGTTGGCCTCATTTGCACCAAGAATTCCATAAGATTTCTCATTCTTTCTTCAAAAGTTTCATTCCAAATCTCTCAAATTCTTCATCAATCTTCATCAAGATCAATTCAATTTTACTCCATCATCATCATAGATCATAATTGAAGCCAGGATCAAGTGATTATCATCCATCTTCGAGTGCTTTTTGCAAGGATATCAAAGTTGCCAATTCCATTGGATAGCATAATTCTGGCCAAGTTTCATCCAAAGCTTGCATACAGAATCAAGTTCCTCAAGGATTAATCAAGATCCAAGTCTCAAAAGCTTCATATCTTCCATTTCCATAGCTGTTTTCAAGGTTTCTCATCAGGTAAGTTTTCATTCGATTAGCTTGATTCTGTTGGTTTCACATGATTTTATTAGTGTAGACTTGATCTAGGTGGTTAGGAGATTAAGTTAGATGATTTTGGAACGATTTGGTGATGGTTATGAACAGGTGCAACAAACTGTTAGTGTTCGAATCTCTTGGATTAGGGCGTTAGAATGTTAGTTTGATTCATCAGATTAACCTCCATTAGGTGTAGATTAGTTTAGGGTAAGTTTGAGGAAGAATGGTGAAGGTTCGTATCAGTGCATTTCAATGGTGGCCAGATGTTGATTCAATCGTGTTTGTTGTTATGGTGAGTTTCAAGTTAATCTAATGCCCTAAGCTTGTAGAGGGAAGAATTTGGAGTGGTTTTTGTGTTTACAGCATGTGGATTCATGGCGTGTAAGATGAGAACAGCTTGGTGTAAAGCTTGCTCGTGCATGGAGCCATGGTGAAGTGAAACCCTAGTTGCAGGTCGTTTGGAGAAGAAGCAATCTGGACCCTTCATGTTGAGTAAGACTGTTGACTTTCAGCATGATCTTGTGGCTGTCATTTGATCTGAAATTGGAGGGAAGGACCCTGGCCAAAACGCACCGTTTCATTAATTGAAACGGGCGGGCCTGAGTTGAATTTTGTTATTCCCACCCCCGTGTTAGGCCCAAAACCAAGTTTGAACGTGTTTCTGTTACTATTCTTACCCCCAACGCGTTGTGGTTATTTCTTTGAATTCTGAGTGAACTCTGGGCTTTGATAAAACGCTACCAACACCCCCCCTGTTTGCTGGCCCAATGTATTTGAACTGGGGCGAGTTCCTATTCTGACCCCCCTCCCTCATTTTATTTGGTTTATTTGTTTTAATTCATTTTAATTTTTACCATTTTCATAAAATCATAACTAATTCATAAAAAATGCTTTTTAATCCATTCTTTTTACCATATTTTCATTAAAATGTCTAGAATATTATAGGAAAAGAAAATTTCATTTTTAGTTTTATTTCATATTTTTTACATATTTTCTAAATAAATGTCACATTAAATAATTCATTTCTTGCATCATTTTTATGATTTTTGTTCTCTCACATGCTTTGATTTTTTTTGATCATTCTTTTCATATTGTTTAGATGAGATATTAGGATTGTAGAAATATTTTAGTTCCTATTTTTAGAGGTTAATTTTAGGTGATTAATAAATGCTTGAATATCATGAGCAAAACTAGGGTTTAGGTGACAACTTAGGAGTTTGATTTCATTTCCCTTAGGACTTAGGGTTTGAATAGATTAGTTATGGGACTATAGGGGCTATGGGTAGTTATTAGATCCCTTAGAGAACAGTTAGGATTCCCCTACTGCTATTATTACTGTCTGTATATCTGTTGTCTGGTGTGGTGTGCCCTCTGGGGATTGTTGCTTGTTTGATTGGGTATTGGGTTTGCCTGGGGGCCCTGGGGAAGCTGAAGATTTGTGAAGATGAAGCTATTGGAGATTCAAAGATTGAAGATCAACTGTCAGAATTGAGGAGGAGAGTCTTGCTATCAGCTGCTGAGGAGACTAGAGTTTAGGAGCTAGGCAGAGCTCTAGATTAGAAATTTTGTTTCTCAAACATGGATTGCCTTGTCTGCATCCATTCTTCTCTGTGATTCAGAGTCTCTCTAAGACACTCACCCCCTTCCTTTGGAAGGCTTGGTGATAGTGTCTATGAGATAGAACTCTTGAGAGAAAATGTCTCTTGTGTTAGAAGCAGTCTGTTCACCACCTTTGGTAGTCAGCTGATTGCTTAACACCCATTCACTCTTGTGACTAATCCCTCATCCTGGAGGTTTGAGCTTGAAGAAAAGCCATTGCAGATGGAAGACTGATGATCAAAGCCCTTGTCTGAAGGCCATGAAGATGGAGATTGATGCTTGTTGAAGCCTGTAGCTGATTGGAGGTTACTTGAAGCCAGTTGTTGATTCAGAGCTGCTGATGCTGTTTCTTTTGGCTGTATTTCATTTGCTGATGTATTGATTGGTTTTCTGAACTGTATTGTTTGCTGTTTACCCTGTTGGGTTGAAAGTGAAGCCTGTTCACTTTTTGCCTATTGTTTTCTAGGTTCGAGGTTGAGTGGGACCCCCTTGCCTCGCTTGTACTGTTGCATCCATGCATTTTACTGTTTTACTGTATATATCTGATATTGTTTCTGTTTCTGCCTATCCCGTAGGATCTCTGTTTCTCTCTGTGCAAGAGAGGAGCATGATAGACACTAGGTCTTAACCCATGCATGATAACATTAGGTCAGTTTGATTCCCTTCGCAACCGTAGGTTAGAGTTCTGTCTCTTTCTTTCTCAAAACAAACAGAAAAACACATAAAGATTTCAAACACAATAAAAGACACTTCTTCCGCAAAAGAATGTGAGCTCATCAAAACGTCATTTTTGTCCTCTTGGACTGTTAATCAGAAAAACCTTTTTCAGAAGGAATAAAATCAATCAAGGACAAACTTGTGTCGTACGTGGCCCGAACTACGTTTGCTCTGATCTTCCATGCTGTGTGAAAGTACGTAGGCATAGGATGCGATATCCTAGCGAGCAACCTTCCCCTCCTTTTCCGTAGGTAGGCGAACTACGTTGACTCTGATTTCTCGTTCCCGACGGGAATACGTAGGCATAAAGTGCGATACTTTGCCGAGTCATTTTATTTTCATTTTCTCTTCTTTTTTAACCCTTGACCTATAGTTTAGATAGAATAACAATCCATACCCGAAAACAAGCGTGGATCCCGTCGAGTACGACGGACGTGAGGGGTGCTAATACCTTCCCCTTGCGTAACCGACTCCCGAATCCAGGTTTTGGTTGCGATGACCATACCTTTCCCGTGTTGTGCGAGGTTTACTCTGAGCGTTTCCTTTCCCTCCCGTGGGATAAATAACGCACGGTGGCGACTCTTCTGTTCAGCCGGCGCCGATTTTCGCAGTAGCGACACAATCATGAATGATTTTGGGTATCCTCAAGACGAATCGGTAAAATCTGTTGGGTCTTCGTCTTCTCAACGGTCAATATCTTCTGTGTCTCGTTATTCTGGACAGACAATTGTGCCTAGGGCACCACATCGGGAACTTTATGTCGCTCCTCTTGCAAATCCACGAGCTCGTGGCCGAGGTTATCAGAATCAGCGTCAGAATCAGAACCGACCTCGTAACAACTTGGAACAAAGGAATGCTCCTTCTCATCCAGTGCATGTGCCATATAGCCAGATTCTCCCACATTTGATTCAGAATTCTTTGGTGGAACCTAAAGCTCTTAAGCCCGTGCCAGAGCCTTACCCTCCAGGGTACAATCCCCATGCTCAGTGTGGATACCATGGTGGATCTCCAGGGCATTCAACTGAAGACTGTAAAGCTTTTCAGGCAAAAGTGCAACAGTTGATCGACAAAGGGTGCATTTCCTTTCCAGAAGGAGTTTTGATTGTGCATGACAACCTCTCAGCTGTTTGAGCTCGCAGATTCAGAGGGTTATTTCTAGAGGCCAGTGATCCAGACAGGCAGACGTCCTCAGCATTGGCAGTCCTCAGACTTTTATATCATTTGCATTTGTAGTTTCTTTTCTGTTAGTTACTACTTGCTGTTAAACATTGTTTGTTTCGAATGGTAATGTTAATAAAGTGACTATGCATTTTTCTGAATTAATCATGTCGTTGTCACTCATTTACTGCATCGCACTGACACTTGCACTTTATTCACTCCACTTTATCACTATGATTAGCGAAGATTAGAGGGAGGATGATGAAACTGAATACTCATAACCGATGATCGTATGCTTTCAGATAAAACCTTGCCGATGACGTACAAGGCATTGTTTCAAATCCCCTAAACACTGGAGAGATAAGGAAGAGAATCCCTTGTTAACCACTTCGAGCCGAGAAGTAGGAGTTTTTTCTTTCAGACTTTTAAACCCTCGCATCTTAACCCGGGGCAGGGTAGTTGTCAGTTAGCTTGATCGAGCGTTCAAGTCTTATAGAGGAGTGTTGGCTTTCGAGGACCAATCACATCATATTCCTCCCCAGAGGTCGTACCTCATCAACCACAATGGTTAAACCTCACCAATCAGGAGTGAGACAATTATAAACCTCTCGGATGAATCCAGACAGCCAGTGTCGCACGACTTGTTTCGAAAAAAAAGAGAATAAGAAAGCCCGCTAAGTAAAAGAAAGAAAAGAATAGTTGGAAAGTTGATACTTAGGCAAAAACAGGGCATCCCGCTGGACTTCAAAAGAAAAAATCGAAAAGAACTCTGAAGAGTCAGTCCAGGCAAAAATTAGGGAATCAAAAGAATGAAAAAGAAAGGATATAAAAAGAAAAATCCTCGAACAAGGACAAAGTCGTGTAGATACAGACACCGAAACGAAAAAGGAGTAACTGTCACTCCGAAACACCTTGTGAATTCTTTAACCAGTTGTTCCCGATATTCAACATACCTCTCGAAGAGGCGAGCGCTCGAGCCAAGTTAACTGAACTTTAGGATCGGAGATCATCACGTAGAAGGGGTGGGTACAAATCATAATTTGAGCCAAATATCCTTTGTTTCACGAACCGTGAACCCGACCACGATACAACCCTTAAAAGACCTAATTGAGGCAGGGTTTATTCTGGAAGCGCATTACAATAAGGTTGAGTAACCTGACTCCTGCATGATTTGCTAATCATATCCTTGTTGTATTTTTCACTGATCAAATCAGCACTACGTTTGAACTCTTTGGTTCATTCGTCACTCACTAGCATGACACGTAAATGAATGATAGTACATTTTTTCAAAATCTGCATGAACACTGCATTAAAATTACCATTCATGAATAAACAATTTTAATTGCAGGTCAGTAGTTGATGCGAAGGAATTCCAACAGGGAATGGGTAGTCAGGACTGAATCGTAGCAGTCTGGATCAGAATGGTATACTGCGAAACCCTGTGAATTTGGGGCATTGACTTCCAGCGAGTTTGGAATCAGTTAGTCTGAGGACAAGTCCCGAAGCATCGGTTGATTATGGGACAGTTCATTCAAGGAGCAGTTGATTAGAAGTGGATCTTCTCGAGACCCAATCAGGGGCAGCTATCCAGAACTCCTGTGATTTGAGGGCAGATCCCTCCAGTGTTCAATCAGGGCACGTTAAGTCTCTCACCGCTCGTTCAAGGGCAAGCTACTTCAGAAGTATTGAAACCAACCATGATGAGAGTTGATTGATTGAGGATGAATCCTTCCGTTGTACAGATGTTGGGGCAAGCCATCTGAAGATTGTCTTGTTGCCGGCTGTTTTCTGTTCAGAATGAATTTTCCCAAGAGTCAGATTGGGGCAAGTTGAATTGCACTGGGGCAAGTTGTTCAAATGAGTTTGTTCACCCCAGCAAGAGTTGAGTGTCGGGGAATCGTGTCATTACCCTACCAAAAACCTAAACCTTCTGAAGAAGCCTTGCTGTCATTGGATTGTTATCCTACAGCCTAACCTGTTACTTGGCTGAACCTTGTAACCAAATAGTTTTAAAGTCCAGTTCTCGTCTGGCAAGTCGGAGATCAGTTCTCGTCTGAAATCCAAAACCAGAAACCAGCACTGTCTGGTCACCTTTTTTTTAACCTATTGTTCAACCAGTTCTCGTTTGGCCAACACAGTCTTAAAGTCTAGTTCTCGTCTGGCAAACCGTAAGTCAGTTCTCGTCTGACAACCTAACATATTTTGCTATCAGTTCTCGTTTGATAATCCACCTCGAATGCTAGTTCTCGTCTAGTATTTCCCTTTCAAATCCACTTTTGTTGGTAACCAGAAATAAATCCCTATCACCATAAACCTATTCCTAAACTAGAAAAAGCCTAATTGTACCTGGCCCGATGATTCCTAGTGACTCGTATGCTGTCACATTCCCCGACACAAGGCTCGAGTGATCCCAGCTCCATGATTGGTATTCTGTATTCCCTGCGTTGATGTTGTTGAATCAGGATTATTTTCTCAGCAGAGACGTACAGTTTGAGATTGTTTCCCCTGAGCAGTTTGAGACTGCAGCAAATTGAGATGGCATTTATCCCTTATCAGAGTAGGATCAAGATTATCCTCAGCAGGGTTTGATTGATATCCCCGGCAGAGTATGTCCATCCTAAGCATTGAACGTTGATTAGCCTGATGCGCTACTTTCCTAAGTGGGTTGGGACTGAAGCTTTCCCTGACCGGCAGATTTGGGGTTTATTTCCCCAGCAGTGGGATTGATGCAATGCTGTATCCCCACTGAGTCCGAGTTTGACTCCTTTCCCCTCCGAGTCTAGGTCATTGACTCATTCCTCGAGCAGAGGTCGATGGTGATTCCCTCATTGAGTAATCTCCAGACGAGTAGATTTTGATGTCAGACAGAGAAGAGTTATTGCTCAGCAGACTGCTTCGTACCCTATAAGGACTTAGGGTGTTCAAAAAAGGACCATTCAGGGTTGTGTTCCTCAGTTAAGGGAGATTCGATTTCAGTGATCGATTGTTATCTTCCGCAGACGCCAGAGGTGTTTCCTTGATAGGATCAACACATCTCCATCAGAGTTGTACAATGAGTAGCTAAGGATTGATATCCCCAGCACTGTTGATACACATGTATTCCTCATCAGACTTGATAGTCCAGCAGGTGTTACCCAGAAGGGTCAGTTTTCGTAAAGCGTATGCAAGATTACCCTCAGTAGATCAGGATTGATATCCCCGATAGAGTGTAGCAGCATCTCCCCGCAGAGTCTGAATGCGAGATCAGGAGCATTGATATGTATCCCCAAGCAGAGAAGATTCTCTCCCCAATCAGATATATCTTGAAGGAATGTCATCTCCCCAGCTGAGTCATACACTGAAGTGTGCAGCAATTGATAGTTCCAGACTGAAGTCTCCAGCGGAATTGAGATTCCCCACAGAGTCGTACTCTCCCCCAAAGTCGGATGATTCCTTCTTCCCCAGCGGAATTGAGATTCCCCGCAGAGTCGTACTCTCCCTAGCAAGCAGAATGATTTCTCCTTCTTCAGCCGAGTTCGCAGACCCCCAAGAGAGCCGAATCCTTGGAAGCTGCTCAAACCATGATTGGTTTTCCCTAGTAGAGTGTGGAATAGCTGATGATGTGTTTCCCCGCCAGAGTCGTTATCTCCAGGGAAGTAGCTGTGAAGGTCGTGCAGTTTATTCCCGCGATTGACATCGCGTTCCCTCAGCAGGTCCAGGTTCTCGTAGAGCTTCGTTCCCCTGCAGCAGTCAACTGAAGTTATTTCCCCTGCGGAGTCCGATTGAGATTGGCGTGACCGTGTTCTCCTCAGCAGGATGATTCCTCCATCTGAGTAGTTCTTTCTCCTTGACAGGAGGATTCTCCCTTCGGAATTTATTTTGCTGATGGGATCGCATCATTGTGCATGACTGCATAGCATTTATCATAAACGCATAGCATTTCCACCGTGTGGAGCATTGCGCCATTGCCGAAGCATATGCATAATAAACATGATCCAGGTTGTTACCGTTCTTGTTTTGCAGGTGTTCCGCCGCAGAATTGATTGCTCAGGATGATTCCTGAAATCTCCCCAGCGAAGTCTTCTTGCTCAAGATGATTCTTGAATTCTCCAGCAAGGCCGTTTGCTTAAGATGATTCTTAAGTCCCCAGTACAGTCGCCAGAGTTGGTTGCTCAAGTTGATACTTAGAGTTCCCGGCAGAGTGTTTGCTCAGGATGATTCCTGAAATCTCCAGCATAGTTATCGGTTCAAGATGATTCTTGAAGCCCCCCGGAGGAGTTATTTGTCCAAGATGATTCTTGAAGTCCTCAGTAGAGTTGATTCATCCAGAATGATTCCTGGATCCTCGAAGTAGAGTTACTTGATAGTTCTCCAGAATCCCCAGCGGAGATGCGTCATCCCCGGCAGGTTTCTGAATAGCGAAGTTGAAACTTCCCCTGAAGACTTGATGATTGAAGTCCAGCAGCGGTGCCGAAAACCCAGACTTGCTGATTGAAGTCCAACCGTATTAATGAAGCAATTCTCTCAGCTGATGCGGAGTGCCTGATGGCAAAAGATTGCGTATCCTTATTCGGTTCATGATTGACCAAGAATTCTATCCTCGACCTACTGACGGAGTCCGGCTGATGCCTGAAAATTCCACAGAACGCCTGACGGTGTAATCAACCATGTATTACCGGTTACCGAGTGACCAGCGACCCCTTGATGAATTGAGGACGAATATCTACAGCAAAATCAGATGATCATCCTGACGGAGATTTGAAATCAGACTTTTTACCGGTTACCGTGTAACCAATTCCCCGGTAGAGTTGTCGTGCAACTGTCTTGCTCAGTTTTGAAGATGTTCCTACCAATCAGAGTATCGTTTACCTGTGAGGTTAGCAAATCACCCGTTACCGTGTAACCAGTGATCCATCGATGATTTGAGGACGCAAGGATATCAGATGAATCAGAGAATCATCCTGAGGGAGGTTCAGATCAGTACTTCTCCAGCTAGTTGTCGTGCAGCTATGATTTCAGCTTCCGAAGATTTGTTCCCACCAGAGTACCGTGTACTTGTGTAGTTGGTAAATTTCCGAGTTCTTTGGTATTCAACCGTCTTCTACCTTTGAATGTTTGAAAGCCGCTCGCTTCTCAACCCTTCAGGTCCTAGCCGTTTGAATAGGGGCAGCTGTTGCACCCCAAAATTTGACCAACTACTTATCGCAATTTGGCTCATGTTTCAACTCATTTCATTTTCGCATTTGCATACCGCGTACATTGCATTTTTTCCAGTCAGATTGACTTTGTCGGGATTACAGCCCTCTGATCGCGCTTCAGGCATTTCAGGCTAATACGAGGACGTATTTTGAGAATCGGTGCTCGTCCCGGTGTTTTCAGATCGCGCTGTTGTTTTTGAGGCCATCTCGGTGTCCGAGTTTTTATCGTTTATTTCGATATAGTCGCTAATCGATTTAATCGGCTTCCCCGCTATTTTTAGGGTTTTTCCCTTATTTTCTAGAATTTTTATGGAGTTAATTGATTTTTCTAGGTATTAGTTAGATTTTTTTAATAGATATTAATCATTTTTAGATAATAGATTTTAGTGTTAATTTCTTTTTAAGAATAAATCATTTTTTAGATATTAAGTAGAATTTTCAAAATGATTTTAATAGGATATTTCTTTTAATAGGTTTTTTTTAAAATAAGAATTAATAGAGTTTCTATTTTTTGATTAATTAGTATTAATTGAGTTTTTTATTAGTTTAGAGATTAATAGAGTTTTTTAGGTTAATCCCCTTTTATTAGATTTAATTAGGATTTAATAGAGATTAATTAGGTCTTAATCATTTGTTTAGATGTTAATTAGAGTTTATTAGATTTAATTAGGTTAGAATAGTTTTAATTTTCATTTAGAATTTAATTACTGCTTTAATTAGGATTTTAATTGAGTTTAGTAGCCTTAATTAGGTTTAGAGTGACCTTAATTTTCAGTTAGTCTTAATTGTAGTTTTAAGTCTTCATTTAGTATTAATTGGGTCTAATTAGGATTAATTAGTATAGCCAGGTTTAATTCATTTAATTGAGTATTAATTAGTTTAATTAGGGTCATTAATCATTAATCAAAGTCCAATTTCGGTGGGCCATTTGTCAGCTTTGGAGGCCCACCCCAGGTCCATTCCACATGTCAGTCTATAAAGTCCCCCACACGTGTTCATCTCTCAGATCTCCCACTCCATCCACGTTTTTCTCCACTCCATCCACGTTTTTCTTCCACTTCACGCCACGTAGCAACCTCAGAACCCTTCCTCCATTACGCCAAGTTTTCGCCTCACACGCTTCCACCTCACCCTCTCATTCTGCATGCCCCTTCCCACAACAGCACAGATAATCATATCATACTGAAAATAAAGTGCGGGAAATAAAATGCGATAAATAAACACACCCAACAAGTAATCATACAAGCGCTAGGATTGACTCGCATAGGGGAACCGGAGAACCAGAGATTTTGGGTTCGATCCCCAGCAGAGTCGCCAGCTGCTGGGGATGACCCAGACAGCTAGGAAGAAAATCCAAGGCGAGACTCTAATAGGGAACCATCGCAGTCCCCAGCAGAGTCGCCAGCTGCTGGGGATGACCCAGACAGCTAGGAAGAAAATCCAAGGCGAGACTCGAATAGGGAACCATCGCAGTCCCCAGCAGAGTCGCCAGCTGTCGGGGATGACCCAGACAGCTAGGAAGAAAATCCAAGGCGAGACTCGAATAGGGAACCATCGCAGGTCCCCAGCAAATTCGCCAGTTGTCGCTTTCGCGAAAATAAGGTGCCGACACAACAGAAGAGTCGCCACCTTTCGTTATTTATCCCTCAGAGCGGGAAAGGAAACAATCGGAAAAACCTGACGAAAAGGAATAAGACAAGGTCATCGCAACCATTGTCTGGGTTCGGGAGTCGGTTACGCAAGGGGAAGGTATTAGCACCCCTCACGTCCGTCGTACTCGACGGGATCCACGCTTGTTGGTTTGACTACGGGTGAGAAACAATCTATCTACAGCTGCTAAATCTAAACGGGAAGAAACTGACTCGATAGAGCGTCGTACTCTATGCCTACGTATTCTCATCAAAGAATGAGAAATCAGAGTCTACGTAGTTCGAGAAACTACGGGGAGAGGTTTGCTCGGCAAGACATCGCGTCTTGGGCCTACGTATTCTCGTCAGAGAAATCAGAGCATGACGTAGTTCAGGCTAACTACGGCTAGACAAGGGTGTTCTCGGTCACACGGGGGTGAGAGAAAGGATTGACGATACTAGCGTACGCATTCTAGCAGTTAGGTGGACGCTGCTCGACCATTGGAGACTTAGGCGTACCTGTTTGCGGTAGAACGGACGTAGTATGTCGGGTTTCGAGGTATGGGAACCTACGGGAACTAGAACTACGGTCTGGTCTCAAATGCACTCGGGCAAGAGAAAAGGATAACATCAGTCGTCAGCGGGAAAGTCTCGATCGCTGAGAGCAAAAGAGTTAGTTGTTAGTGTGCTCGCTAGGATATCGCATCCTATGCCTACATATTCTCATCAGAGAAAGTCAGAGCAGCTGTAGTTCGGCCTACAGCTAAAACGGGGAAAGGTGGCTCGCCAATACGCCAGTATTGTGCCTCCGGGGGAAATTTGCTCGCCAATACATCAGTATTGTGCCTACGTATTCTCGTCAGAGAAATCAGAGCACGACGTAGTTCGGGTACTACGGAGACCACAGCACAAATCTCATTTTATTAATATTCGGAAAGTTACAATGATAAAGTACAGGAAAATAAACTCCTAAAAAATCATACCCATCTATCATGGAAAATCTAATGAAAAATAGTCCCCTAACAAGTGGACCTTTAATTCTACCTCTAAAAAAGCGTAAAAGAAACTCCTAAAAGAAAATATTAAAATACTATTATTTTTTTATATCACTATATTTTCCATTTTCTCTATTTTTATATTACATATTCTTTTTCCTTAAAAAATCTAAGCAAATGATATAAAAGAAAATAATGAAAAAAAGAGAAAAACAAAGGGGGTACACTGGTTCAGCCAGGGGTATACAGCCTGCAGAATAGAACAAAATTGGGGCCCAGCCCACTAAACAGATTCAGAAAAGAAAATAAAAAAAGCAGGGGGGTGAAAAGCAAACCGGGGGTGCGAAACGGAAAGGGCCCAGCCCAATGAACGCAAACGCACCAAAAACGGGGTGTGTGAAAAAAAACGGAAGGTGTTAATCAGAATGGGCCTTAGAGGCCCAATATCCAACCAAGCCACGTGATCCATCTTCAGCAAAACAACCTTAATCTCTCTTTCGCAGAACACTGTTCACAAAAAAGAAACCTCTTGCGTCGTTCTCTCGTTCCGCTCTTCGACCTCCTCGCCAACCTTTCTTCTCGGATTCAACCTCTGATCAATATCACATTCAATGTCGTTCCCCTTACACAAATCACAAACGAAAAACAATAACGAAAATAAGCTAGATCGTGATCTGGATGCGCACTCCATTTTTGATGTTCTTGGAGATTTACATCGTCGACGAGGAAGCTGAAGACGACTTGAAGAAGCTGATGAAGATCAACCACGTGATGAAGGCTTTGGTGATTGTTAAAGTTCTTCTGGAAATCATGAAGATCGGTGATGTTTGACGCGGATAGATCTATGAAGATGAACGAAGAACACCATGGATGTTCTTGAAAATTTCTGGAGATCGCTGATGAAAACTGGAGGAGGATGAAGGTTTTCTTGAACGGAGAAAATTTCTGGTGATCGATGATGAAGGCGTTGTTGATCTGATGGATTTGGAACGGAAGCTTCAGGAAGAACGGATGAAATTCTTCAATGACTTTTGAAGATCTAGATGAAGATCCGTGGGAGGTCGTTGGTGAAGATCTTCATTCTGGAAAACTCAGAAAGGGAAATGGACGAATGTTCTTGTTGAGTGTCACAAACCTTGAATAGATCTCTGGAGAGTTTTGGATCTGGATGTTCTGGATGAACCATGAGCAGATCCGGAGACGATGATGAATCTATGAACGTCTTCGATGATTCTTTGAATTTCTAGAGGGATGTTGGTAGATCTTGGACGAATCTGTGAAGATGATGATGAAATTGTTGATTTGGTGGCGGTCTGGAACCAGATGACGATGGAAGCGGATGAAACTCATTGAAGGTTCTGGGACGATGAAGGTTCTTCATGCAAACAGTCACGAAGATGAATCTTGGATGAAGGTTATGGAGGTTCTGGGGATTTTCCGGCGAAGTTGAGTTTTCCGGTGAAATCTGGTGAGGGTCGGAGGAACAGGATGGATGAGGAAGATGAAGGTCCATAATGGAATCTCAGATTTCCGGCAAAAAAACAGCTTCTGGTGATGGTTATGGCGGTCGAAGATAGTTAGAAGATGGCCGGCGCGGCGGTTGCATGGCCGGCGGCGGGGTCTCCAGTGAGGGGTGAGGCGTAGACAGGTGGCATCGCTGCATGCAGAGTGAAGTGGTGGATGAGACGCGTGGAGGCTGGGAAGAGAGAGGGAGTGCCACGTGGGGTGGCATGCAGAAGGAGGTGGCGTGCTCTGGATGTGAAACGTGGCGAATGGAGTGGGACCCTGAGAAAAGCACACATGGGATGCTTATATAGAGGACACGTGGACTGGATGGTTGTGGGCCTCCATAAGACACCTGGCCCATTAAAATGAGACTGATTAGTAGCATGATTAATGACTAATTAAACATTTGATTAAACCTAAAACTACAATTAAAGGTAAAACGAAAATTAAAACAGTAATTAAAGCCTAAATGAAAATTAAAACTATTCTAAACTAATTAAATCTAATAAGACCCTAATTAACACCTAAACAAATGAGATTAAAATCTAATTAACTCTATTAAATCCTAATTAAATCTAAAAAAGAGGATTAACCTATAAAAATCTCTAAACTAATAAAAAAAACTCTATTAATTTCTATTCAAACAAAAAAAGAAAAATTCTATTAATTCCTATTTAAAAAACCTATTAAAAGAAATACCCTATTAAAAATCATTCTAAAAAAAACTACTTAATATCTAGAACATGATTTATTCTAAAAAAAAAATTAAAACTAAAATCTATTATCTAAAAATGATTAAAGAAATTCCTAAAAAAAGAAATTAACTAAAATTAATATCTATTAAAAAACTATCTAATACCTAGAAAAATCAATTAACTCCATTAAAAATTCTAGAAAATAAAGGAAAAAATCTAAAAAAAGCGAGGAAGCCGATTAAATCGATTAGCGACTATATCGAAATAAACGGTAAAAACCCGGACACCGAGATGTCCTCAAAAACAACAGCGAGAGCTGAAAACACCGGGACGAGCACGATTCTCAAAAGACGTCCTCGTATTGGCCTGCAATGCCTGAAGCGCGATCAGAGGGCTGTGATCCCGATAAAGTCAACCTGACTGGAAAAATGCAATGTACGCGGTATGCAAATGCGAAAATGAAATGAGTCGAAACATGAGCCAAATTACGATAAGTAGTTGGTCAAATTTTGGGGTACAACAACTACCCGTAGGGGTTACTATCCGTGGACCTATCTCGCCCCTTAAAAAAAACAATTCAACAAATCAAATGTGACATCTTGCCTCGCATGGCAAAAACTTATCTTTCGAAAAGGATATGATACGTCCGTTCTACCGCAAACAGGTAATGCCTAAGTCTCCAACGAGCGAGCAGCAATGCACCCAACTGCTAGAATGCGCACGATAGCATCATCCATAAAAACATCAACAAATTATCGGCCGAACTACGGCTGCTCTGATTCTTTACTTTTTCAAGTAAAGATACATAGGCACAAGGGCCACAATCCTTGCCGAGCACAATCCCCCCTATCACCCGTAGTTTCCCGAACTACGTCGACTCTGACTTTCTCATATCCGTTGGGAATACGTAGGCCTAGGACGCGAAGTCCTACCGAGTCCGTCCTTTCTCTCTTCTTCCCTGTTACCTCCTTTCCCTATTTCTAACCATTTTCTCCCTATCTTTTGGAACACCTTTTTTTTATATATAGTAAAATCTTTAAGCAAATAAATTCACACATTCAACAAGCAAATGGTTCCCATCGAGTACGATGGATGCGGGGGGTGCTAATACCTTCCCCTTGCATAACCGGCTTCTGAACCCGTTCTTGGTCGCGAGACCATCTTATCCTTTCTGTTCTTAAGGTTTTCTCGATATTTTCCTTTCCCCTCATGGGATAAATAAAGTTCGGTGGCGACTCTTTTGTCCTTTTTTCTTTTCGCCTTCCCCGTCGTTGCGCGTATTTTTCGAGTAGCGACACATGGCAGCCACGAGAATCCCTTGTTTCTGCCTTCAAGAAGCTTCAAACACATTGCTTGTAACCTGGTGAAAGTGAATGGACCAGATTGAGCCCTGAATCTTGATCAATGGTTGATCTTTGATGTGTTGCTTCATGATGAAGAAAGCAAATGAAAGTCCATGAAGCAAGCCTCAAATTAAAATTCTACCAATGCCATTGTCTTCAAAATTCCATTTGCAATCAAAATATGTACCAATTTGTAATTTTTTGAACCATTGTGAATTATTTTGAATTTTTCCTTTTAATCCCTTTAAAAATGCCCTTTGTCAAATTTTCTTCAATCAACTCTTGTTCTAAGCCAAATCAAAGCCTCCTTGAGACTTAGTTGAGTCTAAAATCCCATTTTGAGCAAGTTTCATGTTGGACAAAACTTCATTTGAGGTTCACAAGATAATGAAATGACCCATAATCCAAAATGGTCTGTAATCTCACTTTCCCAAAATCCCCCTAACTTGTAAACCTCATAACTTGAGTTCTACAGATCAGATGAAATACTTCTAGTACATTTTGGAAAGCTAAGACCAAGACCTACAACTTTCATGTTGGCAAAAAGTTGAGGAGAAACATCCTTCTAGGTAAAACGTGCCTAGGAAGTTGGTGGACTTTCACAGATAAAATTCACATTCATCTGATGACCTATAACTTGTCTGGATCATAACTTGAGTTCTATAAATCCAATCAAGGAGTTCTAGTACTCAAATTAAATCTAAGAACATGCTCTACACGTTCCATGTTGGTCAAAAGTTGAGATGAAACTTGTATCTTGAGATAAGTGGTCTTGAAGCCAGACACTAAATAGGGGATTTTACCCTGAGAACCCTAATTTAGCAACTCCTCACACTTTGAATTCTTCTTGAATTGATCTTGGAATAACACCTCATGTATCTCAACACAACATCCCATGACTACAAAGCCTTAGAATTGAGTCTTAATCTCCTTTCATAGCACAGTTGACTCAAGGTTGACCAGATGAAAACCCTAATTGCAACACCTTCAACTGTGATTTTCCACACTTGCCATGAACACTTGACTGAACTCGACCATGACCCTCAAGGCCTCCAACGAGCTTCAATGACAATCTCCACCCCTAACCATGGACTTATGATACCCAGATGATCCTCAGATAGGTTCCTAGACAGGAGATGAACCAAATTCACTTGCTTGCCTTTCTTCAAGGACTTTGACTTGCTTCTGATGATGATAATCAATTGATGACTGGAATATAATATCTTGATTAAGCCTTGAACCTTTGATAACCTCAATTGGGCTAAGCACACCTTTCCTGATCCCCTGTAAAATGCAACATGACTATCAATGTGAATGCTAGAACAATGATATGCTAATACAATGAAACATGAACCAAGTAAGAAAAAGGTTAGTCAAATTTTGGGGTACAACATTAACCAAATCACATATTCACATATTTCACATAGTAAATAGCTATAGATCACATGTATATGAAACTCAGTCTATTTGATTACCGAGAGAACTAGCAGCTTTATAATTACTATACTTCTGTTCTATTACGTTTAAAACTCATGTTTCAGTATTAACTTCGGCTTTAGAAATTGGGATTCATATACCTATCATATAATAAATTAATCAAGATAAAATTGATAACTACACAATTTTATTTCCAATTACTTAAATCTTTTTAAACATTTAAATCTCTCAAACACTAAAACATGTATAATATATTTATTTAACTCTCAAGTCTAATTTAAAATTACATGAGAAAAAAAGTCCTTACCTGTGTTTCACTCTGAGTCGAAAGAAATTCTCTAAAGTGGAAGAGACTCTACGGTTTGATTATACAAACGAAAACTTTGAAGGTACTCTAAAAAATGATACCGGAACAAGTAAGAGGGTTATCAGTGTTGCAAAATTAACAGTGAACCATATAGATTTTTGATTCTATGAAAAATTTGTACGAGAACAGAGATCAAACTGGAAGTTAAGAAAAAAGTGAAAGATTGTGTAGTTCTAAATATTTAAAGAGTATGGAATTAGTCTAGAGTTTATGAGTAAAAATAAAATGATTTAGACTAATTCTAACTTCCTATTATTAATTTTATTATTAATGATATTATTGGTGTTACTATTCTTATTATTCTCATCCTCCCACATAATGAGTTACACTAACTCACCTCACTCTCACACTTAAGTTATAATTTAACCACTTTCTTTCAATTATCATTATTAAATATAATTAATCACCCTTATAACTAATATTATCAATATTTAATTTAGTAACCAACATATACATTTTATTTCACATACAATAACTAAGTTAATAAATAAACACCAACAATTCAAACATGTTATTATTTGAGATTCTAAGAACAGCCAATTGAAAAATCTTTCATATTATGATCACATAAAATAATTTAGGGGAAATTGACCGTTCGATCCATGACTATGGAATAAAATTGAAAAGTACTAACTAAATAATTAAACTAAAATGAAGATGTTACAACGGGAGAGTCGGCTCATACCTATTATGTATTGACCCACAACAACAATGTATCGATACCTTGAAAACAAGATCATTTACTTAAAAATACTTTCGGTTCGAGTCAACTCTAAACATGAATGAGTCGATTCACTCGTATTATGTATCAACCCATATCTCTTATGTATCAATACTTTTAAGTTAGAACCATTTTCTTTAAAACTCATTCAGTATGTATTGACCTATAGACTTGTTTTTCATGAAAAATCATAATTTTGACTTGCAATGTCCTATCTAATATGATTTTAAGTGTCCTATTATGATAATGCACATCTAGACATAGACAACAAGATCCAATGTTCAAAAATACTAAGTGTCCTAACTTTGATATCATTCAAAATATATCTAAGAGAATAGTGCACTCACATACTCTTCTTTTTTTATGATGATAAAACTTACGAAGCATTTGGTATCTTGATCATAGCTCCCCCTGAATATGTGCATTAGACTTTGTACTTCTCCCCTTTTGACAACATTAAAAAGAGACAATGGTTGTAAACGTGGACGCATCATTGAAAAATCACAATAATATATAAATCACTCAGAAGCGTTGTAAAGATTAAACGATTCAATCATAATGCGCACTCATATAGATTTATGTCAAATTGAACAAAGCATAAACATAAATACATAACCAAATCAGACAAAAGAAATGAAATTCATTATAGATTATCATAAGAAGGTCACAATAGAATAATAGTAAACAACATGCTCAAACAAAAGATATCATTAAAATACTTCAAATGTAAGGAATTAATATCATGAAATATATATGATAAAGAAATCAAAACATGATATCACTATAAACATATCGATTGAAAACACTCAAGGGTTATCAATGAAAATTTTAAAAGTGAACAAACATGAAATTTTATCATACATCAAATATATCACATAATCTTACATCATAAACATACAATCAAATAAATGAGTCATAGATAAGCAACATATTACATAAAAACTTAAGAAGAAAGAGATAAATTGAGAACGATATTACTTCATAAGATGAGACGGAGAGTGCACTCACATGAAGTGTAACTTTCGAGCGAAGGTTTAAAAATGTAAATAGTGCATGCAGCAAAATATTTTAGAAAAGATTTAAGATATCGAAAATGGTCAATTCCCGACAAATATTAAAAAACGGCTTAGTCGCAAGAGGTTTTGTGAAAATATCGGCAAATTGATTTTTACTATCAACATGCTCAAAAACGACATCGCATTTTTCAACATAGTCTCGTAGAAAATAGTGACGTATCTCAATATATTTAGCACGAGAATGTAACACTGAATTTTTAGTTAGATTTATCTTAAAATATCTCTAAATTAATACTACCCATGTCTCTAAATATAATAAGATGCTATTGATTTTTTTCTTTATCCTTTTTTTATAAGATCATCTTCAAATTTCAAAGTGTATTAATGATTTTTTTACCCATATACTATTCATAAAGTTGCATCTTTTTATACTATTTAGACTCAATATTCTTATACAAACATTAAATGATTCTCTTCCTAAGTATAAATTTTTATAAATTATACAAATACTCAACAAATTAATCACTTCAACCATCTTTCTTAATTTCTATAATTTGAGATAAAGATAGTACAAAATATATTTATAATATTCTAACAATAATGAACGGATATGTGCAATAAAACAATCAAGTTTGATACTCATAAACCGCTCAAGTCATCCACAAGCTAACTGAACCTTTGACTAGTTCACTTATTAACCGAGTCAATTGTTGACAAGTCAAACATCGATCGTTAATTAAATGTTGACTTTTTAATTCAAAATAAACCATGACAAATAATATTTTTTTTCTTCTTAGATTTTAAGACATATTTTAACTATTCCTATGATTTGTTTAATAGAAAATACAACAAAAGAAATTCAGAATTTCAAATGTGTGAATGATTGAATTTATTTTAAACTTTTCCAAAAATAGTATTTGAGTTTTCATACAAGTTGTAGGGGTGAGATGTCAAAGTCTGAGTATTGGGAAACTCTTTCTCCATTCCTGGGCCTTATTTACTGTAGCAATGTTTAAAAAATAACAGATTGTTAATATCTACGCCTCGTTTTTTACTATTACACTTGGCCTTTTCAAAAGTTTAACTTTTTGATGGCAAAATTTGTATACAAGTTTATATCTAAATGGGAAAATGAGTTCAAACAAAAATGATAAGTAAGAAGGTTCTAGATGATAATTCTGACAAGAAAATTGAAGAACAATTTATGGGAGAAGTTGAAACAATTGATAGAAATCACCACTTCAATGTTATATCTTATATCTAAACGAGTTTTCATTTTTTTAAGGGCTTTATATTTAATATATTTTCCCTATCATTATTTGCCTCTAAAAAATACAGAGAAAAATACAAAAGGTCAAAGTAAGAAATTTTAGGGTTATAAACTAGATACTTCAGCGAATATTAACATATTTTTGAAGAATAATATGAAATCTAGGTATTTTAATTATGCACAATGAGTGAATTATTTCCTTTTATTATTGTCCGAGTACATTATTGTTGCTTTATTCTACCACATAAACCCTAGAAAATAAGGTAACATAATGAATTTACAAAATGAATAAAATTCGTATAGGGAATATTCAATTGTAGAAAGTGTATGTTCAAATTATTGTCTTTAAACTGAATATAATTTAATAATTAATTAGCATTTTTACTTAATTAGTCAATTGATTATATTCAATTTAAAAACTATAATTTGGAATAAACTACTAAGAAAACTTATTCTTAACTAATTGTTTTACCTTAGTTGTTTTGCCTATTATTAGAATGAATCTCCATCTGATTAAAGTTTAGTTTAATCCTTATATAGTTATCAAGTAAACTAATTTAATAGATTTTTTTATAATTTTTGTATTTCAATAATTTCTTTAGCAATTTTAATCTCTCAATTTTTTAAAACTAAGTAAATATGATTCTATCGTTAATTACCTAAAACTCTTAAAATGTATTTTTATATGGTGAACTCTTATTTATCCAACCTAAAAAATTGGGTACAACTATTCTTAAAGTAAATTGTGTTAAAAACAAATAAAAATTATACTATATAATAATAATTAAATATAATAAAATTAAATGCTAGTAGATGATTGATTAAATGTACTATTTCACTCAAAAACAAAATGATGGTCGCAAAAGCTGAGTGAATTGTTGTGTCATGGTGGAGTTGTGTTTTGATGTGGTAGAACAATGTTGACTTACAAAGTTAACACTTCAATGCTAAACTTAGTGAAGGAAATGAGTAGCGTGCTCTCAATTTGAAAAAAAAAATGAAAAACCATATTTGTCTCGACGCGAGGTGTGATATTTATAGGGTAGTAGGATTGGGTCTTTGGAACCCTTTTTGGGCCTTGGGTCTGGTCCAGAAGAGTTTCCCCCAGGCTTGTCATGCTGTAAGGCGTGGGAAGTCTTCAAGTCGGGTTAGACGACTCTATACCCATACTCTTGTGTGCGAATAAGGAAAAGTTATGGGGAAAACCTCAATAAATACTTGTCTAATCATTGACACGTTTCAGTGAATGTCATACGCATGGCTCTAGGTGAGCAGACAAGGGAGTGACGTCTCTACCTAGACCATTCGAGTAGACTTAAGTGCACTTATGTCCTCGAAGAGTCATTTTTGTCTATTTGATTGTTGTTCCAAAGCCATCCCATAATTCATAATGTTCTCTCTCTCTCTCTCTCTCTCTCTCTCTCTCTCTCTCTCTCTCTACAAATTTCCTTTTGGCCTTCCTTAGAAATTTTCCATTTCCTTCTTCTTCTTTTTGAAATTTATGTGTTTACCTTGTGTACTAACCCTCGACGATTCTTGCTTTAAGTTACTTCTCTGTCTGCTTGAGTCTTTGCATTGTCACATTTCCTCACTCAAACAGTGGTCTTCGCTCTATCTTCTTTCTTCAGATACCATTTATTGTTTACCCTTTTTCTCTTTATGTTATTTTTCTATGGATAACCTAAGGGTATACCTTTGAATATAAATGGATATGGTGGGGTGATTCTCCTATATCGGCCATTTATGGAAACCCCAACATTCCAGACAAGGAGCCACTGGAAGTCAATGATCTTTTTCTGAATTTGATCATTCTTAGTGATACTTCTACGACTGAGGGATGTTTCATTGAGAGTGGAGGCGACCCTCCTAGTCCTTTTGACGGGAATAAGAATGGAAACTCACATACTTTGGCTTATATGGAGGTTGTGTCATACCCCAAATTTGTCCCACCTTATTCTAACCTTAACTGGCTTTTGTTTCGGATTCATCTACATATTTCATTAGGATATAACTCATAAGTCATACATTGCATTGGTCTTTTAAGACATGGGATTACAACGGTTTCTATGAATAAGAATCTCATATTTTCTTTGAGGTTTTACATTCATATTATCCATCCACGAGGCTTTCCTTTGTCAAAGTTTATCAAGATACATTATCATTTTCTTCAGAGATCTCTCAAGAGTTTCAAGTGCTCAAGGTTCCTTCATTAGTATAATTGAGAAGGGTTGTGGAATAGGGTTTTGATTCATCAACAACTCAGGTCATTTCTTCATCCAGGGTACATCTCAAAGATAGTTAGGGTTTCTCATTCATGGTGGAGTTTGGGGACATTTCATCAACTGAGGATCATTGGATATCAAAGTAGTCTTCCATGTTTCCAACCTTATCATTTATGCTCAAGGATTCAAAGCATTGATATTTTTGTTGATCATTTAAGTCAAGACAAGATAATGATGTTGTTGTGGTCAAGGCCATGGGTAATATTTGTTGATTGTTATGAAAATTGGGTATGGATTAGAATATTGTATTGAAGATAGAGTTCTTGAAGAAGTGAATTTGGATGTGGACTTATCATTGTTTAAGCATACAGGTTGTGAGAAAGGTTCATGAGGATTGTTTTGAGTATAAGTTATCAAGGCAAATAATGCATCACATTTTTATCCATTTTTAAAGCTCATATCAAAGTCCATCCACAAACCAATCAAATTATCCAAACACCTATTTAATGTCGTTGTCGCACCTCGAAAAATAAATATTCGAACACACGACCCTCGCCTGAAAGGCGCGTAATGCGGTTCGACAGAGTCGCCACCGAACTTTATTTATCCTAAAAAGATGGAAAAGGAAAATATCGAGAAAACCTTTTAAAAGAAAGACAAGAACAAAGGTCGTCGCAACCACGTTCCGGGTTCGGGATTCAGTTATGCAAGGGGAAGGTATTAGCACCCTTCACGTCCGTTGTACTCAACGGGAATCTCTTAGTTTGATTTACGATGGGCATTATCTAAGCTTGTTTGTTTTCTTCTCAATGATAAATGCAAAATGGTAAGATAAAAGGAGATGATGCTAAGGGGAAATAGGTGGTTTTAGGATAGGGTGCTCGGTAAGGATTGAGGCCCTTATGCTTACGTATGCTCATTCGAAAGAGAATGAGAAATAAGAGCTCTCGTAGTTCGACTACAGGAAACGTTAGAGGGAAAATGGAAGATGGATAGAAGGTAGCTCGCTTAGATCATCACAATCTTGTGCCTACGTATCTTACATTTAGATGAGAATGAAGAATTAGAGTGTCCTTAGTTTGTGGATACGACCACAAAAAGAGATGGGTTGAATTGATATTGAAGTTTGGTTTGGAAACGAAAGATTGACTGACAAACAAACCAAGGGGCGTGCCTCGAGAGCTGTCACTCAAGAATCCAAGAAATGCGAGATATCAAAAACTCAGTTCTTTCGGAAGTTGATTGAAAAGGTTTGAGAAAGGTTGGACGTTTTGAATTCGAAATATTGAATGAATAACAACACAAGGGAAATGCCTCGAGAGCTATTCACTCAAAGACTCAAGGAATGCTAGACTCCAAGAATATCGTTCTTTCGTAAGTTTGATTACGAAAATATTTTAATAAAGAATTAGGTGTCTTAAGAAGAAAGGGTGAATGAATGACAACCCAAAGTGTGTGCCTCAAGAGCATTCATTCAAAGATTCAAGGAGTGTTAGACTCCAAAAATCTTCTTCTTTCGTTATTTGTTTAAGAAAACGGTTTGAAAATGATTGAATCGAATGGGTTACGAAAAGAGGTGGACTACAAGGCATAAGGAACTCGACTTATTAGTTTGAAAATACTGCTTGACGTTGGATCAAGGGTTTGATTTCATTTGTGTGCAAAGACGTGTTGAAAAGAGGTTGATTTATAAATGGAACTGGTTCGACGACGAATCGAGGGTTTGGTTGTGAGAAACGATACTAGTCCCTAAGGATGCTCCTAATAACGAAACCACAATGAAATTTGAAAGTGTGTGCGATAGGTTGATGGTGAATGTGTACGAGCAATCGACTTACGAGGGGTATTTGAAAATGGCTTGATGACGAATCGATAATTAGTTTGAAAACGGTTTTGTCTACGCTAGCCCCTAAGGGTGCTTCTAGAAGATAAACCACAATCAAAGCAAATACGAATTCATACATCGGAGAGGGAGAGGGGTACATGTAAATTACATGGGATTGGATGAAATAAAAGGGTTCGTTGTAAGGTAGCACAATAGAAAGCCGTGTGTATGCGAAGTGTCCTAAACTATGCCTTGAACAAGAATCGGACAAAAGCTCATTTGTTAGGGTTTCTGATGAAGTCCAATAATCCGTCGCTCAGAAAAGTAACCAATAGTCCACCAATTTAGGCTTTTAGGTTTCAATAGTTATTAATGCTTTTTCGAATAATGTGAACATAATATGAACAATATGAATATGTTATGAACAATGTGAGTAGTATGACAAGATATATAACAATATAATCAAGATAATATCCACAATAGTATAATCAAGATAATATTAACAAGTATATAAACAATGATAATATAATCAAGATATATTGACTGAAAATAAAACAAGAGTATATTGACGGAAAGTAAAGTTAGTTGTTATTTGATATAAATTGAACCGGGATGAAATGTAGCGATAAACTGTCGTAGCTCGATCTATGACGAATATCAAACTATAGGAGGTCATGCAAGTTGATATTCATGCTAAAAACACGATGGAGAAATGATATTGAGAATCATTTTCCAAAGTAATCGTGCCACATGAATAGAAAAGCGAATGATCTCGTCTTAATCATAAACTTGTGTTGATTAATCAAAGGTAACCTATCACGATCCCAAAGTATAGAAAATGATCTCGATGATCATTCATTACAGATTTGAAATAATGAAGGTTAAACAACTTCAACAATCAACATTCATGAATAAAATACTTCATTGATCAAAATACATCGCAATGAGAACAAAAAATTGAGAAAGAAAAATAAAAGGAGAAATCAAAACCACAAAAGGAATAAAAATAGACTAGTAACGAGTAAATTCAAAAGACGTCAAGACATATATATATATATATATATATATATATATATATATATATATATATATATATATATATATATATATATATATATATATATATATATATATATATATATATATATATATATATATATATATATATATATATATATATATATATATATATATATATATATATATATATTTCAATATTAGGATTAAAGAAATAAAATACAAATAGAATACATAAAAAAAAATTAGAAAAAAGAAATAGTAATAACAAATAATGGGAAGGGAGGCTATCAAATCTGAAAGGGTGTATGACTGAGTAAAAAGAATGGAATCATATGGGCTATAAGATAAGCCCATCATCCACTAACAAAACCAGGTATTGTGCGTGTAAAGGAAAAGGAGGTGTAAACTTAGAAAACCAACACGGGCTTTAATCCCATTAACTCAATTTGGACGATCGAAGAGAAGAAAAGAAAATTAAAAACTGAGAAACAAGGCCAGGGTCATCGGAGTTATCATCTTTACTAAAACATGGCCACGCTTCTCTTAAACCAAAATCAGTAACACAAAATCAATGCGTCTAAAAGAAATAAGTTAAAATAAGAAAAGGTCATCAAAGTGAACAATATTGTGTTGCGGACCGCTCCAACCTTCTCACTCGGATTCACACCGTTCTTTAAACTGTCTCCCTCCATGTTGTTTCAATTTCGGGTTTATGTGATTTCGTCTTTAATTCCAGATTTACGGTTTCATTTTGCTCTTAAAATCTCTTCTTCTCCTTCTTCCCGTTCTGGATTTGAGGTTCGTTTCTGTTTTTCATGTTTGGGTTTGATTCACTCCTTCTACTTCATCTCTATTTTGTATGTTCTATTTTATGGTTTGTAGTTCATTTTGGAGTGGGTTTGATTTTGAGCTGTTTGAAGGTGATGGTTGAGCGAGGGAGATTAATGAAGGGAAAGGGGTAATGGTTTTTGCTATCCAAAAAAAAAAAGAGGTGAGTTGGAATTTTGAAGGTGAGTTCTAGATGGAAAGTTCTTGAATGGAATATAGAGGAATTGAGAGAGAGGTTTTATGAAGATTGGAGAGCTCCCCCCTAATCATTTACACGAGGGTCTGATTTATGGAGAGAGTGAAAGGTAACTCGTTGTCCATGACATGGACTTTTGATTCCCCTTTTAAGTGATATTGCTCTGTGTTTTTTCCCAAATTGGAGTTGTTTTGCTATGTTTATATCTGTGTATTGTGTGGAGTCGAGGATGTTGTAGTTTGATGGGTGCGAGATGCTTGCGTAACGATACATGGAAAATGCGATTTTCAGAAGGTGAGTGTTGGGTATCGCGCGTGAGGATTTGAGTGATATTGTATGTGGTAATTTTTGCAAATTTTTTGTTACTGATGGCTCCTTTTTGTCTTGTATGTGCAGCGTATGACGTGTGAAATGGCGGGTCTGAAGGATGGATGATCATGAGCTTGTGATGGTTGATTTATGTGGTTTGAAAAATTTTGTGAAGTGGCTGAAGGTACCAAGTGTGTAGAGAAGCATGGAGTAGGACTTTGTTGGGTAAAATAAATAGGGAATCATATGGAAAGTTCATGGTAGGGTGAATTTGTAAATGGGCTTATCACATTTTGTGACAAAATCTAATGGAGATGGCATGATGGGCTTTGATTATTGTGGAAACTTGTATTGTTTTTGGAAGACATTAACTTTCTTCTTGGATTGTAACATGGATTTTTATTGTAGAGTTTTGGGCAATGTTTTTTTTTTAATCTTCATAATGGATTTTTTTGAGAAAATATGAAAAATGGGCTTAATAATATGTCCTCCTCCACCTTTTGATTTTTGAACAATGTTGCAACCTTGATTGGACTTGAATGACACAATGCTCGAATGAATTTTCTGAATTAATCCACAAATCCCATAAACCAATAGAGAAATAAGACTGGTCATGAATGAATCAATCCTGAATTAATCTCGAACTTGGAACCCTTGAATCGTGATAAACCAGAACCTTCATTGTGAAACTTCTGGAACAAAAACATGCCTTAATAATATTCAATTGTGAAACAACTGACAATCATATCCTCTGAATAAAAATAGCCTGAATAGAAACAAAACCCTAACCACAACCTCAAACAAACGCCACTTGAGTTGATGCACCCCAACTTCATCTTGAAACAAACCCTTGCCTGGCCCACAAAATAGGTCAAAACCAACTGAAAATCAACATTCCACACCTCTTTGTCCTGATAGCCTCAAATGAATCTCATTTCCCTTCAACCCAACCTTGTGATATCCTGAGTTTGGACAACAAGTAAAAGCAACATATTTTTTTGATTTTCTGAATAACGGTTAGTTGATGGATACACAGACGAAAATGATATACAAGTAGGATAAATTTGGGTTATGACAGTCACATATCCATTTCAGTATCCATTTTCATAACTATATCCACATCCATTTTAATTCAATTTCCAAATTCATCTTGTGTATATCCATTTATAAAATCCATTTTCAACCATTTTTAGGTTCAATATCCACCTTTAGATCCATTTTTGGCCCATATCCATTTTTGATTAACCAATTCTAACTATCCAAATCTAATATCCATATTCTTCAAATCCAATATCCAAACAAAATTCCAAATGCTATGTCCATATCCATTTCTAATCCAAACTAATATCCAATCTCCAATTAAACCAAATCCACATCAAAAGATTCAAATTCATATCCTTTTTTAAACCCAAACCAAATCAATTGTCCAATTCAAAATTCAAGTCGCATATCCATTTTTATTTTATACCTTAAACCACTTCTAAACCCATATTCAAATTCATGTTTAGTTTTTTTTTTAAATCCAAATTCTATAACCAAAATCATTTTTAATTCAAACCAATTTTCATATTCAAATTATTTTTTAGATCCATTTTAATTCAAAACCATTTTTTTACTCTTATTTTAAAACCATAATAGTCAATAAAGAGAAGAACATATAATGTACTTTTTCACCGATTCTTGAATCTTGGAATGGTAGAAATTCACAACAATAGACCATTTCATAATAGCATAAACGTACATAGCAGTGAATTTTCATGACAAAAGAAATAACAAGCGGTGAAAAGTCTATTTTCATAAAACAATACATAGCAGTAAATTTTCATGACAAGAAGTAATAGTAGCAGCTAATACAAAAGTGATATAAGTCGCGTTATGCTACAATACCACCCCTTTGCAAAACCATGAAGGACCTCACATCCTATACACAACGCATAACATAATTCTTACACACCAAATTCTCTAACAGAAATTACACAACGACGGAGAAAAGGCATGACATAACAAATCCTAACAGAACCCCAATCAAAATACCTTTTCTACCCTCCCCAAATCCTGATATAAAGTTGCAACGGAGTTGAGAAATCTTGACCATTTTTTGTTCTTCTGCCTCACCTTCATCTTAAAGCTTTCTCTTCAATCTCACAAACCATATTCTTCTGCACAACACGAACCAATTCTACATCGAAGCCTCTGTAATTCACCCTCACTTGCTTCATTTTTGAATCGCTGCGCATCAATCTTCATCAGCATAACCTGCAAATCACATCAACTGCAACGACGTCGTCGATTAACCAATCTACAAGAAAGTTCAATCACAATCGTTATCTGCATCAACGCAAATGAAGTTGCAAGCAGCACAAATCCACAATGATTATGACGATAACAATAACGAATTCAGAAGGTGAAGAAGAGGGAACGAAGAGGCAGATAACACGAGAAGTGAAAACATTCAGAGAAGTATTTGTACCTGGGAAGCATCCCCGATTTGTTTTCTTTGAAGGTAAACATCGTCTTTACCGTATTTTTTTAATTTTTCCCCTTGCATAATAGATAAATAGGCCGCGAACCATTTCCGATTTATTGTGCGAGGAAGTGAAATCTGTGAGAGTGAGGATGAGGGTGTAGGTATAAAGTATCTTCGACGATGCTATTTATGAGCGAGGATAGTAGAGGAAGATGCCATGGATACGATGATGTAAGGATGATCAGAGAGGAGTGAGATTCGATAGAGAGAGTTTGAATTGAGTTAGAGAGAAGAGGTTTGTTTATGGAGATCGCGGTGCGACGTCGCTTTTGTCGGTTGTGGTGAAGTTTGTGCGAATGAAGGAGGACATTGAGAGGTTGGATAAGGTCATAAATGAGAGAGGAGGGAGAAGTAACATGTGTGTTGTTGAATCCCATTTGTTCATATGTTGTGTTTCTCTGCAATTTGGTTGGGCCGTAAGGCCCTATGTGATATTCCAATCTCACATGCCCAAATCTTGTTACACCCCATTCGCTTCATGATTAAAATATATTGGGCCTAATACCCCAACCCATGCCTGAATGCTAGCTACCACCCTTATTACTACTGCACCCATTTAATTGTGTTTTGGTTAATTGGTTTTAATAATTAATTTTGGTTAATTGGTTTGGGATAATTAGATTAGATATTATTAGAAGTTATTTTAAAATTGAATCTTGATTAAACTTTGATTTTTTTATTTATTTTAATTTTAGAATTAGATTTTAATTTTAGTTTAGTTTTAATTTTAGAATTAATATTAGTTTGGAATTGTTGATTAACTTTTAATCTTGATTTTATATTAACTTGCATTTTAATTTTACCCTGGATTTTAATTGTGACGTTAAATGTGATTAGATTTTGATTGTGATTAACCCTTAATGACACTTGTAAATATTTCTTGTGAATTCCTTTCTGGTTTTGTCGCCATGATTATGATGCCTATCTTGATTAATTCCTGATTAAGTGCTGATCAATGCATGACTTGTTTCGCTTTTGATTTCTCTTTGAGATTGAGATGCTTCGTATTTACTTGTTGATTACTCTGTACTCGCATGCTCCCTTAGGGATTCATAGTCCAACTTAATTTCTGATTAAGTTTGGAGTAGGATAGACATTAGGCTCTCAATCCAAGCATGAATATATTAGGATATAACTTCCTTTCACAGCCTGATCTTAGGGCCACATTTCATGATAACATCTAGGACTCAGTTTCCCTTAGACCTTCTGTGTGTCTTTCTCTTATCTCCCTCAAATCAATTAAAATACTTAACCTTTACAAATATATTCTAAACTAAATTAAAATAATGATTCATCTTGTTTAATACTTCTAAAACTTTTTCTTAATTCATTAATGAAGGTAGCAGGTTTTTGGAGTCTAGCACGCCTTGGATCCTTGAACGAATACTCTTGAGGCACACGCTTTGGATTGTGTTCGTTTTGTCTTTCATTTCTAAAAAATACTTAACTCTTTTCAAAACCTTTAATCAAAAAAACCCTAGTTTTGATTAAAACCTTTAACCTAATTAAATCACTCCTCAAATATGACTAAGTAAAGATATTCTCTTAATTAACAAATATTGAATTCTTAAGGTTTAACACCTCTTGGATTCTTGAGTGATTGCTCTTAGGGCGCACGCCTTAGGTTATGATCATTTCGATCTTTTAATTCATTCAAACACGCAATCCATTTAAAATATATAACACGTCTAATCATAATACCCTAATCATATTCAATTCTTTTTCCTAATTAAATTACGAAAGAACTGAGTTCTTGGAGTCTCGCATTCCTTAGATTCTTGAGTGACTACTCTTGGGGTGCAAGCTGTAACACCCCCTTTCTATACCCCCAAATAATCAAATCAACCATTTAGGCACATATAAAAACTCATTTCATCAGAGTATATTTAAAATATGGTATAAAAGAGGTATGTCACATTATCCATGAAACTAAAACATATAACACCTGCTCAACAAGATATGCAACAGTGGGGTAACTTTTAAAATGGAGGAACTTAGTCCTTACATCCACATCTCAACATTTAGAATAAAAGCGGAAAATTTAAACATTGAATCACTTCAACACACACACACACACACACACACACACACACACACACACACACACACACACACACACACACACACACACACACACATATATATATATATATATCATCCAGTTTGATTCACATCATCATTCAATATGTTTTCATAAGCAAACATCAGTAGATACATATACAACGTATCACAAAAGAATTCTATAAAATCCTAGCTACCCAGTGCTACATATCAGAGCCAACCGACCAAAAAGAATGAAGCCACGCTTCACAAAAAGACCTCCAGCAATCCTACTCTGCAATGCCTCATAGAGCATCATAAAACAGCAAAAGGGTGAGAAATATTATCATAATAATCAATGCATATAATTATATATTAACATAATAATACACATATCTCCATTCTCACCACATTAATCACAATTCAATCATATATGTATCGCAACATATATATAATTCACCAAGCATATTCATCATGCATATATTCACCATTCATTCATATACATCACAATGCATATTTTCATAACTAAGCATATTCATCAATCATGCTTCTACAATTCACATCATTTTCACATAAAGATTTACAATTACGTTTATTTACCAATACACAATTCATGATGATAAATGCAACTCATAGAGACCGACTCACGACTCTATGCATATGCACATGCTGTACCGACTCAATTGTCGCTACTCGAAAAATGCATCGCGCAACGACGGGGAGGCGAAAGAGATAGACAGAAGAGTCGCCACCGAACTTTATTTATCCCATGAGGGGAAAGGAAAATATCGAGAAAACCTTAAGAAAAGAAATGGATAAGATGGTCTCGCGACCAAGAACGGGTTCGGAAGCCGGTTATGCGAGGGGAAGGTATTAGCACCCCTCGCATCCATCGTACTCGATGGGAACCTTTTGTTTGTCGATGTGTGAATTTATTTGCTTAAATATTATGCTATAAAGAATGTTCTAAAAGATAGAGAGAAGGGTTTAGAAACGGGGAAAGAGAGGTGACGAGGGAAAGAAAGGACTCGATAGGACTTCGCGGTCCTAGGCCTACGTATTCTCAACGGATATGAGAAAGTCAGAGTCGACGTAGTTCGGGAAACTACGGGTGATAGGGGGATTGTGCTCGCCAAGACATCGCCGTCTTGTGCCTACGTATTCTCATCTGGTATGAGAAATCAGAGCAGCCGTAGTTCGGCCTACGGTGTGTTGATGTTTTTTATGGATGATGCTTTCGTGCGCATTCTAGCAGTTAGGTGTTTTTGCTGCTCGCATGTGAGGAGACTTAAGCGTACCTGTTTGCGGTAGAACGGACGTAACATATCCTGTTTGAAAGATTGATTAGTTTTCGCCACGCGAGGCAAGAAGTCACATTTGATTGATTGGATTGTTTTTTAGGGGGCGAGACATGTCCTCGGATAGTAACCCCTACGGGTAGTACCCAATTTGTTATCTCAAAGTTTTTATAAAAAGGGTGTGGCGGACGAGGCGTCTTTGTATTGAAAGACGAGCGTCGAAACCACCCTCACTACAGTGGGCATCCCTACGCTCGGAGAAGAAGAGGTCTACACCCAATCCTCTCTCTTTAATTCAATGCAAAGAGAACTTTGTTCTCTTATTAAAGATGTTTTTGGTTTTGAATGGTAAGTGCTTTGCGACAGAGAACCCTACGGTAAACGTCAGCACTCGGGATAGGAGAAGGCCTACGCCTAACCACTCCACGACCATTCAAGTTTTTGTTAGGAAAAAGAGATTTGAAATGCGCTCGGTGCAGGACCAAGGTTTTTAGGTGTGAAAAGTTACGGAATGAGGTTGTGAAAGGAGGGGTGATGAAGGCGCGTCTTCGTATCGAAAGACGAGTATCGGGACCACCCTCACTATAGTGGGCATCCCATCACTCGGAGAAGAAGAGGTCTACACCCAATCTTCTCTCTTTAATTCGATACCAAGAGAAATCAATTTATTATTGAAAGTAAACTCGGTACGAGACCGAGGTTTTATGAGGAAATGTTGGAAGCGTCTTTGTGTTGATAGACGAGCATCGATACCACCCTCACTACAGTGGGCATCCCTACGCTCGAAGAAGAAGGGGTCTACACCCAATCCTCTTTTTAGCTCAACACAAAGGAATGATTTTAAGGAGATGAGATTTGAACATGGACGGGAAGCGCCTTCGTATTGAAAGACGAGTGTCGGAACCACCCTCACTACAGTGGGCATCCCAACACTCGGAGAGGAAGAAAGTCTACACTTAATCCCCTCTTTTAATTCAATACAAAGATAATTTGATTTTGAAAATTGTTTGACAAAGTTTTGAATCGAATCGGGGCATAATGTGGATAGAAAAGAGGTGGTCTCAGATCCAACATTACTTATCAATAATTTGACTGGTAATGAATTACGGAGGTCTCGTCATCGACCCAAAAAGGCAAAAATGCCCAATAACAAAAGAGAAATAAGATCTATCTAAAATATGAAATAAACTTCTAAATAAAATGTATATATAAAAACTCTAAAATATATAATATACAATATACATTTTAAATATAAAGTAAATAATATATATATACAAAATAAAATTTAAAAAAAAACAATGTATAACAATAATTACATAATATAAAAAACTTAAGAAGTAAAATAAATAAGTAAATAAATAAACAAGTGGATATGCTCAGCACACAAAGCCACGTTTAAAATAAAACAAAGAAAACATCAAGTCCAAGCCAACAAGTTTGGATCCGTGAAAACGCAGAAGAAAAGGGCGGTGAGTAAACCTACCTCTCTCGTTTCCGTCGTGATGGTTTCATCAGCTTGAATCATATCTGTTTCAACCCACGCCTTGTCTCTCGCTCTAACCATGATTCCTCCCTCAATGTTTGCTCTATTTCGTTTCCGAGTTCGTTTTTGTTCCCAATTTACTCAGACTCAACTCCTTCTTCTTGATTTCTTCTGAGTTGTTGTTTAAACGAAGTTTGGATGGTTTTTTTGAATGAGGTTGAAAGGAGAAGATTTGGAATGGTGTGTCTGGATTTGAGTGGAAAAGGGATTCGTAAACAGAGACTGGGTTTAATTGTTGACTTTGAAAGAGGGTTTGGAATTGATGTGGGGTTCGGTTGAAGTTGTGGAGGCTTGAAGCTGGTTTTTTTTTTACGGTTTGTGAAGGTTTTTAGGTTGGAGTGAGGTTTGTTGTTAGGTTTGAAGAACCAACAGTGGCGATTAATGGAGGAAGGTGCTGAACAGTGATGCAAAAAATCGCCCACTATATGTTCGATGAAAGTTCTATTATGGCTTTGTGGGTTTAATGGAGTTTTCTGGGTGATTTATTGAAGTTTATTGGAGGATGTTTGAAGGATTTGAATTGTTGAATCCTTGTGTATGACTCAAACGTTATGATTGTGCTGAATAGAAGGGCCCGTCGAGAGCGTCGTGTTATTGTCGAGCTTGTGGTGTGACCTGACGTAGTGCACTTGTGTTGCAGCTTGTGCTGTTGTGTGTCTGGAAAGCTGAATGGTAATGGTAGAAATTGATAAAGGTTTATGAGTTGTGATATGAGGGTGTTATCTCGGCAAGGTTAACAGTGAGGATTGGATTTTGGTGAATGGGTAATTGAAGTTTGTTGATGAAGTTCTAAGGAGGAATGGTGATATGTTAAAGAGATTGGAGTCTGTTATTGTGAGTAAGGAGTGATGGTTTTTATTCTTGAAGTGTAGTTTGTGTGAATGATTCAAGATGTGATGTGAATGTTTTTTTTTGCAAGTGGTCGTTTTATTGTGTTTTGAGGGATGGTTTTTTACAGGCTGCTGTTGTTAGCAGAGTATGCTTGTGTAGCAGAGTGCAGCAGGCCGGTACAGCTGGTGCAGAGCTTGTCTGGCATGGCTGTTTGTCTGGAGTGGCTTTGGTGCAGGTACAACTGCTGTGTATTGTTTATGCAGGTGTGTGGGCTGGTTGTGCAGAGTATGTTTGGTGTGGAGTGAGCTTGTGGCAGGATAGTGGTTGTAGCTGGCATTGTCTGTGGTAGCAGAATGGCGCAGGATTTGGTCTGGCGTGGGATGGGTGCAGCAGGCTGGTTTTTGTTAGTAAGTCTGTGTAGGATGTACACAGAAAGCAGGTCTGAAATTTGGACTTGTTGTAGGCTTGTAATAAAATGGTTCTTCCCACAGGAAGCAGTTGGAGATAGAAAATTGTAGAAGCAAGCAATTCCTCCCTGCAGTTCTCACTATACTTCACTCACAAACCCCTCTTCTAGATCACCCCAATCTATCTTTGTGTTTCAAGCTCCTCAGAAACTTGTGTGCTGGTGAACTCTTAAACCAGAATCTGTTTCTCGAGTTTGATGGGGTTGATGCTGTTGTTTCAAGGATTTTGATGTTGGAGGTTGGTTCTGATCACATGTTGGTTCGGTGGGGTCTGCAGGTTTTGGCAAATGTTTGTTTGGCTGGGAAGCAGCATCAGAGGGCTATTTGGGAAGTGTTGTTTCCATTTGGTTTTCTGTCTCTTGCAAGACATGGAACCAAAGAGGTTTGTGATCCATTGTGTATGGTGATTTATGCATGCTGTGATGGAAATCCTGAATGGCTTCAAGAGCTTTATAGTGACTGTGGTTGGCCTATAGTGACAGAACTAGTGAGAACTGCTTCTTCTGTTTAGTGTTGCATTCGTTTCAATTCAAAGTCTATTCCTTATAGCCAACAAACACTTGTATGGATTGCTGGTGCTCATGTCAAATCTAACAGGAAAATGATATGTTGTTTCGGCTGCTCTTCACCACGATGGAAATCTTATTCTTATAGACACGGCACAAAAATGATTTGGCTAAGTTTTGATACTCCTTCTGATACACTACTCCCAGGACAGAGCTTATCTGTTTACAAAACACTTTCGTGCTTCAACCAAGGACCCGGAGACTAGTTACTATAGTCTCTACTTAATGCTTCTGGTTGGTTGCAGCGTTGGTTTTGAACATTGTGCGTGGAATTTTCAAATGCCCTTTCTATAGGCTGCCTGCGATATGGTAACAGCATAGCCCAAAGTAGTTTATCGTATTGGTTACGTGTGGCTCGTATGCTGTTTTCTTATTTCTTATGATGTTGTTCGCAGGTCTGACTTTTATTCGTGAGTCGTAGTTGTAGGAACACTTTAGATTACATGAAAAATCAACAACTTTCGCTTCCCATTTTCAGGTTTTGATTATGAGCACATCATGAGATTAGTTGTGGTTAGCTGGTTTTTCTGCAATCAGTTTATTAACATTGGGACCGTACAAGCTTGCGATGCCTCCCAGCTCCTCTTGTAGCTATTTTATTTTAAAGCTCATTCTAATGGCAAATAGAATTTGTGCTGTGTGTTTTGGTGCAGGTTATGAATGGTTATTGCTCGAAACTGAAGGCCTTGAAATTCATGGAGTCCCTGCGACATTGCTGCTTCACACGGTATGCTATGAGACGCGAAACAACGGCTGGTTTGGTAGCTGATGCCTTGTGTGAGGTTTCTCGGAGTGCAGCTGAGGGTCTGTTGGTGCGCTTTAGCGTGAGATAGCTGTTGCGCTTTGACCTTTTTCCACTAGGCCAGCATGGGTGCAGGCAGTAATGACCCCAATGAATGTTACAGCATCCACTTCCATGTTTCGGTTTTGCATCGCATCAAATACCTCTAAAGCTTTCTTGGCCTGGCCATGCTGTGCATATCCAGAGATCATTGAGTTCCAAGAAACCAAGTCCCTCTTCTTCTTCCTTTTGGAAACTTCATGTGCACTATCGATATTGCCTCTCTTTGCATACATGGTAACAAGAGAACTACAAACACATATAGCATTATTCAATCTCATTTTAATTGCATATGCATGAATCTGTTTTCCTTGTTCTGCTGCCGCGGTAGGAGCAGCACAGGCATTTATGATACTGGAAAATGTAAACTCATTTGGTTTAATCCCTTCTTTTATCAATTGGCAGAAGATTTTAGCAGCTTCTTCGGTTTCTCCTGTTTGTGCGTATCCTGCTAGCATTGCCGACCATGCCATTAAGTCCTTCACTTCAATTTTCTCGAAAAACTTTCACAGCATCATTAATATTTCCTATCTTAACATACGCATCTAAAAGTGCAGTCCCTACTGATGATGACTTTTCATAATTAGTTTTGATAACTACAACATGCATTTCAGAAACGAAAACAGCTTGCTGCACAGCAAGGATGGCAGAATACGTAAAATGATTTGGTTTGAATAATATAAATGGTGATGAGATTGTAGAATTTGTGAAGTTTCTGTTATAAAATGTAATGGACTTTGAAACCAGTTTTACACCTCACTCATAAACAAAACTTGGAAATCGCCATAAGATCATGATAACCAAACTCAAAGTTCTTGACTTAAAATGATGAAAACTTGACATCCCGCGAGAACCAAACAAAATTATTGACTTGAAACAATTTCCACTTGAGTTAACCTTGAGAAGTAGAATTGACCTTGAATTATCCTAAATTGGGAACGGATTAGAGCCTTGAATTAATAAATCAGTCTGGATTTGACCATTTGAATATCAACAAACCAAAGTCTCTAATATAAAAACTCCCTGAGCCAAAACATGTCTTAAAATCAGAGAACCATGATTAAACTTTAATTGAAGAATAAACTTGATCCTGTTGATCATCGACAACAAAACACTTGATTAACCACAGTCCTGACAACTGACCCACATACAGATGATTTGGGGTACAGAAACCCTGATTGAAAACTCATGAAACAATCTCTTGACTGACTAACCAAAAAAGCCACTGAATAATACTCATCACTTGCCCGAGTCACCTTACACAACCCTGAACCACAAGCAAAGATAGCCTCCTCCTTTTTCCTAGATATAGTTAGTGAATGGATGCACAGGTGAAGGTATATACTGGTAGGACAAATTTGGGGTATGCTTATGCAATGCAATGCTTACGTATGTGCTGATGCTATGAAATAAAACATAAGCCAGAGAGGTCGGTCAAATTTTGGGGTACAACATCAATCATCTCAAGTTCACTCAGGAACTTATTGGAACCGTCACTCGTTACCGAAGTAACTCCCCGTCGGGCCTATGATGTTCACCCATTGCTCACACCTCACATGGGCACAGAATGTTTATAGATTGCTCACACCCCACACGGGCACACAATCTGATTGCTCACACCCCACATGGGCACACAATCGTTCAGCAGATTCTACGCGAAATCAATTTACCCATTGCTCACACCCCACACGGGCACACAATGTTTAAGGATTGCTCACACCCCACAAGGGCACACAATCGTTCAGCAGATTCACCGAGGAATCAATCAGCACAAGAATGTATATCATGATGCTTCACATGCAAAATGACTTCATACAATTCTTGAAATGCATACATATTCATAATGTTTTCATGCATTCTCATCTCATCTAATCCCATACAATCATCATACATTCATAATGCATACAATTAATATGCATTCACAATATCAAGCAAAACGACAACAGACTCCATCATAATCACCATGCATTTTTAATCAATTTAAACAATGCACACATATATACCAAAAGGCCACATTTCACAATCGATTCCATAATCTAGAATTCACGCCATACGGCTACCCACATCATATCATATAACAACACACAACTATACGTGATAAACATATATATATATATTGGAATCGTCAACATTGGATGGAAGCAACAAAATAAAACAAGTTGTTATCACGTTCGCTGGCCTACTCGCCTAGCGAGGCCCTAGCGAACATTTGCTACCTGTTCGCCTAGCGAACAAGCTCGCGAAGGAAAACAGAAGCTACTGTAAGGCTTCGCTCCCTACTCGCTGGGGCTTCGCTACAGCGAACCCCTCGCTACCTCTCTCGCTACCAGTGAAGAGGATCATTCTCATTTTGCTCAAGTCTGGGACCGTTTGCTACTAGCTCGCTACAGCGAACACTCGCGACCTGCTCGCCTAGCGAAGGTGCTAGCGAGCGTCTGCGATGTTCAAAACCCCAACTGTCCAAAATAACATAAGTCCCCAAAATCATCTGATTTAATTCCAACAAGTTCCAGTAGTCTTAGCCTAACATTTCTCGACTAAACTACACCATCTATTTCGGGTTCTTACCGTAAAACAATCGGTTTCTATCGATTAAACCAACTTCTTTCCTAAAATTGAAAATGAGTAAAAACTCTCCAACAATCTAAATCAATCCAACAAACACATACATAATCATACACATTGAGAAAATAATAAGATTTCACACCCTTACCCGATTAAATCGAAGCCTAGATGTTGTTCTTGATGATTCTCCAAATTCTATTCTCTTTCTCCTCTTCTCTCTTTCTTTCTCTTCCTTTTCTCTTTTTTCTATTTCTATCTCTTTTCTCTCCTCTTTCCACTTATATTCCTTCTATTCTATTTCTCTCAAAATATTCAACTTAACATTAAATACTAAATGTCTAAAACACTCTCCAATCTATTTTCCCCGAAACTCTCAAAATCGGTAAAATAACATAATATGCAAACATAACATATTAACACATAAATTCCACAATTAAAATAATAATCACCCAATTAAATCAAAAAGACTCAACAGAAATGGGAAATCAGAATCGGGGCGTTACAACTCTCTCCCACTTTAGAAAATTTCATCTCGAAAATATTACCTGATTCAAACAACTCCGGATATGAATCTTGCATCCCACTCTCTAATTCCCAAGTCATATTGCCTCCTGAAGCGCCTCCCCACGCTACTTTCACAAGCGGAATATCCTTGCCTCTTAGCTTCTTAACTTCACGGTCCAAAATCCTAATATGTAAAGCTCCCACCGTAAAGTTATCTCTTACTTCAACCTCGTCCATAGGAATAACATGTGACGGATCTGGAACATACTTCTGAAGTTGCGAAATATGGAACACATCATGCAAATTCGAAAGATTCGGAGGCAACGCCACACGATAAGCCACAACACCAACTCGTGCAGTAATCTGATACGGACCAATAAAACGAGAAGTCAACTTCTTCGACTTCAAAGCACGACCCACTCCCGTAACCAATGTAACTCTAAAAAACACATGGTCGCCTTCTTGAAACTTAAGATCCTTCCTTCTCTTATCATGATAACTCTTCTGCCTACTCTGAGAAGCTTTCATCTTTTCCCGAATAAACTTCACTTTCTCCGTCGTTTGTTGTACCATCTCTGGTCCAACAATCAACTTCTCACCTGTTTCATGCCAACACAAAGGCGTTCGACATCTCCGACCATACAAAGCCTCAAATGGTGCCATACCTATACTCGAATGAAAACTGTTATTATAGGTGAACTCACTCAACGCCAAATAACTATCCCAAGCACCACCTTGCTCTAGTACACAAGCATGTAACAAATCCTCTAACGATTGAATTGTCCTCTCGGTTTGACCATCCGTCTGCGGATGATAAGCCGAACTCAATCTTAGATTAGAACCCAAAGCCTTTTGCAAACTCTCCCAAAACCTCGATGTAAATCTAGGATCTCTATCCGATACAATACTCTTAGGAACTCCATGTAACTTCACAACCACACGAACATAAATCTCGGCAAACGTTTCCAAAGGATAACTAATATCAATCGAAACGAAGTGAGCAGATTTAGTAAGCCTATCAACAATCACCCAAATAGCATTATGACCTCTTTGCGTATTCGGCAACCCCGTAACAAAATCCATCGATATACTATCCCATTTCCACTCTGGAATATCCGACGGTTGCATCAATACACTAGGATTTTTATGTTCCACCTTAGACTTCTGACAAGTCAAACAAGCATACACAAATTTAACTACATCCCTCTTCAATCTGGACCACCAAAAGATTTTCTTCAAATCTTGATACATCTTATTCGCTCCCGGATGAATACTTAAGTTACTTCGGTGTCCTTCTTCCCATATCATCTTTTTCAACTCCACATCATCGGGAATATGAATACGACCATGAAATCTCAAAACTCTAAAATTATTAACCTTGAAATCCTCAGTCTCATTCATCATCAAATCAACGAACTTCAAATCCAACTTTTGCTTTTCACATACGGTTGCAAGAAAATCATTCGTAACATGCATCATACCAAGTCTCACACTACTCAGCGTCATTTCACAAACCAAACTCAAGTCTCTAAAATTCTCCAATAATTCCCATTCTCTCGTCATCAATGCGGACATATGTAACAACTTCCGACTCAAGGCATCGGCTACCACATTTGCCTTACCCGGATGGTAATTCAAACCAAAATCATAATTCTTAAAAAGCTCTAACCACCTTCTTTGTCTCATGTTCAATTCTTTCTGATCAAATAAATATTTCAGACTCTTGTGATCACTAAAAACTTCAAACCTTGCACCATAAAGATAGTGCCTCCAAATTTTCAGAACAAACACCACAGTCGCTAACTCCAAATCATGCGTAGGATAATTCTTTTCATGCACTCTTAATTATCTTGAAGCATAAGCCACAACCTTTCCATCTTGCATCAAAACACCACTCAAACCAGTCAAAGAAGCATCACAATAAACCACAAAAGGTTCCAACGGATTCGACAAAATCAAGATTCGCGCCGTTGTCAATATTCTCTTTAGTTCAATGAAACTCTTCTCACAATCAACATCCCAAATGAAAGCATTTCCTTTACAAGTCAATTGCGTTAACGGAAGTGCCAACTTTGAAAATCCCTCAATAAACCTCCGATAACAACCTGCCAATCCTAAAAAGCTTCGAATCTCCGTAACTGATCTAGGAGACTCCCATTGCATCACCGCATCAATCTTGGATGGATCCACACTAATACCATTACCGGAAATAACATGTCCAAGAAAACTTACTTCCGACAAACAAAATTCACACTTCGATAACTTAGCATACATTTGCTTCTCTTTCAAGATCTGCAGCACAATCCTTAAATACTCCTCATGCTCTTCTTGAGACTTAGAGTAAATTAAAATATCATCGATGAACACAACCACAAAACGATCCAACTGATCATGAAAAATATGATTCATGTATTCCATAAACACACCCGACGTATTAGAAACCTTGAATGGCATCACTAAATATCCATAATGACCATACCGTGTCCTAAAAGCCGTCTTTTGAACATCCTCTTCTTTCACACAAATCTGGTGATATCCTAATCTCAAATCAATCTTGCTAAAAACACACGCACCAACCAATTGGTCCATCAAATCATCGATCCTTGGAAGCAGATACTTGTTCTTAATCGTCACCTTATTCAACTGTCGATAATCAATGCATAACCACATACTTCCATCTTTCTTCTTTACCAACAATACCGGTGCACCCCAAGGAGAAACACTTGGTCTTACAAATCTCTTTTCCAACAAGTCATTCAATTGCTTCTTCAATTCTACCAACTCTGATGCCGACATACGATATGGTGCCATTGAAATCGGTCTAGTACCAGGAACTAGATCAATAGAAAACTCAACTTCTCTTTCTGGCGGTACATCCGTAATATCCTCCGAAAACACTTCTGGAAAGTCACACACTACAGGAAACACACCGAACTCAACTTTACTCTCCACCGACAATGATGCAGACAAACCAAACAACTGAGCTTCATCCGCTAAAAGTTTCTTCAACTCTTTAGTGGATAGAAAACTCTCATCTTTATCATCTTCCAAAGAAGGAAACCTCACTAACTTGTGATAACAATCTATACGAACTCTATTAAATTGCAACCAGTTTATACCCAATATCACATCCAAGCCCTCTAACGACAAACACACTAAATCCATAATGAAGTCTTTACCATACATGGTCAAAGGACAACTTACACACACCAAAGAAGTAGTTACTGACCCTGAAGCAGGAGTCTCAATAACCATCTCACCACCACAAGAAGACATGCACAAATCCAAACGCTTAGCGCACTCAAAAGAAATGAATGAATGAGTCGCTCCAGTATCAATAATAGCAACTAAAGGCATATTATTAATAAAGCATGTACCTTTAATCAAATGATCAGCACTAGTAGTGTCTGATCCTGCTTATACGAACACCTTTCCGCCCGCTTGAGCTTGTTTCGGCTTAGTACACTTAGTACTAATGTGACCAACTTCTCCACAATTAAAACACTTTACCACATTCCTTCTACAATCAGTTGTAGCATGTCCAATACCTCCACAGTTAGAACACTTCATAATGGTCTTCCCACACTCAAAAGACTTATGGCCCATCTCGCCACACTTGATGGAACCAGAACTTCCTCCTCCAGATCTCTTCTCAAAGTTTCCCTTATGCTTGCCCCTATCAACAGGTGTCACATAAGGTCCACTCCTAACTTGTTGCTTTCCTTTCCTCTCATCAAACTCTTATAGTGTGTAGAACGAGCCTTGCTATCTTCCTAAATTTTTTTACAACATTCGGTCAAATCCGAAAATCTCCTTATTCTTTGGTATCCCACCACTTGCTTAATCTCAGGATGCAAGCCATTCTCATACTTAATACATTTAGAAAACTCAGCAGTAACCACAACATAATGAGGATGAAATTGAACCAATTCCACAAACTTAGCAGTATAGTCCACCACGAACATACGACCTTGTTTCAACTCAAGAAATTCCATCTCCTTCTTTCCCTTCACACTTTCGGGGTAATCCTTCCTCAAAAATTCAGTACAAAATAACTCCCAAGTTATCTTTTCATCATCTACTTCAAGAACTTGTCGCATACCGACCCACCAATCGTCGGCTTCTTCTCTCAGCATGTGAGTCCCAAGCCTCACCTTATTCTCTTTTGCATAACCCATGACTCTAAAGATTCTTTCAATCTCTTTCAACCAAATTTGGGCACCATCGGGATCAAATCTTCCTATGAAGACCGGTGGTTGATTCTTCCTGAACTCGTCGTTAGCATTCACATTCAGCGCACCCTGCACCGCCTTAGCCATTGCCTCCAATGCAGCAGCCATCGCATTGTCGTTACGACCAGCCATATTCTGATTATTCCCAAAAATAAGAACAAGGTTAAACAACCGTTTAACCAACATAACAACGAGACAGACACGACTGACTCAACACTGACTCTGATACCACTTAATGTAACACCCCCTTTCTATACCCCCAAATAATCAAATCAACCATTTAGGCACATATAAAAATTCATTTCATCAGAGTATATTTAAAACATGGTATAAAGAGGTATGTCACATTATCCATGAAACTAAAACATATAACACCTACTCAACAAGATATGCAACAATGGGGTAACTTTCAAAATGGAGGAACTTAGTCCTTACACCCACATCTCAACATTTAGAATAAAAGCGGAAAATCTAAACATTAAATCACTTCAAACATATATATATATATATATATATATATATATATATATATATATATATATATATATATATATATATATATATATATATATATATATATATATATATATATATATATATATATATATATATATATATATATATATATATATATATATATATATATATATATACATATCATCCAGTTTGATTCACATCATCATTCAACATGTTTTCATAAGCAAACATCAGCATATAGATATACAACGTATCACAAAAGAATTTTATACAATCCTAGCTACCCGGTGCTACATATCAGAGCCAACTGACCAAAAAGAATGAAGTCACGCTTCACAAAAAGACCTCCAGCAATCCTACTCTGCAATGCCTCATAGAGCATCATAAAACAGCAGAAGGGTGAGAAATATTATCATAATAATCAATGCATATAATTATATATTAACATAATAATACACATATCGCCATTCTCACCACATTCATCACAATTCAATCATATATATATCGCAACATATATATAATTCACCAAGCATATTCATCATGCATATATTCACCATTCATTCATATACATCACAATGCATATTTTCATAACTAAGCATATTCATCAATCATGCTTCTACAATTCACATCATTTCACATAAACATTTACAATTATGTTTATTTAACAATACACAATTCATGATGATAAATGCAACTCATAGAGACCGACTCACGACTCTATGCAGATGCACATGCTGTACCGACTCAATCATCTCAAGTTCACTCAGGAACTTATTGGAACCATCGCTCGTTACCGAAGTAACTCCCCGTCAGGCCTACGATGTTCACCCATTGCTCACACCCCACATGGGCATACAATGTTTATGGATTGCTCACACCCCACACGGGCACACAATCCGATTGCTCACACCCCACATGGGCACACAATCGTTCAGCAGATTCTACACGGAATCAATTTACCCATCGCTCACACCCCACATGGGCACACAATGTTTAAGGATTTCTCACACCCCACAAGGGCACACAATCGTTCAGCAGATTCACCGAGGAATCAATCAGCACAAGAATGTATATCATGATGCTTCACATGCAAAATGACTCTATACAATTCTTGAAATGCATACATATTCATAGTGTTTTCATGCATTCTCATCTCATCTAATCTCATACAATCATCATACATTCACAATGCATACTCTATATTGTATTCATCATTCATCACATTCTATCGCATACAATCAATATGCATTCACAATATCAAGCCAAACGGCAACAGACGCCATCACAATCACCATGCATTTTTAATCAATTTAAACAATGCACACATATATACCAAAAGGCCACATTTCACAATCGATTCCATAATCTAGGATTCACGCCATACGGCTACCCACAACATATCATATAACAGCACACAACAATACGTGATAAACACATATATATATATATATATATATATATATATATATATATATATATATATATATATATATATATATATATATATATATATATATATATCGGAATCGTCAATATTGGATGGAAGCAGCAAAATAAAACAAGTTGTTGTCACGTTCGCTGGCCTACTCGCCTAGCGAGGCCCTAGCGAATATTCGCTACCTGTTTGCCTAGTGAACAAGCTCGCGAAGGCAAACAGAAGCTACTGTAAGGCTTCGCTACCTACTCGTTGGGGCTTCGCTATAGCGAACCCCTCGCTACCTCTCTCGCTACCAGCGAAAATGATCATTCCTATTCTGCCCAAGTCTAGGATCATTCGCTACTAGCTCGCTACAGCAAACACTCGCGACCTGCTCGCTTAGCGAAGGTGCTAGAGAGCGTCTGCGATGTTCAAAACCCCAACTGTCCAAAATAACATAAGTCCCCAAAATCATCTGATTTAATTCCAACAAGTTCCAGTAGTCTTAGCCTAACATTCCTCGACTTAACTACACCATCTATTTCGGGTTCTAACCGTAAAACAATCGGTTTTTATCGATTAAACCAACTTCTGCCCTAAAATGGAAAATGAGTAAAAACTCTCCAGCAATCCAAAACAATCCAACAAACACATACATAATCATACACATTGAGAAAATAATAAGATTTCACACCCTTACCCGATTAAATCGAATCCTAGATGTTGTTCTTGATGATTCTCCAAGTTCTCTTCTCTTTCTCCTCTTCTCTCTTTCTTTTTCTTCCTTTTTTCTTCTTTCTATTTCTATCTCTTTTCTCTCCTCTTTCCACTTATATTCCTTCTATTCTATTTCTCTCAAAATATTCAACTTAACATTAAAAAGTATATGTCTAAAATACTCTCCAATCTATTTTCCCCGAAACTCTCAAAATCGATAAAATAGCATAATATGCACACATAATATATTAACACATAAATTCCACAATTAAAATAATAATCACCCAATTAAATTAAAAAGACTCAACAGAAATGGGAAATCAGAATCGGGGCGTTACACAAGCCTTGGGCTATGGGTCATTTGATCTTTCATCCCTAAAATACTTACCCTAATTACTTTGACAAAAGCGTTCATTGTCCAACAAACACGATTTCATAATTAATTGAATGAAAAAGGTGTCGTTGGGATCTTGCATCCCAATAATGGCCCGATTAATTGGTTGCGAGACTGACGTCTCGTTTATCGAATAATCGTCATTCTCCCTTAAAATACTTAGCAAGTCAATCTCGTCTTCTCACTCCCGTGCGATTGAAACTCTAAAACTTATTCAAATCAAATTATTTTTTCTCAATCAAATCCCTAATACACTTTAATGAACTCAAACACTTTTTTGCAAAGAACATTGTCTAGTCCCTTCTTCCATGCATATAAACCCGTGCTTCAACCTCCCCTAGCGAGCAGACAAGCCAATGTTTAGCAGTTAGAATGTGACCTAAACACTCGTTCATAAAAGACACAAACCAACCGTAGTATTCCGAACTACGATTTCTCTGACTTCTTCATTGCACTATGACGGTACGTAGGCATAGGATTGCGAGATCCTAGCGAGCTACCTTTTTATTTTATCCCAAACCTTTAATCATAGTCCATGAACTTCGATGCTCTGACTTTCCCATTGCACGAGGGAATACGTAGGCATAAGGGCCCCAATCCTTGGTGAACACCCTAATAAAAAACCACTCATTTTCCCTTAGAAGCGAATCCTTAGAAGAAAACAAACAACCTAGCTAACTTTTCTCTCGAATCAAATCAAGATGTTCTCGTTGAGTACAGTGGACGTAGAGGGTCCTAATACCTTCTCTCTTGCGTAATCGACTTTCAAACCTAGAATTTGGTTGCGATGACCATGTTCTTATCTCTTTAAATGTTTTATTGATATTTTCCTATTCCTTCCTTGGAATGAATAAAGTTCAATGGTGACTCTGGTTAAACATTTTTTCCGTGTCCATCGCGAGGATCATATTTTTCAAGGTACGACAGATGGAGACTCTGTTGGGGACATGCATTGCCCAATGCAAGAGAGAGTCAAGCCTAACTTGAATTGATTCGAGATTGCTAACTTTGCTTGGTTGCTTTCTTCTTAATTGTTTTCTCCCATTTGCTTCATTGCTTTATCTTTTATTATCATATGCTATTTATTATGTCTGCTTGTTGGATTCTGGGATGATATCACAAGTAAAACTCTACACCCGAGTCTTGGAAAAAGAAGAAGGAACACTTAGCTTAGATTTCGGAAGTAATTAGTACTAGTTCTCAAGGACTCGCTTTTTGTGTGCCTAACATGAAAGCTTCACCTAAGAGTAGACCTTTTCGTAGATCCTGTTGTAATGCAGCTAGCCTGTCACATGACTTGATTCATGAAGGGTCCGCGACTCTGGGAACCACTCTTAGAATCAGTTTATGTATTAGTGGTCGTGTAGTGTTAGTCTCCGAGGACTCGTTCCTCGTGTGCCTAGCATGAGGACTCTGCTCAGGAGAGAACTTTTTGTACTCTCATCATAATGCAACTAGTTTGTTGCATGATGTTGATGCGATTGGTGTCTGTGATCCTGAGAACCTTATCCATCAACATAGAAAATATCCCGTGAGTGAATCTATGGGTAAATAATCTAGAACTACCCTTATAAAGCCTACCTGTTAGGGTGCTTTGAGTTGCTTATGTTATCTTGGATCCTGATTACGCCTGCATTGCATTCATTCGCATACTATTGCATTTGAGTTCATCAGCATTACATATCATCTTCCAAAACCAAAAAACTCATCCATCCTTTGTCCATAATCCACAGTTAGTTTCCCAACACCCGTATCAGACTTGAATTAAATTTCAGAAGAATCATGAACTCAGAAGAGAAGAATCAGTTCACATCAAGAGCAGATGTTGACTTAATGAAGAACCAGTTGGACCAACTTATGGAAGCTATGCTAGCCTTGGCAAGAAGAGAGAACAACCTTTAACGACATATAATCACCAAGAATGACATTCCATATCAAGTGAACAATCTTGCTCAATCTCGGACTGTTCTGACCCTTGTTGAGAATCAGGTTATACAAGAACGTCACACTATTCGAGATGAACATGCCTCGTCTCATGATGCTGTTGAATACCATAGCTTTCCATTCACTGTGCCGAATTCCTAAAGGACAAATCTGGTGGTGAATAATGAACGACCTCGAGATGTTAATATTATGTAAAGATGTCGTGTGTTGGAAGAGAAACTTAAAACCATGAAGGAGCGTGATGCTTTTGATCAGAATGCTTTAAACATGTGTTTGGTACCCGGACTTGTAATGCCTCCAAAATTCAAGATGCTGAATTTTGAGAAGTACAAAGGAGATAGTTGTCCAAAGCAAAATTTGGTGATGTTTTGTAGAAAGATGACCTCCTATGCTCACAACGACAAACTTATGATTCACTATTTCCAGGACAGTCTAAGTGGGGCATCATTGATTTGGTACATGCAACTAAAGAATAAATATATCCATTTGTGGTTAGACTTAGCCAATGCCTTTATAAACAATACCAATATAATCTTGACGTGGCTCCCAACCGCATACAGTTGCAAGGCTTATCTCAAGAGGAAAATGAATCTTTTATAGGGTATGCTCAGAGATGGAAGAGGTAGCTTCTCGTGTTTAACCACCACTCTTAGACAGATAATTCGTTGACATGTTCATAGATTATTTGCAAGACCCATACTTGGAAAAGATGATGGGAAATGAGACATCAAACTTCTCTGACTTGGTTTAAGTAGGAGAACGCATCGAGAGCCACATCAAGAAGGGAAATGTCCAAGGTGCCTCGAACATCCCAGCTAGTGAAAGTGAATCCATTATCAGTTCTCAAGAAGAAGAGGATGAAATTAATGCAATTTGGGACACTCCACATGCTTCATCCTTGGTACCTCATCTTCAGTATCCAAGCATCTCAACTGTTTAAAGTCAGCAATCCTATGGGTCTCCCTCTGTGATTCCATTCTCTCCATATAGTCAATATCCTCTTGTCAATAGAGGTCCCCTTCATCAACAATGAATTACACAGCAGAATGCTTTGCAACACCGATGCTACTATAATCAAAGACCAAAAAGGCATTTTGATCTGTTGCCAATGCCATACAGTCACATATTGCCACATTTAATCAGTAGTAGACTGATAGTACCAAAGGGCTTGGATCTTGTGATTCCTCCATACCCACCAGGCTTTGACGCCAATGCACGGTGTAGCTACCATGCTGGTGCCATGTGGCATTCAACCGAAGATTGCAAATAGCTCAATACTAAGGTTCAAGATTTGATTGAGTCCAAGCTAATCTCATTTACGCCTCAAGGCCTTCAAATCCACGTCAATCCTTCATTTGGTTAGGCGGGCCCATCAATCCATGTTATGGAAGAAGTTACTGAGAGTAGGTGTGAAGAAGGTTATCATATTGGTTTCGATGAGCAAGAAGGGTAGCTCAACAGTGAATCAAGAAAGAAAAACCCAGTGTTGGCAATTTTTTAGATCATGTCATTTCTATTTTTAGTTTCTTTTCTGTTAAGTGATATATGCTTTTAGACGTTATTGTTTATTAATGGTATTGTTAATGTAATAATCATGCATGTTTTGCACAAGTCCATTCGTATTCACTCGTATTTTCTTATTTGTTGCAAAAATCACAAAAAAATTCACCACACTTCCTTTATCACAATGCTATTTAGCAAAGATTGGAGGGAGGATGACGAAAACCAAATACCCATAATTGTTGATAATATGTGTTGTGGTGAGAATCAGATGTCAAACTATTAATTAACTTGAATCACAGATCTTTGAAATTCACCATCAAGCTCTGATTTATCCAAAGGAAAAGGCAAAGAACGAAAAAAAGCCTAATTGCACCGTAAAAACAATGTTGGAGATCTAAGGTTCGGGGGTTGGTTATACCTAGAGAAGGTGTTAGCATCCTAAGCAATTGTAGTATTCTACAGGAGCCTCTTGTTTAATATTGTGTTATTATCATCTGTTATATGATATCTGTTAAAGGGTTAAAGGAGACCTAATGGGTTAGTCCTAAGTATGCTTACCAAGACACCGCATCTCGTGTCTACGTATCCTGACGGGAATGGAATCAAAGTATTCGTAGTTCCCCTCAACGAGGATGAGGAACTCTTGACTGTGGTCAAGGTTCTAAGGGGAAGCAAGTTTTCATAGTGAAACACTTACATTGAGTGCGCCGACTTCAAATCTAAAGTTAAGTTAAAAGGGAAAGATAAGTAATAAGTGTCCATGGTAGGACACTTATATGGAGTGCGGCGAATCCGATCCTAAGGCTAGGGTGAAGGGAAGGAAAGTGAATAAGTTTCCATGACAGAAACTTAAAGGGAGTATGGCGACTCCAAACCTAAGGATAGGATATGGGTAAAGGATTAGAGTTTTATGGGATTGACCTGGAAGTCAATGGGAAGAGAATTTTTCTTTTGGAGTGGCGTGAACCATTCTTAAATGAAACGGAAACTTATCTTGATTCTAAGGCTTGAGATCTGGATTCGAGGGGAACTATCCTAACGTTACTAAACAAACTACAATTCAAACTAACGTCTATCTTGAATCAAATAAATGTGAACTTAAATGAATCAGGAATATCCTCGGGGGCTATAGCGAGTCAAAATCATTAGAGATCTGTAGCACAACTTCACAAGACCAATGACATATAAGCAATCAAATTCATATCCAACATTAATTAGAAATCTTGATTAAAATTACACAGAGAATGTAATTAGTCAATTAAAAATTTTAAAATTTTATTAAGGTAATCTAAATTAATATAATGAATAAAATAAAAAATAAAATAAACATTTTAATATAATATTTAAAAACAATCATGGGCCCTAGGGCCCATTCTTTCAACATAGTAAAAAATAAATTAAATAAATAATAAAAAACCAAGGTTGGGTCGGACATCTTCTCCACCGACCCAACATCAACACTATTTTTATTATATATAAAAAAGAAAAACAAGGAAGAAGAAAAAAAAATAGATTTTCTTCTTTCTCGGCTTGTCCTCAATTCTCTCTCTTTCGCAATTCTCTCTCGCTAAGAACTCAGCCCTCTCGCCTTGTTCTCACGCCGCGAATTCCTTATTTCCAAAGTATTCCATCTCCATTCTCACCATCCGCCATGACCTCCTCTTTTATCTCACTTGCAATGCCAGAAATGGAGTTTTTGTTCGCGACCGAATCAACTGCGCGGGAAAGGTTAAGCGCAGATTCAAATCGGAAATAATGATTCAAAACAAAACCAACATAGCTAATTTCACAAGTTTAGGAATTTTGTACCTTCGAAGCTTTCGGACGCGGTGATTCAGCAACGTCGGCGAATTCGAAGATAAGCCTTTCTACTTCTTTTATCCTCTATGTTGCTACTACAATGCGTGGTATTTGTGATGTTGTTCTGAAATCGTGTGTGTGCGCGTATGAATTTCGTGATGTTTCTGTATGTGTATATAAATGATTATGTTATTGTCTTTCCCCTGAATGATGATGAAAATTGTCTCTGCTCTTCCTTTCCATTCGTATTAGCTGCCTGCGTGTCGATGTTTGTTTCTGAAATTTGGAGATGTGTTTGTGGATTTTTCTATGAATTTGGTGTATGATGTTCTGATGGCTTTTTGTGAATGTGTTTGTTCTCCTTTTTTTTCCCAGTCTCTATGATGTGATTCATCTTTTATAAGTATAGGTGCATTAATTGTCATAATTTCAAAATGAATCCTTGTCTTGGAAACAAATTGGTATTGTTCTGAACATGCTAGCATTTGTTTTGGAAAGAAATGGGAATGATCTTGATTGTGTCCTAATTGTGTTTGATTGTTGTCTGAGATAAGTTCACGACATATTCAATTCTTTCCAAAACCTTCCATGAATACTTGATTTTGTTTGGAAATCTAATCCTTCCATGCCTTTCTGACTTTATTGATGCTGGTGAGGGTTGTCATGAACATTTTAATTGTATTTGGATGAAATAGGACTTAATTTTTGATGGTTTTCTTTGACGGGTTTTGGAAATTTGCTCATTAATAGTTGCTGTAACAATTTCTCCAGTCAAGTCATTAGCAAACACTGCTGAAATCAGTGCCTGGGAATTCTAGGAATTGTTGTACGAATACCATCGAAGTGAGACCTCATATAATATTGTACGATCATCTGATGCACCCATAATAAGCATGTAAGGCTAGCATACTTGAAGGCATGTGACTTTGGCTGCATCGTTGCTCTCAACTTCTTTAAAAATGACAGAAAATATCATTTTTTTTCCAGTTTCTCCTATTGCTAACTCGTGTAGAATTTGGTTAAGATATTCATAGCATTAAATCACAACGCGCTTCATATATTTATCTGCACATATGAGTCTCCAAAGGTCGGGGTCCCTTCCTCGAAATTGAGATGCCGAATCCAGTGCAATAGGAATCTTGCTTGTAAGCATAAATGGTGGCTGTTGATCTTAAATTTTTGTAGGAATGATGGCATGGATTATTGAAGTACCGGAACCGCCTGAAATAAATGGAGCTAGCAAGAATTTATTTTGGATTTTGTAAGGTTGTAAGAACATGAAACTTGGATTTGTGAAAATGTTGTAACTTGGATTCTTTTATTTGAATCTTTTGAGTTTAAAGATGTGAGTTTTCAATTTGAACTTTGTAATTTTCATGAGTTTCTTTTATTATCATGGCCTATGTTTTACATTCGATTTGCCCTTTTATTAGGTTTCAATGTTTGGCTCATATCATGGTAAGAAAATGCTTTAGAGGTTTAAACTTGTAGTCTTTGTAACTATCCCTTTGAGAGCTTTGACTTACATGTAGAATTGTTTGCGAATTCAATTGATATTTGCAACCTTGAACTTTATTTAGTTAGAAGCAAGGTTGTCAAACTCGCGAGTCTACTCAGACTCGTAAAGGGTCCGTAGACCCGACTCGCAGACTCGACTCGCAAACTCGTACGAGTCTATGAAAAATTTAAAATGACTTTTAAAAACCTATATGTGACACATGCATGACACACACATGTATTTTAAACTTGTAAATACCTCATATATGATACAAATATATATATATATATATATATATATATATATATATATATATATATATATATATATATATATATATATATATATATATATATATATATATATATATATATATATATATATATATATATATATTAGAATACCAATTAACATCAAAATATAAATTTCATACTCCATAACAAAGTTCTTAATAAAAAATTTCAACAATAAAAAAAACTAAATAGTAAAGTATGTATTTAAAGACTTAAAGTATCAATTTCTTCTTAATTGACTACTACATAAAGCAAAAAATCATAAAACAAATATGCTAATGGCTTTAAACATCCAAAAATCCAGTAAAATCATCACCATCGTCTTCATCGGTATCTTGAGTATCATCATAAAATTCTACCCCGGATGAAACACCTTCTTCATCGTTAACCAAAGTTGGATTGCTTGAATTTCCATTTAAAAATAATTCAACATTTCCACCACCACTACTACTTTGCACAATATTAGCAACAACAATATCAACTTCCACAATATTGTTAAAAATAATATCATCTTACTCAACATTAACTTTAGTTTACATATTTTCTGCATTAGGATCTTCAATTATCCATTCATCACCTTTACACAAGAGAATATACAAGAGAAGCATCCAAGTAAAACATATAAGAAAAATACTTACACAATAAATTATTGATTTACGGGAATGAACGCGAACAAAGCAAGAGACATAATAAACGCACGTCGTTTATTAAGGGATAAAGGGAGGAAGAAACTTTGCTAAAACAAGAGACTAGGAGACAGGCTTTCTAATTCTCGTACAAGCAAAAAGTAAGGGTTTTTTTAAATAAAATAAAATCTTTTGGGAAATTTGGGCCTTTTTTGGGTTAAATAAAACAAAATTCAAAAAATTTATAGACTCATAAACTCACCATAGACTCGCGAGTCTATACGAGTTTATGCGAGTATACTTGAGTCTACTCGAGTTTACCAAAAAATGATTCTACGCGTGAGTCTACTCGTTTTCGCTTCATAGACTCGTAAACTCGTACGAGTTTACGAGTCTACCCGCGAGTTTGACAACCTTGGTTAGAAGTGATCTTAATACACTTGTAAAACATTTTCCCATACTGATTGTGGATCTTTGTGAGTTATTGAGCTTGGTGTTCTCATGATGAGTATTGTCTGCAACTTGGGGACTAAACTTGAATGGATCATGATTTTTGAAATTTGAGTTTTGGCGTATGGACTTGAAACAAAATTGAAAATGAAATGACATTGAAATAACTCTTGAAGTGCAAATCTAACCACATGGCTTGGCTTGAATGGCATGAAAACTTGAATTTGAATTTGAAATGGTACGAGTTTTGGCGCCTCTTGATCCTTGGGATTGTACTTTGAAATGAGCTTGAATATTGCCAAATTGCACATCTTGAATTTTTCTAAATCTTGCTTTTCTTGGATCATAAGATCAAACATGATGCAAATCATATGCAAATCTCCTTGAATTTCCAACAAAAAATAATATTTTACCAAAACTTCATGTATTCACAATGAAACACATTGAATTAAAAATTGAACCATGTGATTTCCAGAATTCGAACAATAACTTAAAGGCTTGAGTCCCATAGTAAGTTGAATGAAATTTGAACCTCTTTTTAAATTTTTCCAACAGACTAAAGAACTTTACAACTTGGACGAATTTGATCATATCTTAAGCTTTGTGCATCAATCTGAGTCTGGTTTTATCCAAACCTACCATATCACAACATCAAAAAGGAAATCCAACCTTTTTCTCCTAAGATCAAAAGAAACGTGAACTATAATTCAACTTCATGAACAAAATCTTACTCGACCTTTGTTACTCGTGCGATCAAAGACTTAGATGATGATGAACTCAGTACACGAACCAAGGCTCTGAGAAAATCCTTTGAAAATGAGGATATGAACTTGTAATGTATCTCACCACCGAAACTATAACTAATTATCAGATGATCATCCCCGAAACCAAAAGGCAGAAAACCATAATCCTCTTTGGAGAAACCTCTGAGGAGTCTTGGGGAAAATTGACCTTGTACTGACTACGGAACCATAAGAATCAGGGCATATCCTTTCTTCATCTCCATAAGAAATCAACACAACTTGTAAAGGACTAAATTCCTGATGAGCATTACACACAAAGCCTTCATGACCTCTGAATCTTTTTTAGAAACCTATCTTCAAAAGAACAAATAAAAACTAAAGAAAATTTGTTAGCTATGCACAGATGATTGACCTAAGATGATATGCAAAGGATCAAAGAATCTAAGGGGCAAATTTGGGGTATAACAGTTGCCCCTATTTAAACATCTTCACCAGATGACATGAACAATAAAAAAATCTTCATGAAACCATGGTGAAAGGTATTTAAATATAGATGACCGGAAATTTTGCCCTTAGATGCAATGACATACAATGCTATGGACAAAAGAGACTATCTTACAAATGCTGACGTGCAATGAACTTTAATATGATGAAAATGATGGAATGATAAATGTAGAATGCAGACGAAAACAAAGGCAAACAAGGATAAAGCTAACACAATGAGTAACCACTCACTAGGGATGACAACGCACTGAGGAACCAAAATAAACTGAGGAAATCTAAAATGATGGATCAACAGGTTCAAGCATGACTGAATGACACTTTAGAAAGAAAGACAACAAAAGATCCTCATTGGAGATGGAACCAGAAAGACGGTCTTCACTGGGGACTATCCAGAGTAGCTGACCAATAGGTTCAAGCATTACCGGCTGACACTCTGGGACAAATAATAAAGTAGGATCCATATAGAAATATGATCATGCAAACAAATGCTGGAGATTTCAATCAAGAAATAACATCCGAGCCTCTGGAAATTCCTTAAACGAAGAGATCGAACGAGATCTTCAAGAAACATTAGGAAAGATACAGGGTAACTCAACTCCCCTGTATGCCAAAACAATTGGACTTTATGGGGAAATGCCCTGATAAGCTTCTCAAAAGGGACTTCCACTTATCGTCGAAAGGGACTTACACACCACCAAGAAGGGATAAGCTTCTCAAAGAAAGAGACTGCCACTTATCGAAAAATGGATAAAAATGATAAGTTTCTAAGGAGAGACTGCCACTTATTAGAAAAGGAAAAAGGGAACAAGCTTCTCAGGAGAGACTTCCGCTTGTCGGAAATAACGAAATTGGATAAGCTTCTCAGGAGAGACTGCCACTTATCGACAATAAAAGGTAAACATGATAAGCTTCTTGGGAGAGACTGCTACTTATCTGACAAAGTAAAATGATAAGCTTCTCAGGTGAGACTGCCACTTATCAAAAAATGATAAGCTTCTCAGGTGAGACTCCCACTTATCAGAAAAGGGATAAAGAATGATAAGCTTCTCAGGAGGGACTTCCACTTATCTGATAAAGGTAAAAATCTATAAGCTTCTCGAATGAGACTGCCACTTATCTGATAAAGAAAGAAATGATAAGCTTCTCAGGTGAGACTGCCACTTATCTGACAATAAAGATTTGTAAAAGATTCCTCTTTGAGACATAGTGCAAAATAAATGCACACTCAAGCTAGGTTCGGCGATATAATTGGGTTTAAACATAATCTCCAGGGACCAAAGTTCAATCTAGGAAACAAACTAGAAAGAAACGGTCAAGCAAGACTCTAACCAACAAGGAATGAACTCGAATAGGGATTCATCTTATCCAAGCATGGAAAAGATAATTGAAATAACCATCATCCACAAGGGTTAACCTCTGAGGGGACTTTAGAAAGGATGTGCACTTTCTGGTTAAGGTTGACGACTCTACTTGGAGAGAAACAACAAGCCCAATTACTTGGTGGTAAACACAGCCAAAGTAAATGACAAAAGACAATAAGGTAGCAAACATGCTGATTTGTTAATGTATGTCTATATGAATAAATGAATGTTATGCTATGTTTATGCACAAATGATTGACCTAAGATGATATACAAAGGATTAAAGAATCTAAGGATAAAATTTAGAGTATAACGATATGCTTTCGGATAAAATCCCGCCGATGATGTACATGCATTACTTCAGATACCCAAACACTGGAGAGATAAGGAGATAATCCCTAGTCAACCACTTTGAGCCTAGAGGTAAGAGTTTCCTTCGAATTTCCAAACCCTTATTCTTAACTTGGGACAGGGTAGTGTTCAGTTAATCTGACTCCATATTTTTCGTGCATGTCTTGAGGTTTCAAAGAAATCATGCAAAATCCAGGAGTTATGGTGGTTGTTCTTTGATGACTAATAACTTGGCAGTCACAATCCTCCAACAAAATTAAAAAAAAAACAAAAGCCTGCTAAGTCAAACACCTCAAAAGGAGACTTAGGCAAAAATCAAGGCAATCCCGATGGACTTAAAAATAGAAATAAAATCAGTTCAGGCAAGAGTTAGGGATCAAAAAGAAAAATCAAAGGAGGTACTCAAATCCTCAAGCAAAAAATAAGATTCAGTGACCATCATATCAAAAATCAAAAGGGTCGCAGACATCACGACAAGATAAAATAAAGTGACTGCTATTTTAGGATAATCTTGAATCATCGTCTTTACTCTTACACCGTCAAAATCTGGATGTGTGTGTCAATTTAACTAGATGTAGGACTGGAGAAAATCATGAAGAAGGAGTTGGTACAAATTAAACTTTGAGTGTTATATTCTTTTGTTTCAATAACTGTGAACTAGACCATGTTACAACCCTCAAAAGACCTAATTGAGAAGGGGTTTATTTTGAAAGCATGCTACAACAAGGTTGCTTAAACTGACTCCTAGAGATTTTCTAATCCTCTGTATTGGTGTCATATTCTTACAATATATTTCACACACCAGTAAATCAGCACTACGTTTGGACTAATGGTCCACTAATCACACACTATCACATTATTCTAATAAATGATCTTTTCAAAACCTGCATGAATGTCACATTAAAATTACCATTTTTGAATAAACAATTTTAACTGAGAATCAGTACTTGACATCAAGGAGGTTCTAACCAAGAGCAATCAAAGAAGAACTTGATCATTTGTTAGTACTGGCACAAATAAAGACTTTCTCTTGACCTTATGAGCCTGTGGCAAGTCCTTCCGAGGCTCAAATAGGGACAGACCACTGCAGAAATCAGACGCTGAGGCAAGTCATCCCAGACTATGTCATGGCATAAACCTTTCAAGTAAAAACCCTTTAAATAACCCATAGATTGGGGCAGGCAAGTTGAAAAGGGGCAATTCCCTCTATATTGTCAAGTTGGTCAAGTTGACCATGCTAGACACTAGTAACCGTTGAGTTCAACAAGTGTCAAAATCCTTGGGGAAGAGTAAAAGCATAACCAACATTGCATTGGTTACGTTGCTACGCTCATCATTTGTAAGCCATCATGGCACGTCAGCCAGAAGTCGAGGTTCTTACAAGAACAAGTACACAACATCTGCAAAGGATCAAACTTGGGGCACCAGGAGAATCCCTATTTGTCCATGGATCATAGCATCATCTAAGACCGAGTGCCGGGAAATCAAATCCTTTCACCAAATAAAGTCCAACCTTGCTTGGCACCTCCTCAAAGTCCAACCCTACTTGGCACCTCCTCAAAGTCCAACCTTGTTTGGAACCTCTTTAAATTCCAACCTTGCTTGGCACCTCCCGAAAGTCCAACCCCGATTGGCATCCTTCAAAGTCCAATCCATATTGGCAACAACCAAAGGTATACCCCGTTGGCACCTTTATTAAACCAATCACCTGCTCGCATTGACATATGTATTGCATACAATTAACATACACTATATGCATACATATCATAATCAATTTTCTTTCCTCAACCCCTGCATTGATTATATAATTTGTTCTTGACCCCTGAGTCATTGTTACCTTCATTTTCTTTGACCCCCGAGTCGATACATGTTAATACCTCTTCAACCCCCGAGTTGATATCTTGCTATTGTCTTTATTTTATCGACCCCCGAGTCGATATTTGCCTTTACCTTTTCAACCCCCAAGTTGATATCTTGTTATTGTCTTTATTTTCTCGACCCCCGAGTCAATATTTGTCTTTACCTTCAACCCCCGCGTTGATATTTTAATTTGTTCTCGACTCCCGGTTCGATATTATCTTTATTTTCTTCAACCCCTGAGTTGATATCTTGTTATTTTCTTGACCCCCGAGTCGATGCCATTGTCTTTACCCTTTTTCAACCCCCGAGTTGATGATAATCATCTTAATGTTTCTTCAACCCCCGAGTTGACTTGTTTTGATTTATTCTCGACCCATGAGTCAATAATATATTTGTTTTTCTTAACCCTTGAGTTGATATGCCAGTATATTCTGTGAGCCTTTTCACCTTGCTTCACCTAATCCCTCAAAATCTTTCATTTAAAACCAGGAATAAGGCCTAACCAAAATCCAATTACTCAGTTGCATTCTCACACGTATTTCATATCCATCATTTGCATATGTATTCTGAATTTCCCTAAGTAGTTGCATCTTAGTTGCATGTCTGTGCATCATGCAATGCATAATATTTCTGTCCCCAGTAGAATAACATAACAGGACAACATTCCTCCTTCAAAGTCGACAACATTCCTCTGAAAAGGGTTGATACCCTCCACGTGTTCATGGGATTCTATACCCCAGCAAGTCAATCTTCAACTTTATGGATGATATTGATAATCCCCAGCATCTTTTACTCTTGTTTTTCCCCAAACAGAGGTTTTTTTTAAAGAGTTTCTTATGATCGTTTCCCTTTATATCCCATTCTGTTATCTCTTACTTCATTCTTAGATTGCATTTTACTCTCTTGTCAGACAAATTTCGGAGTCTTCTTATATCTAATTGACTTCTACCTTAAAAATGAATGCCATGCAACAGTTCATTTCCTCGGGTCCAAGACAATTAGATAGGGGCATCTGTCATACCCCAAAATTTCCCCACCTTTTTCTAACCTTAATTGGCTTTTATTTCACATCCATCTGCATATTTCATTAGGACATAACTCATAAGTCATAAATTGAATTGATCTTCTAAGACAGGGGATTACAACGGTTTCTTTAAATAAGGGCCTCATATTTTGTTTGAGGTTCTACATTCATATTATTCAGCCACGAGGCTTTCCTTTGTCAAAGTTTATCAAGATACATTATCATTTTCGTCAGAGATCTCTCAAGAGTGTCAAGTGCTCAAGGTTCCTTCATTAGTATAATTGAGAAGGGTTGTGGAATAGGGTTTTGATTCTTCAATAACTCAAGTCATTTGTCATACCCCAAATTTTACCCTTAGATCACTGATCATTTCGCATTTCATTTTGTTCCATTTTTCGTTTTAACTAACCGCTAACCGGTTTGCTTCGTTTCTTTCGTTTTGCAGAAAAATATTACTGTGTGCCTTTAACTCATGTGGGTGCGGATGTGCCACCAATTCACAGTCTTTTGACGATTACAAAGCCAGGTCATTATCAGAGGATTCCCAAGCAACTAGGGTCCCCTATCTCTCGAATTACATGACATTGGTTTGAAAACTAGTCGGATTTTCATGGCAGTGTGGATGTTATATTTCCCTTGATACAATTTATCCTTACTTGAGAATCAGTCTATTAGCCATCAGATGAAAGGTTGGATTATTAATCTATTTATGAACTATGGGATTTGAGATCGTTAAAGTTGGACGGATTAGGATTTGAGTCTGTTCGAGAACTATTTGCAAAGAGGTTATCTAAACGAGTTTAAGGTCGTGTTCACTGCTTTCTATTCTGGTACGAGTTTAATTTTCAAAGGCACAATTGAACTAACGGTTTGTGTCAATTCACGATGGGTTTGCTCGATTCCAAGTAATTGTAATTTTTCAGAAGTTTCAAATCTGGATGGCGAAGTTAAAGTGTATTCATAATGAGCTATGGATTGAAATTGTTCGGAAGAATTATGTTCACAGTTTCTTCAAGAGAATTAGAACTTGTATTTTTATTCAAAAATGGAATTCTTATACATTTTCAAAGTCTTATATCTATTACAAGAATGCAAGGTTACATGTTACAAATTAAAGTCCTAAAAATTCTATATCCTAAGACTAAGAGTTCCAAGTCCAAAGTCTTCAGCTTCCAAGTTTTCGTACTTCCGAATCTTCAAAGAACCCAAAAATAGCAAATGGTTAGAAATTGGACTTATTTTTAATCGAAAGTGATTTTTAAAATTATTTTTGAACCCTCAGAGTATATTCATCATCGGGTTCGGGAGGGGCAACAAGTGAATGCCGCCAAACCCTCCGTGTTACTTTCCGACCTCAAGCCAAAATCCGACAGTTTCTATTCTTGTCCAAGAGAGAGAAAAAGAGTTTTTAGAAATTAGTTTCTATCCAAACGTGGCCTTAAAGAACAAATCTGAAAAACCAACAACACCAAGAGCAGTCGTCAAATTAATTCCAAAAACAGTAAGAGTCCATCACCATTAAATCCGAGAAATGGAAATGGCAAGAAATAACAAAATACAAATAGCCCACAACATTGCCAAAAACGGACATCAACACCATTAAGAATCTAAATCCGGAAATGTTTTCACCATCATCAAGATAAAAAAACACAACAATAAACAACATCCGAAAAATATTCATCAGCCATCAATAAAGAAGTCCGAGAATGGCAACATGTGCCATCACCATTAACAAATCTGACAACAACATAACAATTCCCCAAATAACCACAACATGTCAAAGACATGTTTTGCAAGAAAGGAAACCTTATTAAATCCTCCAAAACCTGTTAAAAAAAGAGCATATAAGAGGAACAAAAGAACAGAGGGAGGAGGCATCAGAAAGGGGCCATCACCGAAAATATCATCAAGCCCGGAAAAATCATAAGATTTCTCAACGAAAATCATAACGAAAACCACCACACGGCCTCAAAAATCTCATCACTGGCCGGAAGAAAATCGCCAACAGCAACCAAACACCATCATCCAAACGGACGAAATCAGCAAACAATAATCCAAAACTGCCATTAACGGATCATCGCGAGAAACCACCCATCAAAACACACAAGCCTCAAAAAAACGTCCATCATCGGCAAAACCAAAACTCAAATGGAATTATAAGCAAAATCAGCCTCGCGAAATCATCACCGGACGGGCGAAAAACTGCATCGTCCCCAACAAAACTGAAAAATGTAAGAACCTCTGGTAACCGTTTTGTTTGATTTATTTCAGATTAAAAGAGAGAGGCTATGACAACAAGAAGAGCATTCATGGGAGAACGAGCTAGACGAAGAAAAGAAGAAGATGAGACGGAGAGAATGGAGAAGAGAGGAAAAAAATGCAACAAAGACCCAATGGGGGAGTCCGCCGCCGCCGCTGCAAATAGGGGTTTAGAACCCTAATTTTTTTCAGCCCTCTTGTATATATATTGCCAGCCGGGTCGGGTCTGGGGGTAATGACTCAGCCCGACCCATTTTGCTTTTTTAATTTTATTTAATTTTCTTTTCTAGTTTTTTTCTTCTAATTCTTTATTTGGTTTGTAATTTATTTATTATAATAATAAAGTTACTAACCACTAACATACTAACATTTAACTAAAAAATCTAAAAACTATTTTATTATTTAATTAATTAAAAAATGTTTTTAAATATCAAAAACAATAAAAAATATTAAAAATGCTTATTCTAATTTCAACGAAAGCTCCTTTTCTTAATAAATAAAAAATCCAAAAATATTTTTAAAAAATGACTTAGTACTTTTTTTAATAAATAAAAACTTTCTTTAATTAACCAAAAAAATCTCAATTTTAAAATAACCCAAAATAACTTAACTTTTTTTTCATACTTTCACTTAATCATATTCTTATTCACAAGAAAAAATCATAAAAACAAATTAACTCCTAATTTTTCTAAATCATTCCATTTCCACAATCCACATCTAACAAGCAATCGTAATTACCATTAGCCTACACTATCCATTTTGACTTTAATCTTTTTTATAATCTCAATATCGTTCTGTTTACATTTTCATTATCAATTATCATCACTCGTATCGATATTCATTGCGCTTTATTCTCTTTATCGTTTTCCCCTCTGAAGGAAAGGTCTAATTGTTTGGCCACCGTGTCAAAGTCCTTAGCCTTCGCCCATCCTAGCCTTAGATCCGAGTCGCTGTACTGGTGCTTATGCGTCCCGTCGTGGACACACCTTCACCTTTTTCCAACCTTAAAACTTTGAGTCGTCGTACTCATGCTTAGGCGTCCCGCCGTGGACATCCACCCCTTTTATCCTAGCCTTAGGATCAGGAGTCGCCGCACTCCGTGTAAGTTCCCGCTGTGGAATACTTACTACTCACCTTTTCGATTCAACTTTACAACATAGAAATAGGAGTCGCTGCTCTCCAATGTAAGCGCTTTCCTATGAACGTCTACATCCCCATGGAACTTTGACCATAACCAAGAGGTTCCTCTTCCTCCCTTTTGAGGGGAACTACGACTACTCTGATTGCATCCCCTACCCAGGATACGTAGGCACAAGATGCGAATCTTGGCGAGTAAACTTAGGACTAACCCTTAGGTCCTTCTCTTTACCCTTTAACCCTTAGCATTACCCTTAAGCAGATAGCCATAGCAAGTAGCACATTAAAACAAGAGGTTCCTGTAGAGTACTATAGAAGTTTAGGATGCTAATACCTTCCCTAAGCTTACCAACCCCCGAACCCTAGATCTTTCCCCGCATTGTGTTTACGATACAAAAATAGGTTTTTCCTTTATTTAACCTTTCCTTCGGATAAATCAAAGACCGGTTGTGAACTAAAGATGTGATTCAGATTAATCAATAATTTGATATCATATTTTCACCGCAACATCATTTCTTCATTCAGGGTACATCTCAAGGATAGTTAGGGTTTCTCATTCATGGTGGATTTTAGGGACATTTTATCAACTGAGGATCATTGGATATCAAAGTAGTCTTCCATGTTTCCAGCTTTATCATTTATGTTCAAGGATCCAAAGCATTGATATTTTTGTTGATGATTGAAGTCAAGACAAGATAATGATGTTGTTGTGGATTCATGTTATGGTCAAGGCCATGGATGATATTTGTTGATTGTCATGAAAATTGGGTATGGATTAGAAGATTGTATTGAAGATAGATTTCTTGAAGAAGTGAATTTGGATGTGGACTTATCATTGTTTAAGCATACAGGTTGTGAAAAAGGTTCATGTGGATTGTTTTGTGTTCAAGTTATAAAGGCAAATAATGCATCACGTTTTTATCCATTTTTAAAGCTCATATCAAAGTCCATCCACAAACCAATAAAATTATCCAAATACTTATTTCATGTCGATGTCGCACCTTGAAAAATAAATATTTAAACATACGACCCTCGCGTGAAAGGCGCGGAATGCGCTTCGAAAGAGTCGCCACCGAACTTTATTTATCCTAAAAAGATAGGAAAGGAAAATATCGAGAAAACCTTTTAAAAGAAAGAAAAGAACAATGGTCTTCGTAACCACGTTCCGGGTTTAGGAGTCGGTTATACAAGGGGAAGGTATTAGCACCCCTCACGTCCGTTGTACTCAATGGGAACCTCTTAGTTCGATTTGCGATGGGTGTTATCTAAGCTTGTTTGTTTTATTCTCAATGATAAATGCAAAACGGTAAGACAAAAGGAAACAATGCTAAGGGGAAATGGGTGGTTTTAGGATAAGGTGCCCGACAAGGATTGGGGCTCTTGTGCCTACGTATGCTCATTTGGACAAGAATGAGAAATCAGAGCTCTCATAGTTCAACTACGGGAAAGGTTAGAGGGAAAACAGAAGATGGATAGAAGGTAGCTCGCCAAGATCATCGCAATCTTGTGCCTACATATCTTACATTCAGATGAGAATGAAGAATCAGAGCGTTTGTAGTACGTGGATACAACCACGAAAAAAGATGGGTTAAATTGATATTGAAGTTTGGTTTGGAAATGAAAGATTGACTGACAAACAACCCAAGGGGCGTGCCTCAAGTTATTGAAGAATCAAAACCCTATTCCATAACACTTCTCAACCCATATTCAAATCCATGTTTAGTTTTTTCTAAATCCAAATTCTATAACCAAAATCATTTTTAATTTCAAACCAATTTTCATATTCATATTATTTTTTAGATCCACTTTAATTCAAAACCATGTTTTTGCTCTTATTTTAAAACCATAATAGTCAATAAAGAGAAGGACATATATTATACTTTTCACCGATTCTTGGATTTTGGAATGGCAAAAATTCACAACAATAGACCGTTTCATAACAGCATAAAAGTACATAGCAATGAATTTTCATGACAAAAGAAATTACAAGCAGTGAAAAGTCTATTTTCATAAAATAATACATAGCAGTGAATTTTCATGACAATAATTAATAGTAGCATCTAATATGAAAGTGGTACAAGCCATGTTACGCTACAATACCACCCCTTTGCAAAACCATGAAAGACCCCACATTCTATACACAACGCATAACAAAATTCTTACACAACAAATTCTCTAACATAAATTACACAACAACGGGGTAACAGCGTGACATGATAAACCCTAACAGAATCCCAATCAAAATATGTCTTCTACCCTCCCCAAATCCTAATATAAAGTTGCAACAGAGTTGGGAAATCTTGGTCAATTTTTGTTTTTTTGCCTCACCTTCATCTTCAACGCTTTCTCCTCAATCTCATAAACTAGATTCTTTTGCACAACACGAACCAATTCTGCATCGAAGCCTCTGCAATTCACCCTCACTTGCTCCATTTTTGAATCTCCGTGCATCAATTTTCATCAGCATAGCCTGCAAATCACATCAACTACAATGGCATCATCAATTAATCAATCTGCAAGAAAGTTCAATCAAAACCGTTATCCGCATCAACACGAACGGAATTACAAGCAGCACAAATTCACAACGATTATCACCATAGCAACAATGACTTTAGAAGGTGAAGAAGAGGGAACAAAAAGGCAGATAACTTGAGAAGTGAAAAGATTTAGAGAAGTATTTGTACCTGAGCAACATCCCTGATTTGTCGTCTTTGAAGGTAAACATCGTCTTTACCATAATTTTTTTATTTGTCCCCTTGCATAATGGATAACTTGGCTGCAAACCGTTTCCGATATGTTGTGCGAGGAAGTTAAATCTGTGAGAGTGAGGATGAAGGTGTAGGTATAGGGCGTCGCCGACGATGCTATTTGTGAGCGAGGATAGTAGTGGAGGATGCCATGGATGCGATGATGTAAGGATGATCGGAAAAGAGTGAGATTCAACGAAGAGAGTTTGAATCGAATTAGAGAGAAGAGGTTTGTTTACGGAGATCACGGTGCATCATCGCTTTTGCCGACGACGGTGAAGTTTGTGCGAATGAAGGAGGACATTGAGAGGTTGGAGAAGGTCACAACTGAAAGAGGAGGGAGAAGTCACGTATGCGTTGTTGAATCCCATTTGTTCATATGTTGTGTTTCTTTCCAATTGGGTTGGGTCGTAAGGCCCTATGTGCTATTCCAATCTCACATGCCGAAATCTTGTTGCACCTCCTTCGCTTTATTATTAAAAGATATTTGGCCAAAGACCCCAACCCATGCCTAAATGCTAGCTACCACCCTTGTTACTACTGCACCCATTTAATTGTGTTTTGGTTAATTGATTTTAATAACTAATTTTTGTTAATTGGTTTGGGATAATTAGATTATATATTATTAGGAATTATTTTGGAAATGAATCTTGATTAAACTTTGATTTTTTATTTATTTTAATTTTAGTATTAGATTATAATTTTAGTTTAGTTTTAATTTTAGAATTAATCTTAGTTTGTAATTGTTTATTAACTTTGAATCTTGATTTTAGATTAACTTGATTTTAATTGTGACGTTAATTATGGTTAGATTTTGATTGCGATTAACCCTTAATGACACTTGTAAATATTTCTTGTGAATTCCTTTCTGGTTTTGTCGCCATGATTCTGATTCCTATCTTGATTAATTCCTAATTAAGTGCTGATCAATGCATGGCTTGTTTCGCTTTTGATTTCTCTTTGTGATTGAGATGCTTCGCATTTACTTGTTGATTACTCTGTACTCGCATGCTCCCTTAGGGATTCATAGTCCAACTTAATTTCTGATTGAGTTTGGAGGAGGATAGACATTAGGCTCTCAATCCAAGCATGATAACATTAGGATATAATTTCCTTTCACAGCATGATCTTAGGGCCACATTTCATGATAACATTTAGGACTCAGTTTCCCTTAGACCTTATGTGTGTCTTTCTCTTATCTCCCTCAAATCGATTAAAATACTTAACCTTTACAAATATCTTCTAAACTAAATTAAAATCATGATTCATCTTGTTTAATAATTCTAGAACTTTTTCTTAATTAATTAATGAAGGTAGTGAATTTTTGGAGTCTAGCACTCCTTGGATCCTTGAACGAATGCTCTTGAGGCGCACGCTTTGGATTGTGTTCGTTTCGTCATTCATTTCTAAAAAATACTTAACTCTTTTCAAAACCTCAAATCCAAGAAACCCTAGTTTTGATTAAAGCCTTTAACCTAATTAAATCACTCCTCAAATATGACTATGTAAATATATTCTCTTAATTAACAAATGTTGAATTCTTAAGGTCTAACACCTCTTAGATGCTTGAGTGATTACTCTTAGGGAACACACCTTAGGTTGTGATCATTTCGATCTTTTAATTCATTCAAATACTCAATCCATTTAAAATACCTAACACGTCTAATCAAAATACCCTAATCATATTCAAATCTTTTTCCTAATTAAATTACTAAAGAGATGAGTTCTTGGAGTCTCGCATTCCTTGGACTCTTGAGTGACTGCTCTTGAGGCGCACGCCTTGGGTTGTGGGTCATTCAATATTTCGTTCCTAAAATACTTGCCCTAATTACTTGGATAAAAGCGTTCATTGTCCAACAAACACGATTTCATAATTAATTGAATGAAAAAAGTGTCGTTGGAATCTAGCATCCCAATAATGCCCCAATTAATTGGTTGCGAGGCTGGCATCTCGTTTATCGAATAATTGTCATTCTGCCTTAAAATATTTAACAAGTTAATCTCGTCTTCTCGCTCCCGTGCGATCGAAACCCTAAAACCTAATCAAATCAAATTCTCTTTTCTCAATCAAATCCCTAATACACTTTAACAAACTCAAACACTTTTTTGCAAAGAACATTGTCTAGTCCCTTCTTCCATGCATATAAGCTCGTACTTCAGCCTCCCCTAGCAAGCAGACAAGACAATGTTTAGCAGTTAGAATGCGACCTAAACACTCATTCATAAAACACCTCAACCAACTGTAGTCTTCCGAACTAGGATTGCTCTAGCTTCCTCATTGCATTATGAGGGTACGTAGGCATAGGATTATGAGATCCTAGCGAGCTACCTTTTTGTTTTATTTTGAACGTAGAGGGTGCTAATACCTTCCCTCTTGCGTAATCGACTCTTGAACCTATAATTTGATTGTGATGACCATGTTCTTATCTCTTTAAAGGTTTTATCGATATTTTCCTATTCCTTCCTTGGAATGAATAAAGTTCGGCGGTGACTCTTTTCGAACGTTTGTTCCACGTCCATCGCGAGGGTCGTATTTTTTGAGGTACAATAGGTTGTCGCTCGCATAAATTTTTATGTTTGTTATCATGAAGAAATGAAAGCAGTGCTTTATTCCCAAAATGACATAATGAACCATTAATTTTCTGAAACTTTTGCCAGTGCATGTGGTCGAGAGCCCAATGAGAAGAAGATTAGGGAACACTTTATTTCAAGAAATAACAATCCAACTTCTGACCGGTGTTCTATTTTATGTGATAGTTAGGACAACATGGTAAAATGGCGACAACCCGCCTTAGTTGAACCTCTGGGTTCTGGACTTTCTAATAAATGGAAATTATGACGAATATGGATATTAAAGCAAGTAGAAATACTTTGTCACTTTAGTTACTTTAACAATAAAGAGCTAGAACCATATGGGAAACCACAACTTATAAAAGAAATGAATAAATTATATTGTGAGGCTTATGAATTCTCCAATAGTAAATTGATGTGTATAGTTAGTATTGAGGTGCCCTGGATACGTCGGTCTTGAACTAGATTTTCTCCTAAGGGTAGGGAAGGGTAATTGGTCTTTAGCAAGGCACGATCCCCAAAGACATCAAAGCAAAGAGGACACCTAAGTCATCCATGCTGTCGTACCTCAAAAAATACGATCCTCGCGATGGGCACGGAAAAAACGTTCGAAACAGAGTCACCATCGAACTTTATTCATTCCAATGAAGGAATAAGAAAATATCGATAAAACCTTTAAATAGATAAGAACCTGGTCATCGCAACCAATATTCTAGGTTCGGGAGTCGATTACGCAAATGGAAGGTATTAGCACCCTCTACGTCCGTTGTACTCAACGGGAACCTCTTGATTCGATTCGAGAGTAAAGTTATCTACGCTTGTTTCTTTTCTTCTAAGGTTTCTCCTATAGGGGAAATAGGGTGGTTTTAAGATAGGGTGCTCGCCAAGGATTGGGGCCCTTGTGCCTACGTACTCCCTTGTGTAATGGGAAAGTCAGAGCATCGTAGTTCATGGGACCAAGGGAAAAAGAGGGAAATGTGCTCGCCAAGATCATCGTGATCTTGTGTCTACGTATCTTACATTCAAAGAAGAATGAAGAATCAGAGCAGCCTTAGTTTGGCTAACTACGATAAAAGGTTTGTGTTTGGAATGAACGAGAGTTTAGGTCGCATTCTAACTGCTAAACATTGGCTTGTCTGCTCACTAGGGGAGGCTGAAGCACGAGTTCATATGCGCGGAAAAATGGGCTAAACAATGTTCTTGACAAAAAATGTATGAGTTGAATGAGAGTTTAGGTCGTATTCTAACTGCTAAACATTGGCTTGTCTGCTTGCTAGGGGAGGCTGAAGCACGAGTTCATATGCGTGGAAAAATGGGCTAAACAATGTTCTTTGGTAAAAGGTATGGGAACTTAAAGGTGGGAAAGAAGGAAAAGTGCTCGCTAGGATCATCGCAATCCTATGCCTACGTATTCTCAACGGATGTGAGAAATCAGAGCAGCCGTAGTTCGGCTAACTATGGTAAAAGGTTTGGATTTGGGAATGAACGAGTGTTTAGGTCGCATTCTAACTGCTAAACATTGGCTTGTCTTCTCGCTAGGGGAGGCTGAAGCACGAGTTTGTTATGCGCGAAAGAATGGGCTAAACAATGTTCTTGGTAAAAGGTGTATTGGTTGGAAATCGCACGAGGGCGAGGAATTTAGTGTTTGAAAAAGCCTCAATCGCACGGGGGCGAGAAAAGAGAGTTGGGTTGAATAGGTTTAAGGTTTCGATCGCACGGGGGCGAGAAAGAGGAGTTTGGTTAGGTAATTTGAGGGAGAATGACAACTATTCGATAAACGAGACGTCGCCCTCACAATCAATTAATCAGAATATTATTGGAATGCTAGATTCCAACGATACTCTTTTCATTCAATTTCAAAAGTTGTGTTTGTTGGACAGTGAAAGTACTTGTCCAAGTAATTAAGGGAGTGTTTTAGGAACGAAAGGGTGAATGACAAGCTACTCGAGGCGTATGCCTCAATAGTTGTCACTCAAGAATTCAAGGAGTGCAAGACTCCAAGAACTCAATTCTTTCGTAATTTGATTAGGAAAATTATTTGAAAAGGTTTGTGGGTTCGGATTAGGCGCGCTAGGTATTCTAAAAAATGTAAGAGTGAAAGTAAGGAAAGTTACCGAACGGAGTGGTTCCGTTGACCCTTAAATTTGCGTGCAAGCTTCATTTCCAAGCTTCCAATCTCCTCTTTGACGTTTTAAAATGTGACTCGAAAGGATAAGTGAATTGAATCCGGACTGATGTGACGCTAAACCGTCGTAGCTCGACTTATAAGGTAAGTCAAACTATAGGAGGCCGCGCAATTGATATTCTAAAAATGTAAGATCGGAAGGATCACAACCCAAGGCGTGCACCTTAAGAGTAATCCTTCGAGAACTCAAGAAGTGCTAGACCTTAAGAGCTCGATATCTACACTGTTTAATCGAAAAGAAAAGTTTGTTTTAAATAAAATTACTCGAGGCGCGTCGAGGTTTGAATTAAATTTTAAGCGTGTGCACTAGCAAAAGTGGGCTAGTCTTCTAAGTGACCAACTAAAAATAATTGATCAAATAAGTGTCACTGTACGAAAGCCCAGGATTAAGCTTTAAAATGTTGTGTATGGTGATCAAAGGTAGAGAATGGCTCGACTAAACCGAGAAATTCATTTTTAAAAGGATTTAAAGGTTTTGAAAAGAATTGAGTATTTTAAAATGAACGACCGCAACTCAAGGCGTACGCCTCAAGAGTAGTCCCTCGAGAATTCAAGGAAGGCGAGATCCGAGAATTAATTGTTTTGAAATTTGTTTTAGGAAGATAGTTTAATTTAATTAGGAAAAATAGTTTTAGCTTTCATATATAAAATAAATTAATCAATTGTAAAAAGTTTTAAGAAAAGCTAATCATAATTAATTGTTTTAAGAAAAGTTTAATATCTTAAAATTTTTTTTGACTTAACTAATAAAGCATATTTTTTAATATTTAAAATATTATTTGATAATAACTTTAAAATATATATATTTTTTAAAAATAATTTAAATTTTCTTATAAAAATATCTAATTAATAAAAATTGTTTAAAAAAATCTTTTAGAAATTTTAATTGAGTAAAAAAAACGATATGGAAACTGAAAGACGAAACAACCACAACTCAAGGGCGTGCGCCTCGAGAGCGATTGTCCAAGAATTCAAGGGATGCTAGACCCCAAGAATCCACTACTTTCATTAAAAAAAAGAAGCATTTAATTAAAATTTTTTTTCAAAGTTGAGTACTTAAACCAAATTAAACATTTTAATTATTTTTAATTATGATTAGTTTTTTGAAGATTAATTAGGGATTTGATTGAGGTCTAAATAATTAGATGGAAAAACCTTTCTCAACTTAACTAGAAATTGTTTTATCTAACAGAAAGCAATTGATGGGCTTAGCGCAGGAAACACAACTAGTTGGTTCAAAATTTACACAAAATAAAGTCTAAATAAAAACCTGGGTTAACGCTGTGCACTGTAAACCGCAATAGAAAACTAACACACACAGAACAATAGAAAACCGGCGAAACAAAACGTACATGCTCTAATCCTAGATTGAGAAATCACAAGTAGTCACAATATTATCAAAACCATCTCTGTGGTTGCACAATATCAAGATTTACTTTTATACAGGTAATGCTACAACCGCACAACATACTGTTTATATCAGAACCAGTCCAACAAGTACAACATATTTTCAGCATTCATAGCATTAATCACAATATAATCATGTCAACATTAACATTAATCAACACATAATCGAGATAGTCAATAAATATGATTGAAATTTAAAGGTCAAAAGATTATGAACATCGCACTTATTACCGTTGGTCAGACTATCCATGGTCTTGGTGGCCAAACATGTTTTCCAATCCCTTATGTTGTAATACAGGAAGTCCTGGTTAGGGGTGTTCATGGGTGCGGGTCGACCCGCAAACCCGCAAATCCAAACCGAACCAACCCACTAATTACCCGGACCCATTCATTTACGAGTATACCCGACCCAACCCGTAACAACCCGTATAGATTTGGTTCGGGTATTGGGTTTTAGTTTCTAAACCCATGAACCCGTTGACGTGGCATAATTAATTATTATTATTATTATTATATTATTATTATTTATAAATTTTAAAGTTGCTATAACTTTGTAAATTGTAACGTACACAAAGATCTTTTGCACTTTCCTTCCAGTTTCCAATCACACATTAAATTATTATTATTATTATAATTAAACATTATTATTAATATTAATCATGCTTGCTTGACTTATGCACTTCTAGTTTACACTTTACTGCCTTTTTATTTTTTTAATGAATCTTTATCAACTAATAATAATTAAGTATATATTAGAAACTTACTAAACTAAAGACAATACCACTTAACCTAACCCTATTTTTTTACTACGGCAAATCTCAAACGTCACCAATCCTCTTTCTCTCACGATTTTTTTTTCATTTTACTCTCTCACATTCCAATTCCATCTTGCTTTCGAAAATCCACAGTCTATACTTTGACTCTCTCATAGTTTCGTCTCCATATTGAATAAGGTTTTATACTTTTTATAGTTCAACAATATATTTATTCCAATGCAATATATTGTTTTTACATTATGTACTTCAATAGTTTTATATCAATGCAAAATATGATGATAGGTTCAATGTAATGTACTATTTTGTTTCATATGATGCAAAGTACTATTTTGTTTCATATGATGAAAATATATTTTGATGCAAAGTCCTGTTCTGTTTCATATTATTAATTTAAATATATTTTGTTTAATGTTGTTTTAATAATAATTTATATTAAAAATTGTTTTTTTATAGAAAATGGAAGTGGAACAATCACAAATTGTCAATGAAGATGTTGCTCATCCACTTGAACAAGAGCAAGAAGTTCAACAAATACAAGGAGAAGGGTTGTCATCATTGCCACCAAGTGCACTAATAGAGGTAAGCAAAAGAAAACCCTCTAGAAAACCTTCTACAGTTTGGAAAGATTTTAAAAGGATTAATGATAAGACTATATGTAAGTATTGTGGGAAACAATATGCTGCAAATAGTGGTAGTCATGGCACTACTAACATGCATAAACATTTGAAAGTGTGCCTGAAAAATCCAAATAGAGTAGTTGATAAGAAACAAAAAACTATAGCTATTGGAAAAGAAAGTGAGGATGATCCTAATAGTGTTAGCTTGAAACTTGTTGATTTTAATCAAGAGAGGACTAAATTAACACTTGCAAAGATGATAATCATTGATGAGCTCCCTTTTAAATATGTTGAAAATGAAGGATTTAATATGTTCATGAAAGAGGCTCAACCAAGATTCAAAATTCCATCTCGTGTCACTGTTGCCAGAGATTGTTTATTCTTGTACTTCGATGAGAAAGAAAAATTGAAATCTATGTTATCTGCTAATAAACAAATGGTGTCTCTTACCACTGATACTTGGACATCGATTCAGAATATGAATTATATGTGTGTTACAGCTCACTATATTGATGATGAGTGGAATTTAAAGAAGAGTATATTAAGCTTTGGTATAATTGCTGACCATAAAGGTGAAACTATAGGGATAACATTAGAGAATTGCATGAAGGAATGGGGTATCAAGTCTATATGTTGTGTGACTGTTGATAATGCAAGTGCTAACAATTTGGCAATTGATTATTTAAATCGAGGCATGAGTTTTTGGAATGGTCGTACTTTGTTTAATGGGGAGTACTTGCATATGAGATATAGTGCTCACATATTAAACTTGATTGTCAAAGAAGGAATAAAGGATATTGATGAATCTGTTAAAAGAATTAGGGCTGCATGTAAGTTTGTCAAGGCTTCTCCTAGTAGGTTGGCTACTTTCAAGAAGTGTGCAGAAGCTGTTGGTGTATGTTCTAAAGCATTGGTAACACTAGATGTAGAAACCAGATGGAACTCTACTTATTTAATGTTGAACATCGCTGAAAAGTATGAACATGCATTTTACCGCTTAGAACATGCTGATGTTGCATTTTTAACTAATCTCCGTATTGAGTCGAAAGGATGTCCTAATCGAGCTGATTGGGAACGAGCTCGTATTTTTGTGAAGTTTTTGAAAACTTTTTATGATGCCACACTTTTCTTTTCTGGGTCATTGCATGTTACTGCTAACTCTTTTTTCAAACAGTTGATGGATATTAAAAAAACGTTAAATAAATGGAGACACAATGTTAGTGATCCAATTTTGAAAACCATGACAGCAAATATGCAATTGAAGTACAACAAGTATTGGAAAAGCAATACAATAAATTATCTTCTCTTTGTTGCTATTTATCTTGATCCTCGTTATAAGCTTGACTATATTGAATTTTGTTTTACTCGGATGTATGGTGAAAAATTGTCAGAGGATATGTTAAAGAAATTGAAATCTCTCATTGCTAAATTGTTTGAGCACTATTTATTTTTGTATCCTGTTTCTCATGATGGTGGTTCTAATGCCTCATCTTCAAACATTGCCTCTCATTCTAGAATTGAAAATGGTGAAGATGATGAAGATTGGGACAACTTGTTTAGAATGAATATGAAGAAAAAACAATGTGAAGTGCAAAAAAATGAGTTGGAAAGGTATTTGGAGGATGGTGTTGAAGATGATTCTCCTACATTTAATATTCTCACTTGGTGGAAAGGAAAAACAAATAAATATCATGTGCTTTCCCGTATAGCTAGAGATATATTGGCTATCCCTGTATCCACTGTATCTTCTGAATCCGCTTTTAGTACAGGAGGTCGTGTCCTTGATTCATTTCGTAGTTCCTTGAATCCCTCTACCGTTGAAGCTTTGATTTGTACTCAAAATTGGATCAAATCTCCTAAGGTCATTGATTTAGAAAAAGAGTTGGTTGAATTGGAAAAGGTTGAGTCAGGTATAAATTATATGTTTGAATTTTAAAATCTATTTTATTTTAGTATTACATTACATTATTCTTATTAGTTGTTTGTGTTTACATATATAGAGTTAGCTGGATTAGTTTCTATTGATGTTGGCATTACTGCGGTTGAGCTCAATACAACTGTTACTACTAGATTTTAAGGTATTTTCTAGTGTTGTTTTTTTTCTTCTTCTTTTGACTATTGTTGCTTAAACTTTTAACTGTTGTTGCTGGATTTTATGTTGTTGCTAAACGTTTCATTATTGTTGCTGGAATCTTTTACAGCTACTGTTGCTGGATTTTCTGTTGTTGCTAAACCTTTCACTGCTGGTGCTGGAATCTTTTATAGTTGCTGTTAGATTTTGGTGCTATTAGACCAATATTGGACCAATACATCTATGTCATTTTAAGACTAAGTGATGTTTATTTGCTTTTGAATTATTTAGAATTTATGAATTTTATGGAAATGATATTTTATGGAATTTTATATATTATTAAGTGTTAATATATATGATAGTTTACGGACCTACTTTTAAGCATGTGCTAGAAAAGGTAACATTTGAGTATCAAAACAACTAATATATACTGTATATTATTATATATTTGTTTTACATATGTTGATATATATTTGTAATGGATAACATTTGAGTATCAAAATAACTAATAAATTTTTATAAATTAAGGTATATTAATGAAAATATATAAATAATTAATGGTGTATATGTATCTTAATATTTTTTATGACAAAGAAAATACATTTCAAAATTTTAATTGTTATATTTTTAATTATTCTATTTTATATGTAGGATTTGTCTCCACTACGTAAATAATTTAATTGTTTGAAATATGCAAAATTATATTGAATTGTGTTATAGATTTTTTAAATTGAAAATAATAATTATTATATACACAACCCGTGGACCCAACCCTACCCAACCCGTAAATATCCGGGTTGATTCGGGTCGGTTTTTAAAGTAGAATTACGGGTTTGATGATAAACCCAACCCATTGAAAGTTGAACGGGTTGGGTAACGGGTTAAGGCGAACCCGGTCCAACCCAACCCGCGTACACCCCTAGTCCTGGTAGTGGTCGAGCTCTTAACAGTCGGATCACCGCTGTTACAAGCTGTTGTTGTGGTCGCGGGATTGAAATGCTTCTGGGCTGAAATGCTCTCCTTAACAGGTTCTGAGGTAGAACAAAAATGAACACCAACAGGAAAACTTCAAAACAGAAACGTGAGGTCGCAGTAGTTGCAAAATTGAGCGTAATCGAAGTCGTGACCCACGAAACGTATACACCGTGGCTTCAAACTCATGTAATTGGAAGCGTATATGATGTCAAGATTCAGCAACGTCACGACCTGCACGAAAACTAACAACCAAACAGAGTAATAAGCTCTTAGAGAAATAATAATCGATAAAACAGAGTTGAACCGAAAATACGAGCGATATCATCATCTTGCTGCTATTACCCGCTCATCTTTGTCGTTGTCGGAAACTGAAAATAGTGGAGCCTATGCGTACAATGATGCTTCAAGCTCCTGCTGCATCTTGCTCATCAACCTGCAAAAAAAAAGAGAAACAAACAATGACTCAAGATCAGTTGTTGCAGGCACGGTATGGTGTTGTTACCATTATGAACTTGGATGTCGTTGGTTTGAGTTTATGCGAAGTCGAAGGTGGATGGTAAAGTGGTGAAAGTAGAGCTCGAACCAGATGCCGGAAACCAAATCCTCGTTTCAAGCGGCATAAGGGGAACGGTGTCGAGATTTCTCTGTGAACCGTCGATGTCGTCGCCGTGAACGAATGCGGGAGCTCTGAGTTGTTCGTTGAATCTACACAGAGATTGCACTGATGTTGAATCTGATAAATCGCACGAAATTTATCATCGTGTTTGCGTTAGCCATCTTTGGTCGAGTCAAAGCTGTTGCTGAAGCTAATCTGTGGTGGCTAGAGTTTTCATGGTTAATGATTTTGGAGATGCTAACGGCGGCGGTAAAGGGAAGGAAAAGGTTTTTTGGGTTTCACGATTTGGGGAAATCAGGGTGGCGGAAGGTGTGATGGTGAAGGATTGAGGGTGTCGCCGTGAAGAGAAATGGAGAGGGAAAGAGTGGAAGGCTGCGGCTAGGTCTCAGATTGGGGAACTTAGGGTTTTCGGATTTAGGGGCGGCTAGGGTTCCTTTCCCAATCTCTAAGAGAATGAACAGTGATAATCCTCTTTTATAACCAAAACCCAACCCTAATTCTCAAATTCCTCAGCCCACGTCTCCGTGTCTTTTCTCTCAATTTCATTTTTCTCTATTTTTATTTTTCTCTTTTTTTCTAATTAATTCATAAATCTATTTCTAATAAATCTTAACTAATTCAAATTTAATTCTAACTCTAAAAATACTCTATTCTAATTTCAATCCTAATTAATATTAACAATTCTAATTCTCTAAATTAATCTAATCTAATCTAAAATATATTAATTAACTCAAATTCCTAATTAAAATTCTAATTTTTAAATATAATTAAATAATTAAAACTCTAACTTAAACTCTATATTCTAATTCTATTCTAATCTATACTAATTAAATAATTAATATTAAAATTATATTATATTAACATATTATCAAAATAAATCATTAAACAAAAATAATGATAAATATATACAAAAACAAATGCCACGTGGCACGATGAAATAAAATTGTGAAATACTATATGATAAAATAAAATCATAAAAGGCTATATGATGAAATAAAATTGTGAAAGACCATATGATGCAATAAAATATTAAAAGACTATATGATGAAATAGAATCGTGGACGGCTGTATGCAAACATAAAAACTATGCATCAATAAAGTCATGCAAAGTGAGACAACAAACAAAGATAAATGAAAATGAGGATGGAAGCACATCGAAGTGATATGGTGAAAGAAAATAAATCAATAATAAATAAAAATCATAACATGTTCAAGAAATATTGTTACAGTAACTAAAACTGGCTTAAAATTATAACTATTGATCAACCAAAACAATAAGGCTCATTCCTCTTCGCCAACTAATATCTCCTCCACAACCTTCTTCTATGAATCCAACTTTTCCAGGGGGATCTCTATTTCTGGATAAAATAATTCAACTTAATTTAAGGCATTATTGAAATCAACCTGTATGGCGTTGATATTGTTGTTGAGAGAGTCATTTAGCTCCTTGTTCATCTCCTCCACTCATAAGCCTTTTCCTCATAGGAACGACCATCTTTCTCTTTCTAAAGAGCATCCTCAAGTTATTCAATTTGTAAGAAGAATAAGTTATCGCTTCTCGGTTTTTTACAAACTTTCTCCCCGTCTCTACCAATGATCCCTCTAAGAGACTATGTTTTAAAGCGAGGTCATAAGGAGCGCCATGTATTTCTATGTCTAAGTCAAGGCTGATCAATTGTTCCCAAATTTGATTCCGTTCATAGAAGACAACGTCATATTTGTTATTCATAACCTTATTTTCCTTATAAGGATTTCCAACACCTCACTCAACCAAAAGCTGCCATGGACATCATGTTGGCACCTTAGTACATCTGTAAAGTTTCCTCTGTCATCAATTCTAGCTTAGTTGTATTTGATAGATTTTGTATATAAGCATAATCCCTTTATACGAGGTAGGACTAAACTTTATTTGAGGAATAGGGCCCATAGTCATGAAGAATTTTGGAAGCTTGAATATAGGAAGAAAAACCTAGCTTCCCTTAGAGTTATTCCTTATAAGGCGCACTGCAACGACTTGGACTTTTTGGCGGGGTTTCCCTCTAGAACCCAATATTTTTTCCGCGGTCCCTTTTGGCGGTATAGTGGGCCGAAGACAGGGGCCGGTCATGAGACTTATGTATGTGTCTGCTCTGCAAGTGAAGCATTCCTCTTCCCATGGAATGCCTTAATGTCTTTGTCGGGATCGAATTGGAATTTGAAGAAGGAGATTAGGAGTTATTTTTTACCATCTGAGCTTTCTTCCTTTTAAAAATATCACAAACCAACCCCGTTATCTGCAAAATAAATAAAAAATAGTTCTAGAAAAAAACTTATAAGACAATGAAGACAAACCAAAAGACAATCTAATCATCTTACTAAAAAGATCCTTTCCTTCTTAGGTAGTGTCTGCTTATACGACTGACCGATAATCAATGTATCGCTTCTTCTGTTGAATAGGAAACATATCTAAAGGGCATGCACCATCTCCGTAGCCCAAAGTCTCACAAAAGGCAACCAAATCCTCTCACAACGTCTCTTCTTCTGATATTAGAGAGTCAGATGCAAAGGATTAACTTTTCAAAGGCCGAAATAAATGATTTAGAGACCAACATTTCCAAATTATGTTCCTACAATTCACTGACTTCGAACAAAGGGGGCAGAGGGACCATCTTCTTGAAGAATGCATAAAGAGGAATAAGCTTCTTGATTCTGGAGAGCAACCAAAAAGTAATGATTCTTAAATTTTTTCAGCTTTCAAGATAAACATCAAACACCTCAATTGGTTGATGGATATAGAGCAACCCGTTGCCCTCGCTCTTCTCAAGCAGAAGTGCATGTCACATTGAAAAGGTTGAAAATAATCTCAGAGTTGACACTCCTCTTTGATACTTGTACCAGTATTGAAATACCAAAAAAGGACCCATCTTGAGGATCTCAGCCTAGAGCGACGTTGACCTAGTATTCTAGAAGACTTCTCATTACTACATTATAGCAGTGGTAACTATTCTAGATCGGCCTGATGATAATAAAAAGGTCAAAATCTTTAATCCAACGTAATAAGGCATTGGAGGCACAATGCTCACAGAACCTCCATGCTCGTATTCAATTCACTCCATGAACTATCATTTGCCGTTGGATATCATCCAATGGTTCCTTGCATACCACTCAAGAAAGCAAGATGGTTTCTAACCATTCATCATATATAAGAGGTCTCATACAAGATCTAGGATATGTTATAACCATAATTTACTCACACATTACTTTTTGTTTTAATAACTAACTTGAGTGTTTGAATAATAAAATAACCATGCATGTCAGCTCGTTTTCTACGGTATGAAATGAAGGTGAGAAAAACACTTAGAAAGAGGGGTTGAATAAGAGTTTTAAATAATATGGCAATAAAAATAACTCAAGATTTTTATCCTGGTTCGTTGAACTCAACTACTCCAGTCCACCTTATCAAAGATGATTTGCCTTTCTCCACAAGGACTTAATCCACTATTGATCAACTGATTACAATAGCAAGCACTAAGATCAACTGTCTTAGTCTTCTCAAGAGCTACTGACCACACCTTGGTCTTCTCAAGGAACTTCTTACAAATTAATGTAAACTAAACAAGTGTTTAAATGCTTCTAATAAGCTGTATCACAACTGTGATATTTACACTGAAGATTAAGTACAAATAAAACTATACAGTTTTATGAAAGAACAAATATATATGAGCTTTGAGAGATTTTCACTTTGATGCTTCAAACGTGTGTATCAATATTTTTCTTTCTGATTGAGCAACTTCTAAATGTTGTAGAAGTTCTCCTTTTATAGCTTTTTCCAAGTCCTTTGAATAATGTGCAGCTGAGTATTATATTGAAATATAAGACTTTTCATCACCAGAAGGTATGGGCAGAGACATGCTTTTTGCAGTAAAAGTATGGTTGTAGAAGCTTTGGGATTTGCACCACGTCTCTTCATTTGACAAAATAGCCGTTGGTTACTTTGGAAGTAGCACCACGTCCAATCAAGTTTACAGCTTCTTCAACAAGCTTTCTTCAGGATGAAGTCTTCATAATCTTCACTTCAGAATTTGTAACAAGCTTAAGAGGAATCAAATACTTGAGATGATCAGAGCTAAATGTTTGAGATGATCAGAGCTTTGATAGATGATCAGAACTTGATATATCAGAGTCTCAATATTGATCAGAGTCTTCATCAGAGTATGCAACAATATGTGCTTTAGCATGAATATTATTTGATTAGAGTCTGATTATCAGAGCCTCTGTTCTTGCAGTGAAATGAACTTCAGAGTCTGATTTGATCAAAGCTTTCAACTCTTTATACAGTTCTTTCAAAAATGCTTTAGATTATTTTGCAGCTTCTGCTTCAGATTCTTCTGGCAGCGCTTTAGAGTCTTCTGATTGTCTTGCATCTGATGCTTCAGAGCCTTGAATAGTTGCTTGTACTTATGTATTTTGCTTCTTTAAGAGTATTCAATTTAATACCTGAAACAATAATACTTGAACAAATTTTAGAGTATATATTTTCTTAATACAAAATTCCATAAGAGTTATCATCAAAACATAGAGATATAAGAAACACCAATATGTGTTCTAACATGAAAAATTTGTGAAAATTTGCTTCACCGAGACTTCATTACACATTTCGGCTTATGCATTCAATGTTAGTTAATACTATGTATGAATTTCATTTTAATATTGCTTATGGATTGAACAATCAGATTCTTTTTCTCCCCCTTTTTGTCATAATCAAAAAGAATTTAAAAGACAGAAAAGATAACAGAAGAAAAGAAAATAACACATAAATGAAAAACAAAACAGCCAGATTCATTCAAATAAGATGTTCAGAAAAGACAACAGAAACCAAACAACAGAAAACAAGAATGCAAAAACAAGAAACCAAACAAGAATGCAAAAACATGGAAAAGAAAACTAGGGCTGGCGAGATGCAATCAGGGGTCAGAAGATCAGTAATCTTTGCAGTAGACTCTTCTTGCTTAGCCATCCAAGTTTTGATCTCCTCAGTAGTCTGTTCTTGTTTTACCACCCATGATCTTATTTCCTTAACTTCTTGGACAATGTCTGGAGTCTCAGTCTTCATCTCAGATGCAGAGGGTGTAGAAGCAGATGCAGTTGCCTTAGGATGATCAATCTCCATGTTAGATGCATTCTGAGGATCAGGAGTATCTTCTATCATTGGAGCAGTATCTTCAGATGAAGAATCTTCAGCAGGAGCATCTTCCAGAAGTAGCACTGGTATTGTGAGAATGCTCAGCAGAGTCTGTCTGACCATTTCAGCAAACTTTGCCTTTGCATCATCAGCGCAAACTGTTCTGAGATCAGAGGCAGCAGTGTTGAACCTTGAGATGAATCTATTCCAAGAATCTTCAAATTCAGTAGGATCCATACTAGACAGATACTCTTTTTCTACAGAAGCAATCCCCATAAGCATTTCCTTCTTGAAATTCTTAAACAAGTTATAAACATCTGATCTGGGTTTGGGGTTCAGATAGTCTTCTAGGAAGACTTTTTGTGAAGGTTCAGGGCTTGTTTGAGTTTGTTCAGGAGGTGTTGGATCAGATGGTGGTTGTTCAGATGGTTGTTGTTCAGATGGTTGTGGTATGGTGAGATGAGGAGTAGTGAGTGTTGAGGTATCAACATCAGATGGTTTTGATGTAACAACATCAGATGAAGATGGTAGTAAGTCTGTGAAGTTAAATTTGGAGCAAAGAGCAAGGTGATGAAGGTGTTGCTCAGAAGCAGGTAGGTCAGATGGTAGTGGTTTATAAGGGTCAGGAATTTGTAAACAAGTTGGTGAGGGAACTTCAGATTCATTAGAATCAAATGATTCAGTTGAATGACATGAAGTGGAAGATAAGACATACATGGTTGCAATGGGTTGCACATCCAGAATGTCTTTAGATGGTTGTGGGATAGAGGGTTCAGGATTTGGGATGGTTGGTTCTTCTGGTGGTTGAGTAGAAGAGGGTGGTTCAGATTGTTTTTGTTGTTGTGGTTCAGATTGTGTTTGTTGAGGGGGTTCAGATGATTTTTGATGAGAGGGTTCAGATGGTTGATGAACAGAAGATGGTTTAGAATGTGTATGAGGAGATGAAATGGGTTTAGATGGACGAGGTCTAGATGGTTGAGGAGCAGATGGTTGAGGAGGAGATGGTGGAGGTGAAGGTGAGGGTGAATGGACAGATGGTTGTGGATCAGATGTTAATACCTTTTTAATTGTTTCTCTTATTTCCTCCAAGCTAGCTTCTGGAGGATTTTCCTTCAGCTTCTTGTCCTTCTCAGGCTTATCAGCAGCATCAGAGGCTTTCCTCTTAGGCTGTTGTTAGATCCCAAATATTGTATATATTTGACCTCTTTTAGTAGTATTTTTACTTGTTTTTTATCTAGTATTGTTGAATTAGTAGTTGAATTTGTTTAGTTTCATGTTGTTGAGATTCAAGTGAATGGTGCTTGTAATATTGTTGTTAGTGTGCAGGATTAATACTAATAGGAACACCTTGGAGGAGATGAGTCACATCTGCCAGAAGAAGTTGAAAATCAAAGCATTCGCCTGGCGAAGCTCAGCGAGTGCCAGCGAATGTTCGCCCGGCGAGTTCTGGCGAGCCAAAGCGAATAATTCAAATTAAACTCCCAGACCAAAAAGGCAGGAAGTTCGCCAGGAGAAGGTTCCAGCGAAGCTTCGCTACCATTCGCCTGGCGAAGATGCTGGCGAAGAAGTCTTGGCTTTTCTCTTGGCAATTCCAGTGGCAAAAAGGCATGAAGTTTGCCAGGCGAGTGAAGCCTGCGAAGGTTCGCCTGGAGAATGGTTGATTCGCCTGGAGAAGGCGCGATATCGCAGATGGCGGTTTGCTTTCTGAGGCACTTTGAAGTGCCTGTTTACTTGATGTTCGTCTGGCGAAGGTTCCTGTTCGCCTGGCGAATGTGGGGAAACAGAGCTACTTTTTGTACTTTATTATTGCTTTATAAGTGCCATACTTTGTACTATGTGGATATATCATCTAGAAACATAAAAGCTCAGACCTAGAACTCAAAATAGTTTAGTTTTTCTCTCTTTGCTCAACCTTTGTAATCAAGAGAAGTGGAATCACATCCTTCATCGATTCATAGAAGTGGATGTTCTTCATCTTCTCCATTTTCTTCTTGTTCAAGCTACCCATGAGAATGATTAGCTAAGTTCCTCTTTTTGTCAAGGTTAGATGTAGGTGATCATCAAGCTTTGTATGTAAATGTATTGATCATCATTTGTAAACTCTTGGTTGGTGAATGTATGGTGAAAACTTTGCTTTCATGTTAACTCTTTGTGTTGGTTTATGATTGAAAAATGTTTTCCAACTCTTAACCTAGGTTTTCATCCATCTTTGTTCTTAAGCTAGAGATAGTTAAGAATGAAGTTGTTCATTTAAATGTTAAACGTTAATGTTGCCATTTTGATAGATTGTGTGAGAAATTAACAATGGATCAAAATGGTAAAACCCACAATGTGAGTTAGAAATAATCACATCGAGAGGATGTTGTGAATGTATTTATCATCAAATGGAGTTTATGAATCTTGTTTTATCGAACATGTACATGCAAAGCGATCATCGAACCCTAACTTTGACAATCTTTCTTTAAACCAAAAAACTCTAACAGTTACCGCTTTACATTACTTTTTATGCAAGAAAGAGTTACCAAAACCAAAACCCCCTTTGTTACTAATAGTTAAGAATTTTACAACTGTTGAACTGCGACAATATCTTATATTCCCTGTGGATACGATAACAAAAACCTGATACTCTACTACTGTTCTAACAAAATGGCGCCGTTGCCGGGGAATATAAATTGATATTGCGAGCATCGCAATAGTCGTTGAATTTTTAACTTTAAATTTTTGACTTGTGCTTGTAATCTGTTTGGTTTAGTGTGCAACCTTTGTTTTATGCGAGGACAGATCCCTGAGGACCAAATTCTTTTTGATCCAGAGATTGAAAGAACCGCAAGGAGACTGAATAGTAGAACAAGACGGAGGAAGCAACAAGCTAGACAAAGACAAGAGCAAGGAGAAAGTTCCTCTACACTACCACCATCACCACATTTAACACCAACTATGGCAGCACCTCCACCACCACCTCCAGTTTCCACTCCATGCACGAACAGTCCAAGACATACAGCTCAGTTCGCACGGAATCTTCAAAATGGAAGACAAGCTGAGATGAAAACGAGAATCCTAGCTCTAGTCTATTAAAATCCTTTCACGGGACTAGACCATGAGGACCCGTTCACCCATCTTACAAAATTCTATGAGATAGCTGGCGCAACGGGAGAAACAGAAGGTGACGAAGAGTCATTGTTTAGGAGACTATTCCCTCATTCCTTGATAGGGAAAGAGAAGGAGTGGTACCTTGATCAATCGACAACAATCATGACGGATTGGAATCTTCTAGAAGAGAAGTTTCTTGAACATTTCTTTCCACATAACCGATTCATGGAGGCTAAAACTGAGATTGCGGTATTTTCTCAAGGAGCTAGTGAATCACTAAACGAAGCTTGGGAGTGATACAAATCTATGTTAAGAAAGTGCAAGGGACACGGTTTCAACGAGCTCACTCAAGTTCATATTTTCCGCAATGGACTCCTTTCGGTTCACAAGACCTTATTGGATGCTACAGCGGGATGATCTTTGATGTCAAAAAGTGCAGATGATGCAATTGCAATTATTGAAAAGATGGCACTTAATGATCATCAAGGGAATCATAACCGTGGGGTGACTTAAAGAAAACCGGGTGTGCTCGAGTTAGGGACAAATGACGCTATTCTTGCACAAAACAAACTTATCTCACAATAAGTGGAACTGTTAACTCAACAAATAAAAGAGTTAAAAGAACCGTCAAAAGCTAAACAAATAGCTTGTTGTGAACTTTGCAAAGGTGAACACGACACCGGATTTTGTCCACCTCCAGGGTTCGAAGAAGTTAATTACATGGAAAATCAAAGAGATTACCAACCGAGGCAACATCAACGACAACAACCACCGTATCAACAACAACAACAACACCACCAAAATCCACAACAACAAAACTATCAAGGCAACCAAGGGTACCAACCTAGGGGAAACTATCAACATAACCCAGGTTATGGGGGTGGTCCTTCCAACCATCAAAATCCCTATCAAACTCAACAACCACCGGTCGTAGCTTCAAAATTGGAAGAGACATTGACGCAATTCATGCAAATGTCAATGACGAATCAAAAAAGTAACGATGCGGAAATTAAATATCTTGAGACTCAAGTTGGTCAACTTGCTAAGCAATTAACAGAACAACAATCGGGACCATCTTTCTCGGCAAATACGCAAACAAATCCTAAGGAGCATTGTAAGGCTATTAAAATGAGAAGTGGAAAAGAGTTGGTTGACGAGAGTGAAAAAAGAGAGGTAGAGAAAAAAATTGATGAACTTGATGGTAGAGTTGGGGAGTGGAGTGAGGATGAAGTTGAAAATAATGAGAAAAATGGTGAAGTTGAAAAGAAAGAAAAATTGGTTGAAGTTGAAAATCAAAAAAATGTTGTAGTTGAAAATAAAACAAGTGAAAAAGTCGTGGTGGAAGAAGTGAAGAAGAAAAAAGAGCGAAATTCTAGAAGGAAGGAGGTAGTGAGCACTACTCCGGTCCAAAATTTACCTTATCCTCATGCTCCATCTAGGATAGAAAATGAACGGCATTATGCCCGGTTCATGGATATCTTTAAACAACTTCAAGTCAATATTCCGTTTGCCGAAGCTTTGGAGCAAATGCCAAAGTATGCCAAGTTCATGAAGGACATACTCACCAAAAAGCGAAGGTATACGGAACCGGAAACAGCTGTTCTGGATGCGAGTTATAGTGCCATCATCCAAAGGACTCTACCGAGAAAAGAAGTTGATTCGGGGCGAGTCACCTTGCCGATTACAATTGGCGACGTTTATGTTGGAAAGGGGTTAATCGATTTGGGGTCAAGCATCAATCTTATACCTTTATCTATTGTGAAAAAGCTTGGTAACATTGAGATTAAAGCCATCCGTATGACGTTACAATTGACCGATAAGTCTACTACTCACCCTCATGGAGTAGCTCAAGATGTATTGGTAAAGGTTGACAAGTTTTTCTTTCCGGTTGATTTTATTGTCATTGATATGGAGGAAGACGATGATGCACCGCTAATTCTCGGAAGACCATTCATGAAAACTGCTCGTATGATGATTGATGTAGACGACAGTTTGATGAAGGTGAGGGTACAAAATGAAGAAGTCACTTTTGACCTTTTTGAAGCAATGAAGCACTCAAATGACAAACGTGATAGTTTCCGGATTGATGTAATTGAAGAAGCCACCTTTGAAGTTGCAAAACATGTTCATGACATAACTCCCATGGAGCTAGCCCTTGATGACTCTTTTGAAGTTTTTACCGATGAAGAAGAACAAGCCCTCGAAGAATGCCTCAAGGAACTTGATAATTTTAAAGAGTTGCAACCATGGGAAGTGGAAGAGGAAGTGTTGAAAAAGGAGGTTGAAGATGAAAAGCCAATGATTCAATTGAAGGAGTTACCAAATAACTTGAAGTATGCATTCCTAGATGAAACCGAAGAAAAGTCGGTTATCATAAGCAACCTTTTATCCAAAAGTGAAGAATCTCGTTTAATTGATGTGTTGAAAAATAATCGAGAAGTGATGGGGTGGACTCTTTCCGATCTCAAAGGAATTAGTCCCTCCTATTGCATGCACAAAATTTTAATGGAGGAGGGTTTTAAGCCGGTGGCTCAACCACAACGACGCTTAAATCCTACAATGAAAGAGGTTGTTAGGAAGGAAGTTGTCAAATTATTGGATGCAAGAATGATCTACCCTATCTCGGATAGCCCTTGGGTGAGTCCGGTGCATGTGGTTCCTAAAAAGGGTGGCATTACCGTTATTCGTAATGAGAAAGACGAGTTGATCCCAACAAAGGTAGCAACGGGGTGGAGAATGTGTATTGACTATAGGCGGTTGAATATCGCAACTCGGAAAGACCACTTCCCACTTCCGTTCATGGACCAAATGTTAGAGAGACTCTCGGGACAATAATTCTATTGTTTTCTAGATGGCTATTCCGGGTACAACCAAATTGCGGTTGACCCGGCCGATCATGAGAAGACGGCTTTCACGTGTCCGTTTGGAATCTTCGCTTACCGCAAAATGCCCTTTGGATTGTGTAATGCGCCGGAAACTTTCCAAAGATGCATGCAAGCCATTTTTGCCGATCTTATAGAGAAAACAATGGAAGTTTTCATGGATGAATTTTCGGTGTTTGGTAGTTCTTTTGGCTTATGTCTGGAAAATTTAGAAACTGTGCTTGAAAGGTGTGTGAAGACTAATTTGGTGCTAAATTGGGAGAAATGCCACTTTATGGTGACAGAGGGGATTGTTCTCGGTCACAAAGTCTCGTCAAAAGGGCTCGAAGTGGATCATGCTAAGGTTGATGTGATTTAGAAGTTGCCTCCTCCAGCTAACGTAAAGGATGTCCGAAGCTTTCTTGGGCATGCCGGTTTCTACCGGCGATTCATCAAAGACTTCTCAAAGGTGGCTAGGCCTTTGAGTAACTTGCTGGCCAAGGACCAGGTATTTCTCTTATCTGATGAATGTTTAAAACCTTTTGAGATTTTGAAACAAAAATTGGTCACCACTCCAATCATAGTTGCTCCGGATTGGAATTTAAATTTTGAGCTAATGTGTGATGCTAGTGACTATGCTATTGGAGCGGTGTTGGGCCAACGAAAAGACAAAATTTTTTATGCTATACACTATGCAAGCAAAGTTCTTAATGAGGCGCAAATTAATTATGCCACAACAGAAAAAGAATTGCTTGCAATAGTGTATGCACTTGAAAAATTTAGGTCATATCTCATTGGGTCTAAAGTGATTGTTTATACCGACCATGCGGCAATAAAATATCTGCTAACCAAACCGGATTCAAAGCAAAGGCTTATTAGTTGGATCCTTTTGTTTCAAGAATTTGATGTAGAAATTAAAGACAAAAAAGGGTCAGAAAATTTGGTAGCAGATCATTTATCTCGCCTTGTCAATGTGGAGGTGACTACTTTAGAAAAGGAAATCCGAGAAGAGTTTCCTGATGAAAAACTCTTTAAAGTTCAAGTAAGGCCGTGGTTTGTGGATTTTGCAAACCACAAGGTGAGTGGTTTTGTGCCGCCCGACCTAACTCCTAACCAAAAAAGGAAATTCCTCTCGGATGCCAAGTACTATGTGTGGGATGACCCTTATCTGTTTAAGCTGGGAGGTGATAATTTATTAAGGAGATGTATTACCGGTGACGAAGCGCAAAGTATTCTATGGCATTGTCACAACTCGCCTTATGGCGGTCATTTCAATGGGGCTAGAACGACAAATAAAGTCCTTCAATCGGGATTTTATTGGCCTTCTATTTTTAAAGACGCAAATGCCCATGCGCAAAGTTGTGACAGTTGCCAACGAAGCGGTGGAATAGGTAAGAGAGATGAGATGCCTCTTCAAAACATTCAAGAGGTTGAACTATTTGATTGTTGGGGTATCGATTTTGTCGGACCATTTCCACCCTCTTTTGGTAATGAATACTTGTTGGTTGCAGTTGACTACGTGTCAAAGTGGGTTGAGGTGTTTGCCTCACCAAGGGCGGATGCTAAAACGGTCATTAACTTTTTAAAGAAAAATATTTTTTCCCGTTTTGGAACCCCCCGAGTGTTGATTAGTGACAGAGGGTCACACTTTTGCAATTCACCGTTGGAAAAAGTTTTACAACATTATGGTGTGATGCATAGAGTGGCAACTCCGTACCACCCACAGGCTAATGGTCAAGCTGAGGTCTCTAATAGAGAGATTAAGAAAATTTTGGAAAAAACCGTGTCGAACTCTAGGAAGGATTGGTCTCAAAAATTGGATGAAGCTCTATGGGCGTATCGCACGGCCTATAAAGCTCCAATTGGGCTAACTCCATTTCAATTGGTTTATGGTAAAACTTGCCATTTGCCGGTTGAAATGGAGCACAAGGCCTTATGGGCCTTAAAAGTTTTGAATTTTGATAATGAGTTGGCCGGTGAAAAGCGGAAGGTGCAACTTCCTGAGTTGGAAGAGATGCGAAATGCCGCATACCACTCAAGTTGGTTGTACAAAGAAAAAGTTAAGGAATATCATGACAAGAAGCTCCAAAAAAAAGAATTTGTGCCCGGGCAGTTGGTGTTGTTGTTCAATTCCAGGTTAAGACTCTTTCTTGGAAAATTGAAATCAAAATGGTCGGGGCCATTTCGTGTAATTGAAGTAAAGGAGTATGGAGCTGTCGTGATAGAGGACCTGCAAAAGAAAGACAGTTGGACGGTAAATGGCCAACGCTTAAAGGTATATCTTGGTGGTCATATGAATCGTGATAGCTGTGTCTTCCGTCTAGATGTTCCGGAGTGAGCATCTTGGACCGTCGAGCTTATCCGATGTTAAACAAGCGCTTGTTGAGAGGCACCTCAACATTGTAAGTATTTACATGTTTTTCTATTCATTTTTGCTTGTTGTGAAAGCTGGTTGTGAATTTGTGTGAGAGGAGCATGCATCAGATCCAAATCCTGCTGTCATGTTCGCTAACCTTCGCCTGACGAATGGTAGCGAGTGTTCGCCTGGCGAGCCTCAGCGAATCTTCGCTGGCTTTCGCCTGGCGAGTATGGCGTATCAGCACACCCTGAATTGCCACATCAGTTAAAATTGGGGGATTTTTGGGATGGGCCACCTGGGCCCATGAACCGTTTCTTTTATTTTTCTATTCTGAAACCCTAACTGTTCCATCCTTTGCCTCCACTCTCACACTTTCACGTTTTGCAATCTTCACTCTTGCTCTCTCTTTCCCTTAGATTTTCTGCACTTCAATCTCCAGGTACGCATTCTGATTTTCCTTTTATTTTTGTACATTGTATATGTTGTTTACCTTTATTATTGTTCTTCTTTGTTCTTTTGGTAAGAACTCTTTGCCGTTGCCTCTGTAGTTGTGCTAGGTTTAGAACCCCCTTTCACTGATTTTGTTCAAATTAAAGTGTTAACATTTTTCAAATCAATTCTATTTTGTGAAAGGGGATTGTATGCATTTTGGTTAAAATATGGCACAAGAGCAGAGTCTCTATTTTTTTGATTTTTCGCACACTCGTTGGCATTTGCCTGGCGAGTGGTAGCGAACATTCGCCAAGATTCGCCTGGCGAACCAAGGCGAATGCAGCAGAATTTTTCTTTCTTTGCTGTTTAGTACTGGCTGTTTCTTTCTAACATCTTGGTTCTATGTTGTTTGTTTTTAACGTTGTTTTCAGATGAGACCTAGGATGATCAACCCCAACAAGAGAAAGGCCTCTACTTCTCGTACCGTACCGATCCGCTTCGATTTAGACAAGTTCTGCGGCACTACTCAGGCCGCCCACTACGAAACTCTCGAAAGGAGGAACATCATGGCAGAAAAGAGGTTCCAGTTGAGTGACACTGGATCGCACCGTGCTATTGACGCGCTTTTTGTAGCGAAAAAGTGGGAGCGTCTGATGACTCCTCTGGATGGTTACAATGCTGGAATAGTTAGGGAATTCTATGCAAATGCCATCCCGAATGATGGTGAAGTGTTTAGTTGGGCCTCGACAGTCCGTGGTGTCACGGTAAGGTTTGATCGGCGAGCTATAAGTAATGCTTTGGGTAACCCTTTGTCTCTTTCAGGAAGCCAGATAGATGAGTACCATCAGGACCTGAACAAGCATCGTGATTTGGATGCAATGACTAGAGATTTGTGTTTAGATGGACGCAATGTGGTGTGTAATTCTTCAGGGGTGGCTATTCGATATCTTCGCACTGATATGAAACCTTTAGTGCAGCTGATTTTGTTGTTTGTACTGACGAATATTGTGCCAAGGTCCCACCGCAGCTCGGTGCCTATACCTATTGCCCATTTGATTCATTCGATCCTGCAAAATGTACAGATTGACATTGCACGCATCATTGCTGATGAGATGCGTGCTGTGGTTTTAAGTGGACGTGGAGGGATAACGACTCGCAAGAATGCCCCACTAACTTTCCCGTGCCTTATTATGTCGCTTTGTGCTTATGTCGGTGTGGATATCCCTTAGAGGAGACAGGTGACCATTCCTGCTGCGATCGATGATAAGTATGTTAACAAATTTTGTAGAGCTAGGTCTGCTGTTGGTGAAACTTCTGCTGCCAGTACTGATGCCGGCAGGCGTGCCGGGGGCACTCCTGGATCTGGTCAGGCTTTTCCTGCTTTCTACCCATTTCAGCAGGAGATTTGTACTTATAATTGGGATTGGATGGCCGCTCAGCAGCGCACCACTTGTGATCTTCATGACTCCTTGCAGCTTTTGCAGTTGCAGATACGTGATCCTACCGGGAACCACACGATGATGACTAGGGAGCAATTCCTTGAGCATGTTGCACGGCCTGTGGACAGGCCCAGTTTTGGTAGGGGGAGGATGCAGAGGATGATGACCCTACTGGTGATGAGGTAGATGATGATGATGATGACGGTGACGAGGGTGATGAGGACGATGATGATGGTTATGACATGTCTGAGGAGGAGGAGTGATCTCTGTGTGTTGTTACTTCCTTTGTGCTACAAAGTGAAGTTTTTATCTTGTTCTTGATTTTTATCTTGTATTTCCATTCAGTTGTTTTGTGATGTACTCTGGATTGAATTTCTGTTTTGTACTTGTACCTTTTAAGGTACCCTTGACATTGTTGGTGTTATACACCCATTTTATCATTCAACATTATTATTAATATATTTGATTTTTTCTTTATTATTACTTATTTATTGTTTAAGTTTTTTTTGTGAAGATTATTCAAGGGTGGTTGTGAATATTTTAACACCCTATTGTCGACGTTTAGTGTCTTTTGTAGATATGCAAAAATTTCATTCAAGTGGGACAGCGATGATATTGTCGTTCTCACAAATTTGTTGACAAGGTTTTTGGTTACCTTGTTCCTGAATTTAGAATGTTTTAGAACTTGTTATCCTTTGAATAATTTTTGTAACTTTGCTTCTTTTTGCAACTTTGAGGATTAATATGTCATTTAGGTCCTATATCACAAATGTAAGAATCCTCCCTTTTAATTATACATATGCTATGGATGGATGATGAATTTTGTGTATACTTATAATTCATGTTCTATCTCTTGTTCTTTATAATTTTGTGGAAGTTTTAGAGAGGATCAAGACACTTGTTTGTATTAAGAACAACCATTTCCATACACGTCCCTAAGGAGTGTGACTTTCGTTAGCCCCTTTTGAGCCTTTTTATTTAAGCTCATCTTTTGAGCTTCTAATTTTCGGTTTCTTCTTGAACCTTGAGTCTTGCTGTAAAAACTTGGAACAATTCACTTTGGGTGGAGTTGGAATTCAGTTGGGGAGAACAGAGAAAGTCGAGAAAAATAAAATTGTGAAAATCTTTCAAGCAAGCGGTGTGAACAAAAGTTGATAAAAAAAAGAAGAGAAGAAAGAGAAGAGAAAAAGAACATAATGATATTTTTTTAAAAAAAGATGAGTATGCTTGCTTGAAGGGAAGAAAAAGAAAATAAGTGTGCAAAAGGCTTGTGAGGGTTGGCATTTATAGGCATTTGATGAATGAAGTGGGATGTTGTAAATACTTGTATAGTGAGTGTTCCCGAGCATCGACAATTTCGTTTCAATGGCCTTATAAATGACCCTTTGTTGTAACCCGACCAAGCTACAACCCTTGAAGTCCTATGTGATCTTTAAATTCCATAATTTTGTTGTGAGCATTTAGATATTGTATGAATTGTGTAGTATTGCATTATTTGTCATTGGAGTGAATTTTTGTCCCGCGCTTTCATGCGCTTTTACTTCAATCCTTCTTCGAAGTGGAGTGTTAGAATGACATGTCATGAGAATTAGTTGTTTCTTGAAGCATTGTTTAATTTGTTTTTCTTAGAATCAAGTTCTTGTACATTGTGTAGTGTGGAAATTGTGTAACCTCTTGCCTTGTTGCTTTTGTTGTGTGTTTGAGCCGAATGTTTTCACTTGGGTTGAATTGGTTCTTGAGCAAATCCTCCTTTTTGTTTTGTGAGGCATACTTTGTTTGAGGACATGCAAATAAGTTAGTTGGGGAGAGTTGTTAGATCCCAAATATTTTATATATTTGACCTCTTTTAATAGTATTTTTACTTGTTTTTTTTATCTAGTATTGTTGAATTAGTAGTTGAATTTGTTTAGTTTCATGTTGTTGAGATTCAAGTGAATGATGCTTGTAATATTGTTGTTAGTGTGCAGGATTGACACTAATAGGAACACCTTGCAGGAGATGAGTCACAGCTGCCAGAAGAAGTTGAAAATCAAAGCATTCGCCTGGCGAAGCTCAGCGAGTGCCAGCGAATGTTTGCCCGACGAGTTCTGCCGAGCCAAAGCGAATAATTCAAATTAAAATCACAGACCAAAAAGGCAGGAAGTTCGCCAGGAGAAGGTTCCAGCGAAGCTTCGCTACCATTCGCCTGGCGAAGATGCTGGCGAAGAAGTCTTGGCTTTTCTCTTGGCAATTCCAGTGGCAAAAAGGCATGAAGTTCTCCAGGCGAGTGAAGCCTGCGAAGGTTCGCCTGGTGAATGGTTGATTCGCCTGGCGAAGGCGCGATATCATAGAGGTTTGCTTTCTGAGGCACTTTGAAGTGCCTGTTTACTTGATGTTCGCCTGGCGAAGGTTCCTGTTCGCTTGGCGAAGGTTCCTGTTCGCCTGGCGAATGTGCGGAAACAGAGCTACTTTTTGTACTTTATTATTGCTTTATAAGTGCCATACTTTGTACTATGTGGATATATCATCTAGAAACATAAAAAATCAGACCTAGAACTCAAAATAGTTTAGTTTTTCTCTCTTTGCTCAACCTTTATAATCAAGAGAAGTGGAATCACATCCTTCATCGATTCATAGAAGTGGATGTTCTTCATCTTCTCCATTTTCTTCTTGTTCAAGCTACCCATGAGAATGAGTAGCTAAGTTCCTCTTTTTGTCAAGGTTAGATGTAGGTGATCATCAAGCTTTGTATGTAAATGTATTGGTCATCATTTGTAAACTCTTGGTTGATGAATGTATGGTGAAAACTTTGCTTTCATGTTAACTCTTTGTGTTGGTTTATGATTGAAAAATGTTTTCCAACTCTTAACCTAGGTTTTCATCCATCTTTGTTCTTAAGCTAGAGATAGTTAAGAATGAAGTTGTTCACTTAAATGTTAAACGTTAATGTTGCCATTTTGATAGATTGTGTGAGAAATCAACAATGGATCAAAATGGTAAAACCTACAATGTGAGTTAGAAATAATCACATCGAGAGGATGTTGTGAATGTATTTATCATCAAATGGAGTTTATGAATCTTGTTTTATCGAACATGTGCATGCAAAGCGATCATCGAACCCTAAATTTGACAATCTTTCTTTAAACCGCAAAAATCTAACAATTACCGCTTTACATTACTTTTTATGCAAGAAATAGTTACCAAAACCAAAACCCCCTTTGTTACTAATAGTTAAGAATTTTACAACTGTTGAACAGCGGCAATATCTTATATTCCCTGTGGATACGATAACAAAAACATGATACTCTACTATTGTTCTAACAGCTGTGCAACAGATCCTTCCCCAGCTTTCCTCTTCTTGCGCCTTTCTCGCAGAAGATTTGGCAGCACTTCTCCTTCCTTCTGTATCATGTTGGCAGGCAGAGGAATACCATCTCTCAAACATTCAGCAATGAATGACAGAATGATTTCCCTAGGTTCATCTGCACTGAACATGGGAAAATCTGCTATAGGAATCTGCCTTCTGCTGACTTCTTCAGAGTCAATCTTCTTAGGTTTTCCAGCAAGCTCTGAGATAATCTTCATCCTTTTCAGAGTATTCCCATTAATGACAGATCCTACAATGTAAGACAGATCCTCTGTCAACCCAACATCAGTCAGATGCTTTACAAGACCATTCTCTGTCAGAATGTCTGATATCAGCCTTCCCATAGGGATCCAATTTCTGATCTTTCCAGCCTTAGCTCTTACTTCTTCTCTTGTTTCCTTTATGTGATTCAGCAGATGACTGAACAAAAGATAAGGCAGATCCACCTTCTTGCCTTGACTCATACAGAACATGAAATACAGTTGTTCTGTGTTGACATAATCTGAAGAGTTTGAAGATTTTCTATGAAAAATAGAGCTCATGAAAATCTTAGCCCAGATTCTGTAAACAGGCTTCAGATCTCTGACTTTGTTGGATGGTTCCCCAGAAACACATGCCTTTTGAAACACATCAACCAAGTCCACACGAGCAGTAGCCATACTTGTGATTCCATTAGTTTCCTTGTACTCAATCAACTGTCTGATTAACTTCTCAGTAATAACAATCTCCTTTCCAAGAACAGAAGAGTGAATGAACTTAGGGCAAACTTGGGCATGAATCCAGAACTCTTTCACCAATGCTGGATAAACAGGACTCATCAACCTGTCAAAGTACTTTGCCTAGTTTTGAGTTTTAATGGTTGGTTTGAGATCAAAGCCATTTTCTTCAATGGAAGCAAAATCCACAAAGTTTTCACACAGAACCTCAAGATCCTTAGTTGGAGTGAGAAGAGTTCTCACTAGTTCCTTGTACACAACAACATTTGGAGATGATACAGCAGCAGTAGAGGTTTGCATTTGAGCAGATGTTGAAGATGATGATGCCATTGATGTTCTTGAGATACGTCTGGGTTTACGTGAGGATTTGGTTTTTGAAATGAGATGGAAGCAATGAAGAAGACAGAAATGCATATGAGAAAAAAATGTGATAGATAGTGTAAAGTGTGAAATGTGAAGTGTTGTGAGAATATATATAGAAAAATTTTGGGCAAACAAAGGTCACACATAATCTCACGCGTACACTTAAGCAATTAATGAAGTGAAAAATAATCATATCAGGCAATTAATGCAAAGAATAAAATCATTTCAAGCATTTATGATTCTGACAGATGGGGGGAAAATCAAGAGATTTTAGATTTTCAAAGCAATACCTCAAACGTCAATTCAGTATGGTGCACTCTATCTTTCCAGATTCTGAGATACACGTGTTTGCTTGCATGTGCCTCTGAAACTTCTTGAGAAATGAAACGTTAGACAATGTTCAGATCCTCTGAGCCTTGTTAGTTCAGATTTACACACAAATAAATAAACACAGAATTGAAATGAAGAAATACTTCAGAATTTAGACATTTATTATCTGAGTAAAAATTTCATCTGATGAATATTTTATTCTGGACAGAAGTCCATACTTATATTTTTTAGAATAAATTTAAATCTATCTTCAGCAAGGAGTTTTGTAATGATATCGGCCCACTGATGATCTGTATCCACAAAGTTTAAATTAATAATTCCCTTCTGAACATAGTCTCTGATGAAATGATGTTTAATCTCTATATGCTTAGCTTTAGAGTATAAAATAGGGTTTTTAGATAAGCATATAGCAGAAGTATTATCACAGAAGATAGAAATGTTACTCTAAAAAATCTGATAATCTTCCAGCTGACTTTTCATCCAGAGCATCTGGGTGCTACAACTAGCAGCATCAATATATTCTGCCTCTGTTGTTGAAAGTGAAATTGTGGGTTGCTTCTTGCTGAACCATGAGATCAGATGACTTCCAAGAAACTGACAGCTTCCAGAAGTACTTTTACGTTCTATTCTGTCTCCAGCATAGTCAGCATCACAAAATCCAACTAATTTATAATCATCAGATCTTCTGTAACATATACCCACGTTAGTAGTACCTTTCAGATGCCTTAGAATCCTCTTAACAGCTGTTAAGTGAGATTCTCTAGGATCTGATTGAAATCTAGCACACAGACAAACACTAAATAAAATATCAGGTCTTGAAGCAGTCGAATATAAGAGAAATCCAATCATACCTCTGTAAAGTTTTTGATCAACTTTCTTGCTTACCTCTTCCTTACCAAGTGTGCTTGTAGGATGCATTGGAGTCTTTGCCAATTTGCTTTCATTCAGATTGAACTTCTTCAGAAGCTCTCTGACATATTTAGTCTGGTGAATGTATGTGCATTCTGGAGTTTGATTTACTTGGATTCCCAGAAAGAATCTAAGTTCTCCCATCATGCTCATTTCAAATTCAGCCCGCATAGACAAAGCAAACTCCTTTCCCAGCATAATATTGGTAGATCCAAAAATAATATCATCCACATAAATTTGAAAAATTAGTAAATCTTTCTTAAATGTTTTACAGAAAAGAGTTGTGTCCACTTTGCCTCTAATAAAGTTCTTTTCCAGAAGAAAATTACTTAATCTTTCATACCAAGCTCTGGGAGCTTGTTTCAAACCATAAAGAGATTTTTTGAGTTTGAAAACATGATCTGGAAATTTATCACTTTCAAAACCAGGAGGTTGATGGACATAAACTTCTTCTTCTATAATACCATTTAAGAAGGCACTCTTAACATCCATCTGATATAGAGTGATGTTATGTTGTGCCGCAAATGAAATAAGAAGGCGTATAGATTCTAACCTTGCCACTGGAGCATAAGTCTCAGTGTAATCAATTCCTTCTTGTTGACTGTATCATTGAGCTACTAGCCTTGCTTTGTTCCTAACAACTTCTCCTTGCTCATTTAGTTTATTTCTGAATACCCACTTTGTTCCAATAATGTTGAAACCTTTTGGTCTTGGAACCAGATCCCAAACATCATTTCTTGTAAATTGATTCAGCTCATCTTGCATTGCAAGTATCCAATCATTATCACTCAGAGCCTCATCCATATATGTTGGTTCAATAGTAGACACCAACCCAAAAAGTAATGTTCCAGATGATCTGATAAACAACCTTGTTCTTATAGGGTCATCTTTCTTTCCAATAATCATTTCTTCTGGGTGAGAAGCTTTGATTCTGGATGATCCTTTAACAGTTGGTTCTTCAGAAATATTCATGTTATTCATCTGAGAAGCCAATGGAGTTGCATCTGGCGTAGCTTCTTCTTGAGCTTTCTCTACCTCTGGTTTCTCAGATTCTGTGAGAATAACTTCTCCATATGCAGAGTTTTCAAGCTGCTTTGGCTTTTGATTGCCAAGCTTATCATCAAATCTAACATGTATAGATTCCTCCATAATCTGTGTCTCAGTATTGTATACTCTGTAGCCTCTAGAGCGTTCAGAATATCCAAGCATGAAACACTTTTGTGCTTTAGAATCAAACTTGTTAAGATTCTCTTTAGTGTTCAGCATAAAACATATACATCCAAAAGGATGGAAATAAGAAATGTTTGGCTTTCTATTCCTCCACAATTCATAAGGAGTCTTTTCCAGAAGAGGTCTAACAGACACTCTGTTCTGAATGTAACATTGTAATACCCCAAATTTTACCCTTAGATTAGTCAATTCATGTCGCATAATATCTCATTTTTGCATCAGCTAACTATTAACAGGTTACGCATGTAGTACCACAAATTTGTCCTACCTTTACATGGTTTCTAGTGCCACTTTATTTCGAATAAATAAAATAGCACAATTGGCAAGAGACTGTGTGTAAGGAGTTGTGAGTGTGAGAGGTTGAGAGTTCGATTCCTACCTTCTTCACTTTTTGTTTTTTCTTTATGTTTATTCTAAATTTTCTATTTTTCATAAAAAAAAAATATAACAAAAATAGTTTTTTTTAATTATTTAATTATTATTTTCGTATTTAATTTAAATTATTTTTTAAGAAATATTATTTTTTCACTTTTTTCCATATTATTCATAAAAACATCCAAAAATCATAAAATTAAAAATATTAGAAAAGATTTTATTATGTTTAGTAAAAAAATAGGGTTTTAAGTTTGTTTTAATTTGTTTGTTTTAAGTTTGTTTTAATTTGTTTTATTTAGTTTTGACTAATTATTTAAGTTGGGCCTTTAAGGTGGGCATTAGGTTAGAGATTACCCTAATTTGTTACCTATATAAACATAAGTGATGAGAGGAAACTTGATCAACATCAGAAAATCAAGAGCAGGTCATCAGGGGAAGGAGACAAAAGAGAAAAACGGCGGCCGTTCTCGCGACTTATCAGAATAGGGGAGATTTTTGAAAAAAACATCATCGTTCATCATCAACGAACTCCACCGTAGAAAAGCCGCTTCAAACCGGGGAAAGGTGAGCAACTCTTATTTCTAACGGATGTTTTCTTTTGATGTTTTTTTTTGCAGGAAAAGAAGAAGGGATCGTGGCCATGCAAAAAACTTGTAACCGTAACCCTCCCCCAATTTATCTCCTCTTATTATTTTTTGTTGTTTTCTATTTTTCTTTCTTTTTCATTTATGATTTGTTTGTCTCATTTTTTAATTAACTTAAAATGATATTATAAGGTAGTAACTAGTTCTACAATTTTTCTTTTTGATTAAAATTAAAAACTCTCTATTTTTTATAATTAAGATTAAAACTTCTCTTTTTGTCATAATTAAAAATTAAAACTCTTTTTGTTATAATTAATATTAAGATTTCTTAACTCTTTTTCAAATAAATATAAAACTTGATTTTCTAATTAAAAATTCAATTCTAACTCTTTCTTTAAAAAATTAGTTTTTTTATATAAAATTAAAATCCACTCTTTTTTTCTTTTTTTTAAAAATTAAAATTAACTTCCTTCTTTTTTTTAAAATAAAACTTCCAACACCTCATTTCTTTTTAAATTAAAGTTTACCTTTCATGTAATTAAAATTCTAATTGTTTCTTTAAGTTAAAATTTCTAACACTTTTTTTTTAAATTAAGATCCTAGCACTTCAATTTTTTCATATCATAAATTTCTAACTTTTTATTAAAACTCTAACTGTTTAACTCAAACTTTTTCTTAATAAATTTCTAACATTTCTAACATTGTTTATTTTTAAATTTCTAACATTTCACACTTTCATTCCAATCTTCTAGTTAAAAAAAATACTAAAATAAAAATGCTTAATATTCCCGTTTAATTTTCATCTTTTGTCCTTGGGTATTAATCCAATACTTTTCGCATTTTATTTGGGTTGTAATTATGCGAGGCCATCGTCGCAATTATTATTCTTGTTTATTTCCATGGATGTAATTTACGCGAGGCCATGGTCGCGGTTTATTTTTATTTCGCATTTTTTGGGATTTGTAATTTACGCGAGTGATCGTCGCGACGCTTTCTTTACTTTCCGCATTTTAATTTCTACCATGTAATAATTCTGTTGCTTGCATGTTTTACCGTTAGAATCTTTCCGAAGGAGTTAGGTTTACCCGTTTGACCGCCGAGTCAATAACCCTAATTTTTTGACCGTTTCAAACCCTAATAACCTAGGTGTCCCGCCGTGGACAAAAACGCCCTTCACCCTAGCTTTTAGGTCAAAGAGCCGTCGTGCTCTGTTTAGGGTTTCCCGCCGTGGAATCCCTAATTTAACCTTAATTCAATTAACAAATTCAACATAGAAATAGGAGTTTCAAAGACTCCACGTAAGCGTGTCCTTAAGATACGTTTATTCCCCATTGAAACCTTGACCACAGTCAAGACGTTTCTAACCTCCCTTTTGAGGGGAACTACGATTACTCTGATTCCACTCCCGTAAGGATACGTAGGCACAAGATGCGATGTCTTGCCGAGTAAACTTAGAATTAACCCCTTAGGTCTCTTTTCTCACTTTTAATCCCTTTGTACATATATCTTAAGCAAATAATAAAGCAAATAGTAAACATTTGAACAAAAGGTTCCCGTAGAGTACTACGGAAGTTTAGGGTGCTAATACCTTCCCTAAATTTAACCAACCCCCGAACCCTAGATCTTTCCCCGCGTTGTGTTTACGATGCAAAATAGGTTTTCCCTTTTTGACCTTTTCCTTCGGATAAATCAAAGAGCGGTTGTGAATTGAATTGCGATTCAAACTCATTAATAGTTTGTGATCCTATTTCCACCGCAACAGAAAATGGCGACTTCACTGGGGAACTAACTTTTGAGGGTTATCCCTAACTTGTTCATATTTATTACTATCTGTGTTATTATTCCTTTGCATGTATATATTTGTGCTTTGATTGTGGGACTGTTCCTTGTGCCGTGAGATGAGTCCTACATCCGGATCTAGTGTACCTTAGGTAAATGGCAATAGACCAAGGAAACTGTACGACGTATATCGATACGGTTGATCTGGTGGCCATAGTTAGTGCGACTTCTTGGTTGGTGCTTATATTCCTTAAGTCAAGTTGAGGATAATATTGAGGCTGCCATAGGTTGTCAATGCACTAACTGACTTTTAGAACCCTAGTTAACTCATCTTGGCCTTTAGAAAGTAGTGAGGTAACCGGCTTTGGTGCAGACTGAAGTTGGTTGACACTCGATACTACGCTCATTGAGATCTTAAACTTGGAGGGTTTTGGTTGGCAAGTAAGTTGCCTTCTGAACAACCACCCTTGTGAAGGATCAATGATATTGAGATCCCTTAGAACCTGGTTACTTTTGTAGGACAGGATGAACCATCTAACTTCAGGGGAGGGTATTTGCCTTTGAACCTCATGCAAGCTTTTAACCTAGGACTTTGTGTGTTTTCATGCATTGCATCCACAAAGCATCTCATCGCATTGTATTTCATGGAGTTCAAACATCATTTATGGATATCGCGGGATACCATAAATAAAAAAAATATATATATATATATAAAATGAAAAAACAAGGGAAAGATTTCCTTGGTACCCCACGACATTAGTAAATGTTTTGAATTCCATGAAATCTTCATTTACATTCACATTTTAGCATCATTTACTTTTTTGCATTGCATGTGTCTCCCGATTTCTCACACTCGGTTCTCTCACCTTCTAGTTTCGTCACCCTGAGTTCTCGGCACCAATACAACACCAGAGCTCAAACTCGGAGAAGAATGGAGGATCAGGCAAAAGAGATTGATCGCCTTAACAATGAACTTGAAGACCTTCGAGGGGGAATGGGGCGTATGATGGAATTGTTACAGGCCATGAATGCTAAGATGGATACCCAGCCCACTGTTGTTTCTGAGATTACCGGCGTTACTGTGGACCCTTCACCAAGTGTGACCGTAGCAAGGGACCCACCTTATGGTCTTGCTCCCGGTTTTGTGCCTCCTCAAGCCACTGTTCCGATTAATCAACCTGTTCAGCAAGCCGTGCCTTTGTTTTCTGAAGTTTCTAGGGGGGCTCCTATCTTTGCACCACCTGTTGTACACACTCGTGCGCAACCGTACTTCAATGAGACAGTTTTTGATAATCTTGATGAGAATGTTGAGGGTTATGAGAAACATGATAAGCTTCGTGAGGAAGTAAACACTATCGTCCAGAGATTGAAAAAGGTAGAGGGTGATCAAATTTTTGGGACTGCCGCAAGGGATGTTTGTTTGGTCTCGGGTTTAGTTATTCCCCCGAAGTTCAAAACTCCGAACTTCGATCGTTATGAAGGTGCCACCTGTCCTAAGAGTCATTTGATCATGTATTATCGCAAAATGACTGCCCATGTTGAGAATGATAAACTGATGATTCATTGCTTCCAAGACAGTTTGAAGGGTGCTTCTTCCAAGTGGTATTTAACTTTGGACCAGTCCCGCGTTAAGAGCTTTCAAGATTTATCTGACGCTTTCATCAAACACTACAAGTACAATATGGATCTGGCTCCTGACAGAAGACAGTTGCTGAGTATGTCACAAAAGAATTCTGAGTCATTCAAAGAGTATGCTCAAAGGTGGAGAGAGACTGCTTCGCAGGTAGAACCTCCTTTGACCGAGAAAGAGTTAGCTGATTGGTTTGTCGACACAGTCCGTCCAGAATTTTACGAGAGAATGGTGGGTAGTGTGACTTCAAATTTCTCCGACATCGTTGCTGTGGGTGTCAAGATTGAATTGGGTATGAAGAGTGGTAAAATGACAAATAATCATGGCGCTTCTAAGGATCAGCCGAAGAAACCTCCGTATAGCTCCCAGAAAAAGGAGAGTGAGACTAATGCTATATCCTCTGGTAGACCAAGGGAACACTTTTATCGACATCCGCAAGGTTATGCTCAACCTCAAGGGTACCCAGTCCAATATGCTCAACAACCCTATGTGGCAGCTATTACACCTTCTTTCAATCAACAGGTTCCCATGTATCAACCTATGCAACAACCTCCTGTTTATCCGCCTCCTGTCAACTACCTACAGGCACCCATTACTCCTGCTCCTCAACAGCCAAAGAGTCCGGCTCCTCGCCAGAATATGCCGAATAGAAGAACGTATAAGCCTTGTCCGCCGATTCCAATGACTTTTACCGAGTTGTATCCCTCTTTGGTCAAGCAGGGTCTCATCACTACTCGGGCTTTGGGTCCGCCTCCTAATCCTCTACCCGCCAATTACAACGCCGCCGCTCATTGTTTATTTCATGAGGGTGCACCTGGTCATGATCTGGAGAATTGTTATGCTCTCAAAAATATTGTCAGGGATCTATTGGAAAAGAAGATTTTGTCATTTGAAGATCCTCAACCAAATGTTAAGAAGAACCCTTTCCCTAACCATGAGAGTGTCAATGCCGTTAGTGTTGATTCGGGGGATGGTTATGCCCTTGACGTTGAACAGATTAAGACTCCTCTCAAAATGTTCCATTCGAAACTGTTTGAAGCTGGTTTAGTAGATACTTCCCACGTTGCATGTGTAAGTTGTGAAGCCAGTACTAAGGGTTGTGTGTTAGTTCAGAACGATGTTCAGAGGCTGATTAATGAGGGTGTTTTACAAGTGACAAGCCAAGCCAAGAAGGATGTAGTCGCTGTGGTTGAGCCTGTTTTCCATCAGCCTGAATCAAAGGGTAAGGTACCAGTGTTTAATTTATCAGGGGCAGGCTCCGCCAACCTCGTGTTCGATATACCAAGGTCGTATATTCCCGAAGTGAATCAGCCTAAGCCTATAGTTATTCGAAGACCGAGTCCGTTTCCTTTCAGTGATCCTAAAGCTGTGCCTTGGAAATATGACGTGACTATGATCAACGAAGAATCTGGGAAAATTATTTTGAAGCAACGACTGAAAACTGTTGAAGATGTGACCAGCGTAACTGGGGCAAGCCATGACGACTCACAATGATCGTAAACCAGACGTTCTTTCCATTGAGGCTCCGCCAAAGGAAACTGTTGCTCTTAGATTTCATAAACATTTAGAAGGATTTTTCCGACAGTTCATTTGTTTATTTATATGCATTTCTCTTTGATTAAGCATATTTAGCATGTACGAACTTGTTTATCTTTGATTAATTAATGCAACGCATATGTTTGTCTTGAATAAATCCATTCGTTTCACTCATTCAAAAAACGTTTTCATAAATCATAATGCCAACTTTACCCGATCTCTTGTTCTGATGGAGAATTGGGGGGAGGATGACGAACCCAAAACGTCAGATTTCTTGTCGTATGCTTTCGATTGAAACCCGCTGATGATGTAAGGCATTGTTTCAAATCCCAAACACTGGAGATATAAGGATGTTAATCCCTAGTCAACCCTTTGAGCCTTGAGGTAGGAGTTTTTCTTTCTTTTTAAGAACCTTCATCCTAACCTGGGGCAGGGTAGGTTTCAGTTAAACCGATCGAGCGCTTAGACTCTTAAAAAGGAAGAGCCAACCTTCGAGAATTTATCCTTAGCATCTTAAGAAGTCCAATACAATGGCTATCCCTCGGTTACCTAAGGAGTGAGGCAGTCACGAGTCTTTCAAAAGATTTACACGACTTGTGCATAAAAGAATATTCAAAAAAATAAGAGCCCGCTAAGTCAAAACCTATGAAGGAGACTTAGGCAAAACTGGGGCATCCCGCTGGACTCCAAAGTCAGATCAAAAGACGTTGTCCAGGCAAAAGTTAGGGAATAAAAGCAAAACTAGAGGGTACAATAAATAATCCCTAGTAAAGAACAAAATCGTGTGAACAATTGCCATTAGAAATAGGTGAGTGACTGCCATGTCCAAAGCCTTGATAAGTTCTCGACCATAGCAAATCCGCTTGAGATATGAGCGTTCGTATCCGGTTAACTGAATTAGGATTGGAGAACATCACGAAGAATGGGTGGGTACAAATATAACTTTGAGCCTTTATCCTTTGTTTCTTAAACCGTGAACCGAGCCACGATACAACCTTTAAAAGACCTAATTGAAGTAGGACTTCGGTTGAAAGCATACTTGACAAGATCACGTTTCCTGACTCCTACGAGCTATGCTCAAAAATTCATGTTGGCATTATAATTCAAACTTATATCCTAACCAGTGATCTCGGTCACGAGTTGTTGAGGTATCTTTTTCAAAACAAAAAAAAACAAAAAATTCGAGACAAATATATGCGTACATTGATAAGCTCAGGATAGGCATTTCAGGCATGATGACTTTGCTTGATATCTTAGAGATTTACATATGGACATAACCCGTGGAACTTGATGATCCTGCTAAACAGGGGCAGGCAGTTTCCCAGTTCGCTTACCAACGCGAGTCTGACATTCTTAAAGAGCTATTTCCCAAAGATTTCGTCGTAACACGATTAATTTGTGCCAGTTACGTCGAGACCTGACAAATCTCTCAAAGAGTTTGAGAACAATGGGGCAACCGGACTCGGTGTTCTCTATAAAATCCTCTTGAGATGACCCTACCTCGCAACGCAAGTATCCTAGGGCACCATGTTTTTAAAGGAAACAAATGGCGACTACTACAAGATCCTTCAAGATCAAAACTATGTGGTTTCACAACTTTTCCTCATACACCCAATGGATTTTACTCGCAGCGGCCTTCATTCCCCAGTAAAGCTCAGTGTTGCAACAGGCTCTTAAACTATTGCCTCGTCATAGTCCCCAGCGAGACTTTAAGCTGACAATACTTTGGATGGAGCCAGTGGTCCCTAAGGCATCAGAGATTTCACTGACATGCTCCCAGTGACAGTCCCCAGCGAGACTATAAGCTGACAACTTTTTTTTTGGGTAACTCGAAAGTGTCCCTCAGGTTTTCTTCTCCCCATAAGAAGGCGTGATACTGTACACCACAAGCAGATTACCTTCCCTCAGAGAATTCAGAACTTTAAAACTAGATTTGGTTCTACCATTGATCTTTCTTACCCATGATTGACGTATTGGTTGCAGAGAATGCAGGGTATCTCCGTCGAGATGTTTATTTCGTCTCTCGTCCTGTCTCTAGTCCGTTTCGTCAGTATACGCAAGGGCATAAGCATCACATGCCTATTTCATTACACATTCATTACATATTACATATTCATTACATATTCATTACATACTCATTACATACTCATTTCATAACATCTTGCATACATAAACATTAACATACATAGACATTAACATACATAGACATTAACATACATTCACATTAACATATGCATCAACATGTGCGTTAGCATTCACAGGTTCATCGTGTCTCCATCATTGGTCGTTACCGCCAAGTAACTGGGGTTTGCCCATTCTCTCCAAATAGATTGTCAGCCATAAGCATAAAATACTTACTTGTTTCCAGTTTCCCCACAGAGCTCGATCCTCGTGGATGACAGTTACTTCAGCTATCTTTCCTCACCAGGATAAGATATTTACCCTCCGAGATCATTCCCTCGATGGAGTCTTGATTACCAGTCTTCTTTCTAGCTCGATCCTAGATTGAATCTCAGTATTGTCGGTCGTCAAGCCCAACCGGACGTGCATTTATTTTGCACCATCTAAAGGTTTTCACCATACCATGACAGATACGCGACTATCTCGCCGAGAAATTTATCACTGTACCCGGACGTGCATTTATTTTGCACTATCTTTCAAGAAAATCAACTACAATCATTTACAGATACACGCCTGGAAAATCTATCAGTACAACACTTTACAATCCTACATGTTACAACATCGGTACAACACTTTACATCTTACAACATCGGTATACAACATTTCTCACCTAAGAAACCGATCCTATCTTCGTTATGACTCGCAGCAAATGGCCATCTCCATGGAGCAGTTGGGCTTCCATTTACCTGTCGTCTTGAAGTATGGGAGGTTTGAACCAAATCGTATTCAGGAGAGCACGATCTTGAAGTACGGGGAGGTTTGAGCGGAATCATATTCAGGAGAGCACGATTCTGAGTTATGAAGAAGTTCATTTATCCTTTAGTAAAAGAAGGAACGGAATCATATTCAGGAGAGCACGATTCTGAGTTATGAGGAAGTTCAGTTGGCCGTTTTTCAGGAGAGCACGATTCTGAAGAATGAAGAAATTTCAGGAACCGAATCATATTCAGGAGAGCACGATTCTGAGTTATGAGGAAGTTCGATTACCCAGTTTCATATTCAGGAGAGCACGATTCTGAAATATGAGTATATTCAGCCATCCAGTTTCATATTCAGGAGAGCACGATTCTGAAATATGAGTATATTCAGTCATCCAGTTTCATATTCAGGAGAGCACGATTCTGAAATATGAGTAAATTCAGTCATCCAGTTTCATATTCAGGAGAGCACGATTCTGAAATATGAGTATATTCAGTCATCCAGTTTCATATTCAGGAGAGCACGATTCTGAAGTATGAGGAAGTTCAGTTTACCCTTTTCATGTTCAGGAGAACATAATCTTGAAGCATGAAGAAGTTTATTTATCCTTCAGTAAGAGAAGAATCAGAATCGTATTCCAGGCGCCGACCTTAAATGCGAGAAGATTTATTTATCAGATAAGCAGCAGCCTCTTTATTTGAGTGCTTATCCTTTTTTCGCACATAAGTCCCTTCCAACGATAAGTGACAATTCTCCCTCGAGAAGCTTATCCGGGCAGTTCCCCTCAAAGTCCATTTATTTTGGCATACAGTCGGTTTTTACCCTGTATATTTGCTACGGATTCCCGAAAAGTCCGTTTGATCGTGTCACGAGAGATAGTTTACAGAAGCTTGGATGTTATTCTTTGCTCAATGCTCCAGCATTCTGTAATCGATCTTGCAATCGTACGTGATCCAGTTTTATTTTTAGATTCCCCAGTGGAGGCCGTCTCACAGGTGCCATCTCCATTTGAGAATCTCGTTCCCGTTCTAAAAATGACAATTGGTCGTGTTCGCACCAGTTGACCATCATTTTAAGATTCCCCAGTGTTGTGTTGTTGTCCCGGCGCGTCGTATTTCCCCAGTGTGTTTCTTGTCGCGTCTGTCCCCTATGTCGTCGTGTCGTCTGCAGCCTTGCATTTCTCATTCCATCATCCGCATCATACTAAATTCATGCCATTGTCAGCATTATAGTTCGTCCCGTTCTATCCATAGCCTTGCATGATCACTGCATCTAAGGGCAAAATTTTCGGTTAACTATATTTAAATCCCTTTCACCATGATTTCTCGAGCCTACGTCGCTCAAATCATTCGGCGAAGCTATTTAAATAGGGGCAACTGTAATACCCCAAATTTTACCCTTAGATTAGTCAATTCATGTCGCATAATATCTCATTTTTGCATCAGCTAACTATTAACAGGTTACGCATGTAGTACCACAAATTTGTCCTACCTTTACATGGTTTCTAGTGCCACTTTATTTCGAATAAATAAAATAGCACAATTGGCAAGAGACTGTGTGTAAGGAGTTGTGAGTGTGAGAGGTTGAGAGTTCGATTCCTACCTTCTTCACTTTTTGTTTTTTCTTTATGTTTATTCTAAATTTTCTATTTTTCATAAAAAAAAAATATAACAAAAATAGTTTTTTTTAATTATTTAATTATTATTTTCGTATTTAATTTAAATTATTTTTTAAGAAATATTATTTTTTCACTTTTTTCCATATTATTCATAAAAACATCCAAAAATCATAAAATTAAAAATATTAGAAAAGATTTTATTATGTTTAGTAAAAAAATAGGGTTTTAAGTTTGTTTTAATTTGTTTGTTTTAAGTTTGTTTTAATTTGTTTTATTTAGTTTTGACTAATTATTTAAGTTGGGCCTTTAAGGTGGGCATTAGGTTAGAGATTACCCTAATTTGTTACCTATATAAACATAAGTGATGAGAGGAAACTTGATCAACATCAGAAAATCAAGAGCAGGTCATCAGGGGAAGGAGACAAAAGAGAAAAACGGCGGCCGTTCTCGCGACTTATCAGAATAGGGGAGATTTTTGAAAAAAACATCATCGTTCATCATCAACGAACTCCACCGTAGAAAAGCCGCTTCAAACCGGGGAAAGGTGAGCAACTCTTATTTCTAACGGATGTTTTCTTTTGATGTTTTTTTTTGCAGGAAAAGAAGAAGGGATCGTGGCCATGCAAAAAACTTGTAACCGTAACCCTCCCCCAATTTATCTCCTCTTATTATTTTTTGTTGTTTTCTATTTTTCTTTCTTTTTCATTTATGATTTGTTTGTCTCATTTTTTAATTAACTTAAAATGATATTATAAGGTAGTAACTAGTTCTACAATTTTTCTTTTTGATTAAAATTAAAAACTCTCTATTTTTTATAATTAAGATTAAAACTTCTCTTTTTGTCATAATTAAAAATTAAAACTCTTTTTGTTATAATTAATATTAAGATTTCTTAACTCTTTTTCAAATAAATATAAAACTTGATTTTCTAATTAAAAATTCAATTCTAACTCTTTCTTTAAAAAATTAGTTTTTTTATATAAAATTAAAATCCACTCTTTTTTTCTTTTTTTTAAAAATTAAAATTAACTTCCTTCTTTTTTTTAAAATAAAACTTCCAACACCTCATTTCTTTTTAAATTAAAGTTTACCTTTCATGTAATTAAAATTCTAATTGTTTCTTTAAGTTAAAATTTCTAACACTTTTTTTTTAAATTAAGATCCTAGCACTTCAATTTTTTCATATCATAAATTTCTAACTTTTTATTAAAACTCTAACTGTTTAACTCAAACTTTTTCTTAATAAATTTCTAACATTTCTAACATTGTTTATTTTTAAATTTCTAACATTTCACACTTTCATTCCAATCTTCTAGTTAAAAAAAATACTAAAATAAAAATGCTTAATATTCCCGTTTAATTTTCATCTTTTGTCCTTGGGTATTAATCCAATACTTTTCGCATTTTATTTGGGTTGTAATTATGCGAGGCCATCGTCGCAATTATTATTCTTGTTTATTTCCATGGATGTAATTTACGCGAGGCCATGGTCGCGGTTTATTTTTATTTCGCATTTTTTGGGATTTGTAATTTACGCGAGTGATCGTCGCGACGCTTTCTTTACTTTCCGCATTTTAATTTCTACCATGTAATAATTCTGTTGCTTGCATGTTTTACCGTTAGAATCTTTCCGAAGGAGTTAGGTTTACCCGTTTGACCGCCGAGTCAATAACCCTAATTTTTTGACCGTTTCAAACCCTAATAACCTAGGTGTCCCGCCGTGGACAAAAACGCCCTTCACCCTAGCTTTTAGGTCAAAGAGCCGTCGTGCTCTGTTTAGGGTTTCCCGCCGTGGAATCCCTAATTTAACCTTAATTCAATTAACAAATTCAACATAGAAATAGGAGTTTCAAAGACTCCACGTAAGCGTGTCCTTAAGATACGTTTATTCCCCATTGAAACCTTGACCACAGTCAAGACGTTTCTAACCTCCCTTTTGAGGGGAACTACGATTACTCTGATTCCACTCCCGTAAGGATACGTAGGCACAAGATGCGATGTCTTGCCGAGTAAACTTAGAATTAACCCCTTAGGTCTCTTTTCTCACTTTTAATCCCTTTGTACATATATCTTAAGCAAATAATAAAGCAAATAGTAAACATTTGAACAAAAGGTTCCCGTAGAGTACTACGGAAGTTTAGGGTGCTAATACCTTCCCTAAATTTAACCAACCCCCGAACCCTAGATCTTTCCCCGCGTTGTGTTTACGATGCAAAATAGGTTTTCCCTTTTTGACCTTTTCCTTCGGATAAATCAAAGAGCGGTTGTGAATTGAATTGCGATTCAAACTCATTAATAGTTTGTGATCCTATTTCCACCGCAACAAACATGCTGTGTTAATTGCTTCTGCCCAAAAATGTTTTGCCATGTTAGTCTCATTGATCATGGTTCTGACCATCTCTTGCAATGTTCTATTTTCCCTCTCTACAACTCCATTCTTTTGTGGAGTTCTAGGACAGGAGAAATCATGAGCAATGCCATTTTCATTAAAATATTTTTCAAAATATTTGTTTTCAAATTCACCACCATGATCACTTCTGACTTTAACAATTTTGAAACCTTTTTCAGTTTGGACTTGTTTGCAGAAGTCAAAGAACACAGAATGTGACTCATCCTTGTACTTTAGGAATTTTACCCATGTCCAACGACTGTAGTCATCAACAATGACCAATCCATACTTATTGCCTCTGATGGATGCAGTTTTCACTGGTCCAAATAGATTAATGTGAAGTAACTCTAATGGTTTTGAAGTTGAAACAACATTTTTGGATTTGAAAGATGATTTTGAAAATTTTCCTTTCTGACATGCTTCACAAAGAGCATCTGAGTTGAACTTCAAATTAGGAAGTCCTCTGACCAGATTAAGCTTATTAATCTGAGATATACGTCTCATATTAATATGACCCAATCTTCTGTGCCAGACCCATTGCTTATCATTAACAGACATAAGGCATTTAACATTCTGAACCTTAAGTTCTGAAAGACTGATTTTATAAATGTTGTTTTTCCTTTTACCATTAAAGAGGATTGAGCCATCCTTTTGACTAACAGCTTTGCAACACTTTTGATTAAAGATTATGTCATAACCATTGTCAGTTAATTGACTTATGGATAATAGATTATGAGCTAATCCTTCAACAAGCAAGGCATTAGTTATGGAAGGAAGTTTACCATTGCCAATGGTTCTAGAGCCAATTATCTTGCCCTTCTGATTCCCTTCAAACTTGACGTCTCCTCCAGATCTAAGCTCCAGACTTTGGAACATAGACCTTTTTCCCGTCATATGTCGTGAGCATCCAGAGTCCAGGTACCATGACTGGAGTCTTGACTTTGCTGCTAAGGATGTTTGCAACATAGATTATCTTATCCTTAGGTACCCAGATTTTCTTGGGTCCTTTTTGGTTAGTTTCCTTAAAGCTTTTTCTGAACTTCTATCTTTCAACATAAGACTTATTCTGATTAGCTTTAGATTTATTAAACACATGTTTGTTCTGATTAGAACTTGTGTGATTAATATCATTTAAATGACCAAATGTAAACTGAGAATATAAAGGAGGATACTTGATATCCAGTTTATCTACAGGTTTTGGATTAGAATCCTCATAAGAAAAAGATTTATATCCAATACCTTTTCTATAGTTTCTGCTAATACCATACATCATTGAAGCCATCTTGCTTCTACCTAGACTTTTAGTTAGAAACTTCCTGAAGCTATAGTCATACTTTTGTAAAATATTTTTAGAGCATGGTTCAAACTTTGGATCAGAGTTTAGTTGAGCAGATTCTAAATTATTTTTCAATTGAAGATTTTCATCTTTTAGCTCAGCTATTTCTGATTCAAACTTGTTACTCTCAAATTCAACATGCTTTAGAAGCTTTTTGTATTTGAGTTTAACTTTGCTATAATTTTCAAGAATATCAGATAGACTTTCAACAAGTTCTTGTCTAGAAAGTTCAACAAATACCTCCTCAGAATTAGATTCTGATTCTGATCCAGATGATTCAGCACTGTCTTCTATGTCAGCCATGAATGCTACATTAACACATTCTTCTTCTGACTCTGATGACGAATCAGATGCATCTGAGTTATCCCAGATAGCCATCAGAACTTTCTTTTTGTGATCTGACTTTCTCTTTGGCTTCTCCTTCTGAAGCTTTGGGCATTCACTCTTGTAATGCCCAGGTTTTTTGCATTTATAGCAACCAACCTCTCTTTTTCCAGATCGTCTGTGTCCAGAGGATTCTCCAGATCTTCTGTATCCAGAGGGTTCTCCAGATCTTCTGTGTCCAGAAGATTCTTTGTGTTGATCTGGTTTCCTGAAGTTCTTGAACTTCCTTTGCTTATTCTTCCAGAGTTTGTTGATTCTTCTGGATAGCAAGGATATTTCTTCTTCATCTTCAGAAGAAGACTCTTCAGAGCTTTCTTCTATTACCTGCAATGATTTAATAGATTTATTAGATTTTAAAGCAATTGACTTACCTTTCTTTAGAGGCTCATCTTCCTCTAGTTCAATCTCACAACTCCTCAGAGAACTGATTAGTTCCTCCAGCGTAATCTTGTTCAGATCCTTTGCCAGCTTCAGAGCAGTGACCATGGGTCTCCATCTGATTGGCAAGCTTCCGATTATTTTCTTGACATGATCTGCTATAGAGTAACCCTTGTCCAGAACCTTTAAGCCAGCAGTGAGAATCTGGAATCTGGAAAACATGGCTTCAATAGATTCAGATTCTTCCATTTTGAAAGCTTCATACTTCTGGATCAGCGCCATAGCCTTGGTTTCTTTAACTTGAGAGTTCCCTTCATGAGTCATCTTCAGGGATTCAAATATATCAAAGGCAGTTTCTCTGTTGGTTATTTTCTCATACTCAGTATGAGATATAGCATTTAGCAAGATAGTTCTAGCCTTGTGGTGATTTCTGAATTCCTTCTTTTGCGCCTCAGTCATTGATTTTCTGTCAATTTTCTTGCCATTCCCATCAGTGGGATGAACATATCCATCAATAACTAAGTCCCAAAGATCAGCATCAAATCCTAGAAAGAAACTTTCTAGTCTATCTTTCCAATAGTCAAATTTCTCTCCATCAAACATAGGAGGTTTTGTGCTGACTCTTTCTTCATATTTGTTGTTGCTGGATGTTGAAGCTTCAGCAGCCATAATGTATATCAACCAAGAATATCAAGAGTTTTTCCCACTGGATCTTTTCTGGTCACGGTTAAGTGATAGCACAAACAGAACTGGAGCTCTGATGCCAACTGAAGGTGAGAAAAACACTTAGAAGGGGGGGGGGGTTGAATAAGAGTTTTAAATAATATGGCAATAAAATCAACTCAAGATTTTTATCCTGGTTCGTTGAACTCAACTACTCCAGTCCACCTTATCAAAGATGATTTGCCTTTCTCCACAAGGACTTAATCCACTATTAATCAACTTATTACAATAGCAAACACTAAGATCATCTGTCTTAGTCTTCTCAAGAACTACTGACCACACCTTGGTCTTCTCAAGGAACTTCTTACAAATTAATGTAAACTAAACAAGTGTTTAAATGCTTCTAATAAGCTGTATTATAACTGTGATATTTACACTTAAGATTAAGTACAAATAAAACTATACAGTTTTATGAAAGAACAAATGTATATGAGCTTTGAGAGATTTTCACTTTGATGCTTCAAACGTGTGTATCAATATTTTTCTTTCTGATTGAGCAACTTCTAAATGTTGTAGAAGTTCTCCTTTTATAGCTTTTTCCAAGTCCTTTGAATAATGTGCAGCTGAGTATTATATTGAAATATAAGACTTTTCATCACCAGAAGGTATGGGCAGAGACATGCTTTTTGCAGTAAAAGTATGGTTGTAGAAGCTTTGGGATTTGCACCACGTCTCTTCATTTGACAAAATAGTCGTTGGTTACTTTGGAAGTAGCACCACGTCCAATCAAGTTTACAGCTTCTTCAACAAACTTTCTTCAGGATGAAGTCTTCATAATCTGCACTTCAGAATTTGTAACAGCTTAAGAGGAATCAAATACTTGAGATGATCAGAGCTTTGATAGATGATCAGAACTTGATATATTAGAGTCTCAATCTTGATCAGAGTCTTCATCAGAGTATGCAGCAGTATGTGCTTTAGCGTGAATATTATTTGATTAGAGTCTGATTATCAGTACCTCTGTTCTTGCAGTGAAATGAACTTCAGAGTCTGATTTGATCAAAGCTTTCAACTCTTTATACAGTTCTTTCAAAAATGCTTCAGATCATTCTGCAGCTTCTGCTTCAGATTCTTCTGGCAGCGCTTCAGAGTCTTCTGATTGTCTTGCATCTGATACTTCAGAGTCTTGCGTAGTTGCTTGTACTTATGTATTTTGCTTATTTAAGAGTATTCAATTTAATACCTGAAACAATAATACTTGAACAAATTTTAGAGTATATATTTTCTTAATACAAAATTCCATAAGAGTTATCATCAAAACATAGAGATATAAGAAACACCAATCTGTGTTCTAACATGAAAAATTTGTAAAAATTTACTTCACCGAGACTTCATTACACATTTCGGCTTCTACCACATAACAAAAATTAAACTCTAAGTTGAATGCAACCGAAAGGAATAGTGTTTGAAAGCCATTCAAAATTAGAAATGTTAAGATACTAGGATGTTTCACTTTCAGAGTTGATATTTAACAGTAACATATTTATATACATGTTATCTTTATCATAGGATCATAGGTTAAAAAAAGGAATGTTGAGGATCACAAATAACACCCTAGTAAATGCCCCAAACGCAAGGGAAATTAAATTGTTAGAATTCAAAATTCAATTGCATTATTGAGTTGAGACAGTGTCGATGTCACTGCCATGGTTTTGGATTGTCTGTGGAATATGGGGACCTCAATGAGAATGACATGCATTGATATATAGAAACTCAGATTCTTTAAATAATTCTCAATGACCGGCCAGCAGCAACAATTATTGCTATTTTGAGGACCCTTATGAAAAAAAAACAATATCTATGTCCATGTTAATAACTCATAAGGACCATCAATAAATTAAGATGGATATGTCTTTTTTCTAGTACGAACAAAATATGTGAATTGACTCGAAGAAAATGAATGGTTACATTTCATTATAATGGTCCCTTCATGCACGTGCTTTGAGTTTGGATTGAAAGACACATCGCCTAAGTTATATTTAGACGCCATAATTAGATATAAATAAGAGAGATTATATTTACATGCATTAGGAATCACAATGAATAGTGTTTAGAGAGAGTGTTATAATATTCATTTTTATATTTGTAATTCGAAAACATTTTCATACTCAAACATATACTTGTTTGGATTCAAAATTAACACGCGTGCTTTATGAGTACTCATATCTGTAACCGTTATCCGCATTCTTATTAAAACTAAATAAGTTTTTAAAATATTTATTTTTAAAATAAACGAATACTTATATTAAATACGTAATAGCTTAATATTGATATAATTTTTAAAATTATAGTCATATATTTTTATATAATATAAATTAAAAAATATAAATATAAATTAAAATAAATAAATATATATTGTATGAGTATGAGACAGAATAGGTACTAAGGTGTCAATACCCGCATCTTTATCAATTTATTTTTTTTATAAATAATTACATGTGCCTGTATTCGTATCCATTTTTTAAAATAAATTTTTACCTTATTCTTTATTTCTTTATGAGTAATTTTACAAATATCATAAGAGATAAGTCAAATTATAATCTCAACATTCATTCAGCCTAAATGCATATTCAACTTCATCAATTTTGAAGTTAAACTAAAATGATTTGATATGTTATTTAGAATATCAAAACTAACATAATAGTAACTAAGAAAATGAAACTGAAGGTGTACTTGAATCACGATAAGGATTGTTTGTCTCATTGGTTTGTGGCATACACACAATGTAGACCCTCCTGCCTCTCTGTCGTACGCGGTTTGGTAAAATAAATTAGAAAAGGCGAGTAGTCAGTCAGAGCGGCACGCTCACGGTATAGCTTTGATGACTACTTTGCACTTTCAAAGTTTAATTGTTCTGTATATGTTTGAATTAATTGGAAATTTCAAATGTTTTTTAATTAAGGAAAATTTTACACTGAATTTCTTAAAGTTTTCATAAATATATAACCATGTGATGTTTTACGATGCGGACTAAATCATACTCTTTAAAATGTTTTATGATACTGTCTAAAATCATGTGAATCTCTATATTGTATGACTATTATTTGCATAATTGATAACTGATTTAGAAATACATCTTTTAATGTTACAAAGACCAGACAAATATGGTATGAATGATATTTTTAGTATTTGCTATAACGATCTATCGTAATAATTTCTTAAACCAGGATAGATTCAAATAATTATCCAATAAGAATTCAATAATTGTCACTTGACCACTTAAAATAAATTTTCAAACAATGAGAAATTTAAATAACTTTTCAAAAAGAATAAAAAAAATGATAATTTCTCAAACAAAGTGAAATTCAAATAATTCTCTAAAGAAAATTCAAGCTAATACTTAGAAAATTCAACGAATAGAAAAAATAGGGGGGGAAATTGATGCTTCGAAAACACAATATAGTGAGGGAGGAAAAACTCTGAAGAAGATTTTAGGGTGTTTTGGTATGAAACATGTACATTCCTTATATAATGAAGTAAGCTAGTTAAGGTATGTAATATAAGCAAAGTCAGACTTAAAGTTTTCTCAATTAACACATAAGTACACATAGATTTCTAACAATGTAGGACTTAAGAAATTTTTTCAAATTTATCTCTATATTGGAATATTGACATGGAACATTACAGGAACATAAGAAGGGAATTTGATGGATTTTGGATGACATTCTTGATATTAGGTCGTCCATGTGTATGCATAACATCTTAGTTGAAGATGGAGCAAAAGCAATGAGGAAACCCGTTAACCCTTTGATCTTTGATGTTGTGAAAAATGAGATCACTTTCACGTACTCATTCGACCCTTTTACTTATAGAAGATCGTTCTTTGATCTTGGAATAAAAAGTGAATGTACTAATAAAGAATTCAAAGTCAATGGACACCACCTTATGCTACTCCATGAGAGCCCCACATTGGAAGAAGAAACTGTAGAAGAGCTCTTATTGGGAAAGGTTATTTATATCTTCCTTGACTTCTTGGGTGTGTTTTCCCCATCCTCTCTCTCTCTCTCTCTCTCTCTCTCTCTCTCTCTCTCTCTCTCTCTCTCTCTCTCTCTCTCTCTCTCTCTCTCTCTCTCTCTCTCTCTCTCTCTCTCTCTCTCTCTCTCTCTTACACACACACACACGCACATTTTATACTTGTTTCTTTCATTGAGGACAATGTGTGTTTTGAGTGTAGGGGAGGGATGTCATTTACTTGTGTTGTTTTGTTTTCTTATATAAAAAATTCATGCTTTTTCGTTGATTTTTGAGGTTGCAAGTGTGAGTAATTTCTTTGCTCTATTGACTAAATATTTGTGGTGTGTTGTGATTGACCTTTTTTACATTCTTTGAATGATAAATATGACTAAATTCTAAGTTATCCATCCTTTATGATTGGTCAATATCCTTGGTGAGAATTTGAGCCTTATAACGGATGACATATAAATATCCATTTCTTTTTTTTTTCTTTCTTGTGTGATTTCACTCATGTTTGTTAGTCATTATAGAACTTGATTTGACTCTTGTTAATTTTTTTTTACTTATGCACACTGATATGATAAAGGAAATTTGTACTTATTTTATTTTGTTAGCCACTTAGCCAAAAAGTCAAACCTAAAATTATCATTCTTTTTTTTTTAAACCCTTTGATCTTATTCATCCCATTTTTTATTTATAACTCATTACAAGCATAAAAGTGAAAAACAATGTTATGACCCGATTTAAGGGGATTAAGGAGTCTTGTTTAGAGTTGTGTTGGGTTGAATCAGTATATTTGTGATATTTCAATAGTTGGCAGGAAAACAAAAGAAAAAGGAAAAGAAAAGAATGAAGAAAATTCATATTAATATTCCTTCTAAAAAAAGAAAATAAAACAAAAGAAAATAAAAAGAGAAAATGTCTGCAAAGAAGTTGTTTGAAAGTGAATAAAGTGATTATTAATTCAACTCTCACACTTCCTTTACATTCTCTTTTGTCCTTTTAAATGTTAGCTTAGTATCCCTTAGTATTTGTACACATCGTATGTCAACATGTAATGTATTCACACAATAATCATCAATTCACAAATGCTAGCTTGTATGCAATGTGACAACACCTCGACTCGATATGCATGTGGTACTAACTCAACAATGGTTCTTCATACGAACCAGATCCCAACATCTGACTGGCTTTACCAGGATGATAACTCAAACCCAAATTATAATTGTTCAGAAATTCATACTCTTGTAACCATTAAACACTTCAAATATGGAACCAAACTGATAATACCTCCAAAATTTTAACACATACAACTTGGTTTCCAACTCTAAATCATGCGTGAAATAATTCCTCTAATGAAATTTCAACTGTCTAGAAGCATAAGCCACAACTTTACCATTTTGCATCAACACGCCACCTATACCCATCTTTGAAGCATCATAATACACAACAAAGGATTAACTTGGACTTGGCAAAATTAAAATTGGAGCACACATCAACTTTCTCTTAAGTTCTTGAAAACTTTCTTCACACTACACACTCTGCACATAAGCTTTTCCCTTTGATGTCAAGTGAGTCAAAGGAAATTCCAAATTCAAAAATCCTTCAATGAACCTCCTACAATAACCAGCGAATCCCATAAAACTTCTTATCTATGTAACAAACTTCAGAATCTCCCACTGCAACACTGCATATATCTTTGATGGATCAACTATGATACCACCGCTAGATATCACATGACCAAGGAAACTCCCTTTTTTCAACCAGAACTCACACTTAGATAACTTTACATACAACGCCTTTTTTTCAAGGTCTGCAACACAACTTTCAAATGCTCTCCATGCTCTTCATCAGACTTATAATATATCAAAATATCATAGATGAACACTACCACAAACTAATCTAGATAAGGATGAAAAATCTTATTCATATATTCCATAAACACACATGGCACATTAGATACATCAAACGACATCGTAGAATACTCATAATAACCATATCTCTTTCTAAATGCAATCTCTAGAATATCTTTTGGTTTCACTCGAACCTGATGATAACCTAACCGCAAATCAATCTTACTAAATATGCAAGCACCAACCAACTGATCTATCAAATCATCAATTCTCAGAAGAGTATACTTATTATTTATAGTAACCTTGTTCAATTGGCGATATTCAACACACAACCTCATGCTACCATCTTTCTTCTTAAATAACAGCATCGACGCTCCCCACGAAAAAACATTCGGTCGAATAAACTTCGTCTCAGGTAGATCATTTAACTGTTACTTCCACTCGCTCAGTTCTAAAGCATACATTTCGATGACACCATTTAACTGTATAGGGTACTAAGTCTATAGAAAACTCAACTTCGCGTTCTGGTGGAAAATCACTAATTTCATCGGGGAACACTTCAAGAAAATCACACGCAACATGTTGATCCATAATCATTCTCTCTCAAGAACATCCCAACTTGTCTCGCTGTCATTAAACTCGACTCAGCACTCTCATCGGATTCAAGAGACTACATAGCCTCAACCAAAATTCGAAACTCTCTCAATCAGTAGCATGCTGAACCAACCTTCCACACCTAAAACATCTCAAAGAAGCAAAAGCTTCTTTCCAACTTGTTTCAATCCCGCTCCTACTGGCAAGCGGATAGAAAAACAAACGACCAATGACGGTGTTTTACACACATGTCATATACCAGGGAACATATAATATTACAAAAGTTTGGCCGGATGGACCGACCTGCTCTAATACCACTATGTAACACCATAAACCCCGAAACTTATATAAAAAGATTTAATCGATAATTTAAGGTGTCATTATGACAACCATCCAAAAAATTTCAAAATCATTTAACAAGATGCAACGGAATATTATATCACAATAACTTAAAAATTAAATTTCACAAATAAAGTATCAGACTTTAAACCACATAATTCATCACGAACACAAGACATAGTAAAAACACCTCATTCCCAATGTTACAGATCAGAGCATTAAACCAACTAAAAACAATGAACGATAAAATAAATGAAGATGAGCTCCAAGGCTATCTTCCAACTCATAGAAACTATTACTCCTGTTCCTGAGTATCTACACACATCATACATAAACATACAAACATAACAACAAAGGGGTTAGAATAAGCTCAAATATGTTAGTTGTGCAAAAGATCAAGAAGGGTAGAATAAACAATAACAACAATCATCAATAGGTGATATATTCCCATGACAATCATCAATTCATAAATTCCATCTTGTATGTAATGTGAAAACACCTCGACTCTATATGCGTACTGACTCAATAATGGTTATTCATACGAATCGGGTCCCAACATCTGAACCCCGAGCCCTAACATTCTAAGTTACAAGCCCAAACATATGAGCTTGGGACAAATCACAAGTACCAACATCTGAACTTGTGACTTGCCTATTTCACAATAATGACAACATATGATGTATGGCATGCAATAATGAAAAGACAACAACACAACAATGATTGCAACCCCACATATGACTGTAAATAATCATGCAACAACAGAAACAAGACAATGATTATAGCCCCACATGTGACTATAAAAAATCATGCATCTACATAAACATTGCAACAATGACATCCCCAGATTTAAATGTAAACAATCATAAATTTAAACGCATCAACATTGGTTATCACTCTGAACTTCACATCTCAACAATCATCAACAAGTATGTACAATAATTTACATAATTATACATCCACTTCACATCATATATTAACACGTCGAATAAATATCAGCATAGTCCTCAATCACATTAGTTCATATTATCATCTCTTCATCATTAATTCATTAATTTACAACAATTAATCGTTCTTTTGTTACTGTCAATTATTATGTAACAAGTAAAATAGTTAATTTTCCCATTTCCACTACCCATATAGCATCTTATTACATCACTATGGGATATTCGCACGTACTAGCTTTTCAACGCTTCAAACTGCACCACATTCGGATTTATAGAACTAAAGTTATAACAAAAACCATAGGATATAATAATAGGTTTTATCTTAACAATTTTTCAAAATTTAACTAGCATCAATCTATTTCTAAGGACCATTAATCTATTGATCTAATTCCCTATTACATTATGTTTCTACTATTTTTCACTTTTTGGCTTAGTGCAATTGATTTATTAATGGAATTAATCGATTGACATAATTTAATTTTTCAGATATTTCCCAATTTTCACATGATCAATCGATTGACATAGGATGTCAGTCAATTGACATCATCCAATTTTACAAAAGTTCTAGTTTTAATCAAGTTGTTGCAATGGTTATCCCTTCCAAACAGGCCCTAACATACCTAAATGTTTTATACTGCAAATTCAACATCAATAAGCATATATTAGGAAATCGATACACCAATTTTCATGCAATTTACACACATTGACATCAATTCACCATTAAAGTTATCTTTCTCTTCATCATCATCAAACACATCAACAAGAATGATACTAAATCCCACCTCACATACAATTCACACACCAAATTCTGAAATCATTATATCATGAACATATATATCAATTTCATAACACACAAATCAAATCATGAATCATAATAATTAGAGATACAGTTTACACAATTTTCATCAAGAACACATGAATACGTCAACAATGGCTGAGAGAGAAACACCAGAGTTTGCAAAGAGCACCTCATTGAATCAAAAACACAAATTTCACATAACTTGTCAAAACTTTCTATATTCACAAAAACCTCAAACCAATCATCCACACACACCATAAAACACCTAACAAAGGTGTTCCAACCATCATCTTCATCAAAAATCTCCAGGTTCAGAAAGTCAACCCTTAAACCTCATTCGTTTGACTTTTTGCACAAAGAACCTTCACTCTTCATACAATCTCTTTCCAATACAACCAAGCCTTCAAACATCATCCATAAACATTGCTTGAACTATTCCAAGTTTCATTCTACAACTGTAATATCATTTTCTTGGAGTTCAAGTTTGCACTTTCAATCTTGGCAAAAGGGTTCGAGCTGGACTTCTGAGGGTATTTTAAAGCAATTCGAGTATCACAAAAGCATCAAATGAGGTCAGGGAAGCTTCTTGAATCATCACATACCTTCTATAAGCAATAAAAGAGGCATCATACCTTGCTTCCAATAGGTAAGTTTATAGCTTCTGCAACTATGTGATAATTACATCATCTCCATACATTTGAGTTACATAATCATTTGCCACAATGTAAAGATTATTTCCCCCATGCTAATTAGTTTTGATTATGGATGTACATGGTTTCATTTTGAATTCCCATATTAGGGTTCACTCTAGTTCAGGTATGATTATTTCCAATGTGCTAAGATTCAATAAAATTAGCTGATATCATTGTGTTCCTTATGAAAATCCAAACAAGTTTCATGTTTAGATCATTGCATTTCATTAAGTTTTGAAGAAGTTAGCATCTTGAGATTTTCAAATATGGTGGCTGATGAGTATGAAGAGGATGACACAAATTTTTAGTTTTAAAACATTTCTTAATATTTATTCGTATGTTTTCATGTTATATGTTGAATGGGCATTGCGCCATAGTCGTTGATGTGTGTGTTGTGAATGTTTGGCATGTGTGATGGTTGAGTAGGGCTGGCAATGAACCAAACCAACTCGAAAATAGTTCAGAATTCGGTTCGACAATTAAATCGTTGAACTAGGTTCATGAACCAAATGAGTTGAATATGAGCGAAAAATTAAGTTCGTTAACTATATGAGTTGAACTTAAACTATATATAATTCGATTCGTTAGGTTTATGAGTCAACTCTATTACATATGAGAAGAATTATATTGTCTTTAAGATTAAGTTTAAATATTTAAACCAAATCTTAGACAAATTTAATCTTCAATTTAATAGTTTTTGAATTAGAATCTCAAATGTATCTCTTGAAACTTGTGTAGGTTTTGAATTAGTAGATTTTAGAGATAATGTTAAATTTCAACATGATAATTTTTGTTTTGTTTTAATATTTTATTTATAAAAAAATTAATTTAAAATGTCAAATATACTAAAAAAAATAGATTTAAAAAAATAGCTTTTAAGTCCGTGAACCATGTGAGTTGAACCTAATGAGATGAACCTAACGAGTTGAACCGAACTGTTCGTGAACTTATAACGAGTCGATTTTGAGATGAAAAAAAGTTCGTGTCGAACTCGAGCTGAGATATGAGATGAACCAATTCTTAACGAGTCGAGCCGAGTTGAGGTGAGTTCGACTCGACTCGACTCATTTCCAGCCCTAGGGTTGGGGTTCAAATCCCCCTCGCCCCAACCCTTTTGTGTTATTTTTTTTATGTCTTGCATGTTGTTTTCTTAATATATTATATCATGCATGTGTGTTTTGTCAAGCTGGGTCACATGGCCCAGTGGTAAGATTTTGAGCAATAAACACAGGTGTGTGAGCTCAAGTCCTATGGCCAGCAAACCCCTTTATTTTTATCGCTTGTTCATTTTATGTTTTTTATCATTTTCTTTCAACCATATGTCACTTTCTATTCATTATTTTGGACTTTTTTTGCACACCTTTTATTTGTTATGTGTATTTTGTGAACATGTGAAAAATCCCAAACATATCATTTATTTTACTCATTTTTATCATGTTGAAAACATGTCCATATTTTATGTGTTTCTTTAGAACTTCTCATGCATAATTTTAGTTGTTCCTTAACCAAGTTGTCCATAAATGTTTATGTATGTATACCATGTCATACCATGTCTTGTATCATGTCTATGTGTGTTCATATTTGCCTAAATGTTGGAATTGTTAACATGTACACAAATGTTTTAAGCATGCTTATGTCTCCTAATTTTAGGGTTGATTTTATGCTTTCCATGCTCTTGCCTCTCATCTTGTATGCATGTTTCTTCCCTTTTAGGGTTAAGTCTTGCTTTCACTTATGTGTTTGTGGTCTTTGTAATCGTTGTTTATATTTTTATACCATGATTCTTTTCTTGTAATGTTCACTTATT